>OZ020307.1:9268239-9868239 GCA_963971305.1 Arcuatula senhousia
GATAATACAACTATATTTTAATTGTTTTATGCTTTAATTTATCAGTATTTTCATCGTAAACTGTGTTTTAAGTAAGATATAAGCCTTAAACAGTCCATTCGGTAAAATATTGTACAGGTCTTCGGCTGCGCCTCAGAACTGTCCAATATTTTACCGAATGGACTGATTACGGCTAAATATCCTTTACAGAATAGAGAATAAAGGGCAAAAAATTACAGAATAGAGAATAAAGGGCAAACAATTTACAGAATAAAGAAATGAGGACACCCCATCCACATCCTCGTGTTACTTAGGTTAGGAAAATTAATATTGTTTTAAATTAAAGTCGTCCTTTTTATCGTAAATGTTTGTAATGAGGTGACCACCAGGGGCAAATTCGAGACGTAAATCCAAGAATGGCATGACTGAAGAAAGTTGATTCGATGGTTTCTAGCTTTAATCTCTTGTTCTGGAGGATATATTGAAGGAATCCATCCACCAAACGAATTTACGTTGTTGACAAAGAGGACGTCATCAATATCTGAAAGTGAGCCGGACCTTGCCTCTTTCGTGTTCTTTACAAGTTCCCGAAGAAATTTAGCCTCGTACGAGTATAAAAACAAGTCGGCGAGGATAGGAGCACAGTTTGTACCCATTTGAATGCCAACTTGTTGTTGAAAAATCTCTCCTCGAAATATAACAAATATGCCAAAAAGGAAATCAAGCATATTGCAAACTTGTTCCGCAAAAGTTTAATAAATCTTAGGTACTGGATACGTTTACACTATTTTTACACGTTTCGGGTCCCTCGCCGTCATTGTAATCCGGTTTTACTTTTCCGTGTAAACCTAAGTTTTCGTTATTTTTACACGTGTAAACTTAACGTTTTCTTATGTTTACGCAGCCATGTAAACTGTAGGCAGTGCCTAAATCTTATTTTTTAAAAGATGTTTTGAAAATAAAATGAAGAATTATACTGACCGAAACAACAAAGTTCCATGAATTCAAAAAAGCTAGCCTTTTCCAGTAGTTTTTTAGGCGACATTCAAGTTTTTCGTGTTGCAATGTGGTGTACAAAGTTGAAAAATCGAAAGTTTTCCGGAATGAATCTCCAAGAATGAACGGGATTAGAATTAACTCACAAATATTTTGAGTTTTTTTAAAATCAACATATATATGATTGATTCCATCACGATTATAAATAGTCACGGTCACATGATGCTTGCATGCTGTCTTTCTTTGACAGCAAATAATTAAGACTGCCATAGTTGGTTGAACCTGAGAAAATCATCTTTCTTTTTACAAATGGTGTTGGGTATAAATGAGACGAGATCGATGTCCATTTTGTAAAACTTCTTTTTCACAGTGTATAACCGGACAGTAAGCGATCATGGAAGTTGATCACCGGTGGTAAAATCCTAGTTGATTTAATAAAAATGCATGATTTTGCCATAAATTTAAGCCCTAATTCCATCGGAACTAAATTATAAGAAAAGATGAAGCGTACAATTTGTTTACAATGTTATTTATCACCATTCAAATTATCAATATATAGTGTGTTTGACTTAATTCTTCGAAAAAAAGTGGTTTAATCATTAGTATTTTTGATAATGGAAACTCATTGCGGCGAAAGAAACAACAAATTATTAGTTAACGACTGACATTGAAATACTGCATTGCATCTCAATTAAATGAAAGCTGTTTGAATAGAAAATCGATTGGTGCCAAATTATTTGAAAAAAAATGGTCTTGATTGTTTATAATAACAAGATTTGAAAGAGCACTGCTCACTCAATCTCTGTCCGACTAATTGCCAGTGTACACAATCATTAATTGTTAAAAAGCTAAATCTATCTTTCCGATTAATTGTTCGGCTTTAAGTTGCAATAACAAGACAGATATCCTTTAAAACCACTACTTAGGTAGGGGAAATGGTATATTAAAACAAATGGAACAAATATAAAGGGTAATAGCTTAGATATTGTTTATCCAAACAAAGTAATGCAAGAAGATTTTATTACAACATATGTATATTGAGAATTACGATTGACTAAAAATGAACTATTTTCACGGCTACCACTCGATCCCAAATCACAGCCAAATGCTGTGACGAGAAAATCCTTAGAGGAACTTCCGGATGTGATTTGGAGGAACCAAAATCATTATTTTCACAAGGTGTGTATACTGATCGTGGCCCCGTGTGTTGCTTTAAAGCAAAAAATGAAAAATCTAAGAATGTCATTATACCCTTTGGTTATTCCCCTGTCACTTATTAAAAGCTCTTTCTCATCTGTTAAGTTATGACGGCTCTAAGGATTTCTCGTCACAGCATTTGGCTGTGATTTCGGATCGATTGGTAGCCGTGAAAATAGTTCATTTCAGTTCCCGTTTTAGTCACGCGAGTAACATTTTTTTTAGGCACGGGATACGATTACGGCAAAACCGTAACAATAAGAAATTCTTATTGTTACGACAAAGACGAATATCGGGAACGGATGACGGGACGGACGACGAATCATTTATGACCGTAACAATAAGGATATTCTTATTATTACGGCACTTATTCTTACGGCATGGACGATAAAATTGGCATAATGATATTTACCATAGATAATTAGATATTTTATAGTAAACTTCTTTCGCTATTATTAAAAATAATTGAATTAAGTGACAATAAAATAATAAAAGAATAAATTCAGCTCATCGGTAGTTGGTATTAGTATTCTCTTTGTTGAATAAAATTGTTTGCCGTATTGTTACGGTCGTAAATGATTCGGTCTACCGTCTCCGTCCTGTCATCCGTTCCCGATTTTCGTCTTTGCCGTAACAATAAGAATTTCTTATTTAAACTGGACCACCTGTTGTCGATCGTTTCACAATGCAGCGGAAGTTCAGTTTATTTCTTATTGTTACGGTTTTGCCTAAGTTTGCCGTAACCATATCCTGTGCCTTTTTTTTATTGTTACTCGGAGGCGGTAGCCGCGACCATCTTTTATTCTTTTAATATTTCTTTATTATTTGTCCTATCAATGCGAGCAAATGAAAACAGAAACCTACAGATAACAGGTATATGATTTGTCGTGACATAATTTTCTCAGTTTGCTAGGTTAACTATGGAGGTCTGAAAGGGTGGGAATAACAATTAAACAGATAAAATCTACCTTTTACAAATACCGTTCCTCCAAAATTGTAAACTTCCGGTTACTGGATAGTCACAAGATTGAAGATGGCAAGCGACACTTGGTTAGAGTTTTTTTTTAAGCTTAAACGATTAAGATTTAAAAGATAAACGTCAATCTACAAAATCAAAGCAATAAGTTGTTTCACATACAATTCGATTGATTGTGTCCCCTCTTAAATTTCATTAAAGTCAACATCTGGGACATGCATAATTTTCCTAGATGTAAAATAAAAAAGTGACGACTGTGTCAAGCTAGACAGAAGGACACTCCCTACTCTTTCTATGGAAAAGGCTTTAAAAGCACCTAGGCAAAGCCATATCACTACAAAGTCAAATTGAACAAAGTGTTAAAGCGAAATAGATAATCAGTCCGAGACAATTTTAACTCCTAAAATTTACTTATAAGTTATAGAAGTAAAAATCTGTTCACTTGTGCAAGTGGGATATCTGACTGTACATGATATAAGTATTACAATAGATTTATTCTCTAATACTACAGATAACAGGTATATGATTTGTCGTGGCATAATTTTCTCAGTTTGCTAGGTTAACTATGGAGGTCTGAAAGGGTGGGAATAACAATTAACAGTGATTAAACAGATAAAATCTACCTTTTACAAATACCGTTCCTCCAAAATTGTAAACTTCCGGTTACTGGATAGTCACAAGATCGAAGATGGCAAGCGACACTTGGTTAGAGTTTTTTTTAAGCTTAAACGATTAAGATTTAAAAGAACAAATGTCAATCTACAAAATCAAAGCAATAAGTTGTTTCACATACAATTCGATTGATTGTGTCCCCTCTTAAATTTCATTAAAGTCAACATCTGGGACATGCATAATTTTCCTAGATGTAAAATAAAAAAGTGACGACTGTGTCAAGCTAGACAGAAGGACACTCCCTACTCTTTCTATGGAAAAGGCTTTAAAAGCACCTAGGCAAAGCCATATCACTACAAAGTCAAATTGAACAAAGTGTTAAAGCGAAATAGATAATCAGTCCGAGACAATTTTAACTCCTAAAATTTACTTATAAGTTATAGAAGTAAAAATCTGTTCACTTGTGCAAGTGGGATATCTGACTGTACATGATATAAGTATTACAATAGATTTATTCTCTAATACTACAGATAACAGGTATATGATTTGTCGTGGCATAATTTTCTCAGTTTGCTAGGTTAACTATGGAGGTCTGAAAGGGTGGGAATAACAACAGGGTTTTAGCCAGGATTTTTAAGGCTTTAGTCACTTTTACGGCAAGCATATACATGTATGTAGTATATGCGCTTTCAGACGCTGTTCAGAACAAGTTTTATTTTCACTTCAATTTACATCCACTTATAAATAAGTAGTTATTATTTTGATTTGCAGGTAAACAGAAGAAAAGAAGTTCTGATGAGTATTACATGGATTTCTAATCAAGGATTTCATTGACTTTTAATAAAGTATTTACAAATATATTTACAGCCTTCTTGTTTGTTTTGTTTATACTTTTCAGCCTTACTTGAAATTCTTTACAAATCTAATTTCCTCAGAATTATTTTGTGCCCCTACTTCAGAAAATTTTAGTAGGAAAAGGAAGACAACTCAGTTTTAAATTATTCACACCCTAAGGGGCATTAAAGAAATAGATTACTGGTATATTACTGTGAGTTAAACAATATTTTTGTTATCTTACTAAAATTTTAAAAAAAAGTTTTTAACCTTTAGAAAAAGGGTATATAAGTTATTAAGTAATTGATAAAAATTATATGCAATGTTTTGAATTTTCAATGTTACATGGGGCCGATTTTTGAGAAAAATCAGAACTTTCAAGAAGTTTGGAAGTTTGAAAGGGACCTTAACATGTTATAGTGAGTGCAAAAATATTGTCTTGGGATTTAAATTCTTTCTAAAAGGTAAATAGTTACATTCATGCTTTGGACAATCAGTGTTTTTCTGTTTAAACTAAAGTCTTTGCCAATGCTAGACCACGTGTTTGTCATAACATGAATGATATGATTGACACCTGAAATACCTCTTCTAATTATATTCCGATAGCTGATTGGTCATTCACAAATTATTCAGCCATGAGTGACTCCACACAAATTTATTGATTTTAATGATTACATAAATTGATTGTCAAAACATATCCGGTGATCGGCGGTCATTTTGTGGTCATAAATCAAATGGCTTCATAAATGCATGATAAATGTGACGAAAGTGACACTTTACTTTCGACAATTACGAGTTTTTAAAGCGATTTTTGTAAATTTCATGACGAAAATTTTTACACTTTTGCAAAATTAAGTGACGAAAATGGTTTGATAAATTTTCGTATTTTGAAAATTCTTTTCGCCAATGACGAAAATGACGAGCGCTAGCTAAATCACTGATAACAATTAAACAGATAAAATCTACCTTTTACAAATACCGTTCCTCCAAAATTGTAAACTTCAGGTTACTGGATAGTCACAAGATTGAAGATGGCAAGCGACACTTGGTTAGAGTTTTTTTGTCTCGCCTGCGACGAATAGTCGCGGAAGGCGAGACATAGGTATTACTTTCCGGCGACGGCGGCGACGGCGGCGGCGTAAACTTTTTTGTAAGACTTTTGTGGACAATGAATTGCTTGAAAAGTATAATAGCTAGGCATCTGATATTTGGTATACAGACAGTTCAGGTTATGGTCTACGCAACTGTCACCATGCCGTTTGACCCTGACCCCATTTTCACGCTCCAGTGACTCTGTGAACTTAGGTTTTTTTTCAGGCCGTAAACTTTTTTGTAAGACTTTTGTGGACGATGAATTGCTTGAAAAGTATAATAGCTAGGCATCTGATATTTGGTATACAGACAGTTCAGGTTATGGTCTATGCAACTGTCACCATGCCGTTTGACCCTGACCCCATTTTCACGCTCCAGTGACTCTGTGAACTTAGGTCTTTTTTCAGGCCGTAAACTTTTTTGTAAGACTTTTGTGGACGATGAATTGCTTGAAAAGTATAATAGCTAGGCATCTGATATTTCGAATACAGACAGTTCAGGTTATGGTCTACGCAACTGTCCCCATGCCGTTTGACCCTGACCCCATTTTCACGCTCCAGTGACTCTGTGAACTTAGGTCTTTTTTCAGGCCATAAACTTTTTTGTAAGACTTTTGTGGACGATGAATTGCTTGAAAAGTATAATAGCTAGGCATCTGATATTTAGTATACAGACAGTTTAGGTTATGGTCCATGCAACTGTCACCATGCTGTGTGACCCTGACCCCATTTTCACGCTCCAGTGACTCTGTGAACTTAGGTGTTTTTCAGGCCAAAAAACTTTTTTGTAAGACTTTTATGGAAGATGAATTGCTTGAAAAGTATAATAGCTAGGCATCTGATATTGGGTAAACAGACAGTTGCAGTTAAGGACAACGCAACTGTCACCATGCCATGTGACCATGACCCCATTTTTATGCTCCAGTGACTCTGTGAACTTAGGTCTTTTTTCAGACAGAAAACTTTTTGTAATACTTGTGTGGATAATGGATTGCTTGAATAGTATAATAACTAGGCATCTGTTATTAGGTATACTGACAATTTTTGTGTTTATATCAAGAAATGAAAGCTTAGGTAGTTGATTTTAGTGATGGTGCCGGCAGGCGAGACATACTTTTAGTGGCCACACTTGTTTAAGCTTAAACGATTAAGATTTAAAAGAACAAATGTCAATCTACAAAATCAAAGCAATAAGTTGTTTCACATACAATTCGATTGATTGTGTCCCCTCTTAAATTTCATTAAAGTCAACATCTGGGACATGCATAATTTTCCTAGATGTAAAATAAAAAAGTGACGACTGTGTCAAGCTAGACAGAAGGACACTCCCTACTCTTTCTATGGAAAAGGCTTTAAAAGCACCTAGGCAAAGCCATATCACTACAAAGTCAAATTGAACAAAGTGTTAAAGCCAAATAGATAATCGGTCCGAGACAATTTTAACTCCTAAAATTTACTAATTATAAGTTATAGAAGTAAAAATCTGTTCACTTGTGCAAGTGGGATATCTGACTGTACATGATATAAGTATTACAATAAATTTATTCTCTAATAATATATTGTTCAAAATGGTGGTTATAGAAATAATTTTTGAGGGCAAGGAAATGAAGTTACATGTAAAAAAAAAACATGTATGCAGATGTTTCACAGTCTTGCCCCAAAGGAATAATTTAGGGACCTGGGTGGCCGAGTGGTCTAAGGCGCTGGTTTAAATACCACACTATTGATCACTAGCCGATCACCTCTCAGCTGGTTTTCGAGTCCCGTTTGTATTTAACAAAAAAGGGACTTCCCCAACTGTATGTGATTAGGTTTGTCATTTACCTGCCCAAGGTCGGTGGTTACCTCCGGGTACTCCGGTTTCCTCCACCAATAAAACTGACCGCCCTACATGGCCCAGGTGCGTCTATAAAGGGCGTTAAACACCAACACACACACACCCAAAGGAATAAAAAAACTTGTGAAGGTCATATAAAATGTCAATTTCAGAATTTTTAGAAAAAATTGGGAAAAAATTATGAATGTCACTTTTTTTTTCTACATGTTTGTCTTTAGTTTGAATTATTTGTCTTGCCATCATGCCCACATATATTGCATAATAAAAAGCTATACTGAGCGCAGCAAGATACGACCGCAACAAGTTGAACCCTGTACAAACCCATGTAAGTTGGAGGCCCAATATGGATAGTCTATTGCTTTGGTCACACGAAGCCCATGGTGGACTTACAAAGCTTTTTGACACATGCATCCTGTGGTGGACTTTTAAATGCATATTTGACACATATATATTTTCATCAACATCTATACAAAAAGACTTAATTATATTCATGCATGTATTAATTGACATTTTTGGCCCTTTGACCCCTAATTTCTCAAAAATTGTAAGAGATATTGCAAATCTGATTGCAGAATAAGTCAGGGATTTTCACAAGGAATCCAATGAAAAAAGGATTTTGAAAATTGGACCAAAAATAAAAAGATTTTATGGGCGTGGCCTGTCTTTAGCTCCCCCTGTAGCAATGTACCAGTGAAATATATATCAAAACCATTGACACATTTAGTTGACAGAATTTTATGATCAATTCAACAAAAAAAGAATTTTCAAAATTGAATGAATAATAAACATTCTTCAACAGTTTCTACTACACCTGGTTTGGCCTGTTATGGCCCTTTTTTCTGAAACGGTAGGGGCCACAAACCCCAAATACAAAATCAACATTCCTTTAGTGGATATAATCATCATATTAAAACCTCATAACAATTGGCTGGCCTACTACAACTTAATTTTTGGTATAAAACTATTTGCTTTGACAAACTTTAAAAGATGGTGTTTTGGGCCCCTTCAACCCCTAATTACACACAATTACTCAAAGAAACCACAAAGACACCCAGGCATTCTGAGAATAACACAATCAGCAACATAGTTCCTGCATCCCCATCACCACAAGAGACTGGAACCACTTATCACCAGACATCCATTTAATATCTGATTTGCTTACTTGTCATGCTTGTCAAGGCATCAATTACTTTATTGTTTTCTTTTAGGTTGACAGAATATGATGCCTGTGCCAGGTTGGGCCAGGAATTGATGGTGACCATAACAGAGAGAAATAAAAACAGTAGAACAAGTTCAGCATACACAAAGGTATGGATAGAACTTAAATAGACGATATTGAGATGTGGAATAAGTGTACGCGACACAACAAACATAAACAAACAGCAATTCAAAAAATCACAACGGAAAACAGCAAGCAGTCTTCAACATGACCATAGGTCACTGCTTGCCGTCTTGCATTGGCCCAAGACTTATAATATAATACAAAAGTATCAAAACCAATCCCTTAATCATCAACGAAAGACCCAATTCTTGACATAAAACAGTTAACATAGAATGACAAGGACAAACAAAGGCTTTGGCAAAGTTTCCTGGCTTAGGACAGGCACATATAAAATGTGGCGGGGTTAAACTAGTTTTTTTTATCCAACCTTCCCCCTATTGATAAGCTTGCACAAAGCTACATATAAAACACACTGTAAAACTCAATCGACAAAAGTTCAATTCAACAAGAGAGAACCTAAGACAAAATACTGTACGAAAACAACAAGACAAGGAGGAACTCTCTTGAGAACACTCGAAGTTACTGACAACTAGCTATGAAACATTTATCGACTGATGTAAAAGAATCAAATACATCAGTTCTAAAGACAACATACATGTACACAGTAACTTTAATATTATCATTGATTTCATTTCTGTTCTTTTTTTATTTTATTTTTTTTTTTGGAGGGGGGGGGGGGGGCAGAAATATATATGGAGCATTTAATTGTTTAAACATTTAATGTACATTTATATGTAAGTAATGAAAATTTTTATGAACAAAGTGTTAGTTACATGTATCACCAAGCTGACTTCATATTTTACAAGAATGTGGTTCAATCAGTCATGTCAGTAGATTAAAAAAATACAGAGCTTGAACTTTTAGAGTTTTGTGTATATAGAATTGTTTTTTTTTTCAGCTCTCAGCCACTGCTCGAGTTAACATGAAGAAATTCACAGGAGAAGTTAACAGATTAAAACAGAACTTAATCAGAGCCTCCTCATCATACCATATGTATCCTTCATGTAAATATACAGTATTGGTAATGGAAATTGAAAACTATGCCTCCACTTTGCCCAAGACAAGTTAGGCTTATTACAGTGAAAAACAGAAGGCTGCAACCATAGATCTTATTAATTTGTTTTGGAAAATTTATGTCAAAGCTACATGTACTCTTACTTTTTACATTTAACTTCTCCTCTTTTGTATTTGCTGTTTTATTTGTGTAAACATACATGTACATGGTTTTTTTAAAATCTGTTTGGTTAATAATTCTTTGCATTTTGTCCAGCAAAAGAACAATTTTTTTTGTGTGGAATCAGTGTATTGTTTTTAATAATTACGAACATGATGAAGTCCTTTACTGAATCAGAACTCAGAGAGAAATAGATCGGAGACAGATGATGATCGACAATCTTATAACAAAAGAAAAACAGGTCAATGAGGCCTTCAAAAATGAGGGTAGTAATTCAAGGTAATTACAATCAAAAATAAAGTTCTAGGTGACAAATATTGTATCACATGACACAAGACAAATGGTCAACAGACAATTCAAACATGTAAAAATTAATTCTAATGTTATATTTGTGTAACATTATTTTTCATTGGACAATGACATGTGTAAAACTGACAATTTACCAGCCATAACTACAGAGGGTTGCTTTATTGAAAATTTAGAAATTAACACAGTAAACACACTTAATGCCCAGAACAAGTGAAAAAATATTAATTTTATCTATTTTGAAAAATTTTTAAGTCTTCACTTTTTATGCCCCATCTATGCAAGTAGGGGGCATATAGTGTTTGGGTTTGTTCGTCTGTCTGTCCATCTGTGTAAGTCTGTTCCAAATGTTGTAAGATGGGGGGGGTTATGTCTTTTGGACATATTCCTGTTGGAATAACATTCAATATGACAGATTTGGAAAGGAAACTTGCATGTGACATCACATTGCTTTTCATATAAACATGATAAAGCCACACAAGTAGATAATACTTTTACTTGGACTATTATTTTTTACATTTGTTCAGGCCTTTCTCAATCTTCATTCATGTCAGTTCATATTTTTGTTGATTGCAATAAGAATGGAAATAACCATATTGTATTTCAAGCTGTGACTGTGTAAAACTCAATTTTACTGTCACAAATAACTCTGCTTAGCTTTGTCAGGTAAATAAAATTTTTGACAGTAAAATGTTACATTTAATGCAGTCAAAGCTTGAAATATAACAGAGTTATTCCCTAATTTACTTTCTCAAGGTAAATTCATCGTAAACAAAACTTCCAGACAACAGAGGTGATATTTTTAGATAAAAAATACCATGACATTAATTTTTGTAGAAAGATATTGAAATAATTGAATTAATGTCATTTATTTCTGTTTCTCTGTAGACAAAGTTTGATAGGGACAGATACTTTTGGTAGTAGAGATCCCTGGGGCATCAGAGATGAACCTGAAGAATTCCAGGGACGATCTAACGATGATATTAGACAACAACAGCAGCAAATAATACAACGTAAATAATGCAGTTATGACAAATTTAATGTTAAGAAAATGTTTTCAATGAAATGGTCATTTTAAATTTGCTATTAAACAGTTGTTTGTAAGCAGCGTTTAGAAACAGGAAAACAAATATATTACCAACTGAAAACCACTTGTAACCAAATAAAATATAATAGGTAATCAAAAGCCATCTTGTGCACTACAGACAAGGAACAAAACCTAAAGTACATGTTTCAAAAATACTTACTTTACAATAGACGATATTGAGATGTGGAATAAGTATACGCGACACAACAAACATAAACAAACAGCAATTAAAAAAATCACAACGGAAAACAGCAGTCTTAATTATTATAAGATTTTTTATTCATAGACTAAGATAAAGGGTTCGAGTCCCTGCAAAAACACATCTAACAAGATAAAGGTCAAAGGTCCTTGCTTCATCAGTCAGCATGTTCATGGTACAATGTATTCTGTTTTCAGAGCATGATCAAGGTTTAGAGTCCCTGTCATGTGTGATATTTTTTTTTTTAGAACAAGACTAAAATCTACAGTCCTTGTCACAAGTGATATTCTATTTTTAGAACAAGGTCAAGATTTAGAGTCCCTGTCACATGTGATATTCTATTTTTAGAACAAGACAAAGGTTTAGAGTCCCTGTCACAAGTGATATTCTATTTTTAGAACAAGATCAAGATTTAGAGTCCCTGTCACAAGTGATATTCTATTTTTAGAACAAGGTCAAGATTTAGAGTCCCTGTCACATGTGATATTCTATTTTTAGAACAAGACAAAGGTTTAGAGTCCCTGTCACATGTGATAACCAGACAAAAACAGATGGCGATAGACATAGGAGATGAAGTTGACAGTCAAAATGGTAAACTATGTTCTTTATTCAACCACAAAAAAACATACAACTTCACATTACAATTTAGTCCACAGTGCATAATCAGGATGTATGTAGTTTGTACCAGCCTTATAGATATTATGATATTGATTGTTTTGACTGTACAGCTATTTTCTACAGCATCAAAGATTTTCAATTTGTTATTTTGAAATTTTATTCTCTAAATATATGTCTTTGAGGGTTATGTGTAGACAAGTAAAGTATGACACAGGGAAGCAAAAGTTAAATTTTTCATGAAAGAAGCAAAGAGGCACCAATGGGGCATTCGAGAGTCAAAAGTCTGACAAGGCAACAGCAAAACCAGTAAACACAAACAAGAACAGCAAGAGGAAACACAAAATCAATTGAACAGAAATCAACAAAGCGAAGTCAAGTCTTAACAAGAGTGAACTCAGGTGCTCTGGGAGAGTAAGCAGTTCTTGCCTGCTGTAGCACAACTGTCGCACCACTAATTTCCAATTCAGTGTGTCAAATATGGTAAAGGAAGACAAAACAAAACTCTACAACAAACCAACATCTGCAATCAGCTGAGAGATAGAAATCCCATATTGATATTCTATATATTATTATAACAGATTTAATTGATGAGATAGGAGACCACATGGACAGAACAGGAGAGAGACTGATTAAAGAAACCAGACACATAAAAATTGTAGATAAAAAATCTAACACTTGTGGTAAGGATAATGAAACTGTATAGCAAATAATTTTTTTTGGCAAAAATACAAAATTATTTTTTGGCTTAACCCAACAAAACATTTACAAAAGTTAAAGAAGGAGAAAATAAACCACTTTAAACATTAAGTATGTTTACAAGATAAACTAAGGAATCTGTGAACCAATGCTAACTAGCATCTTCGCTAGCCAAGGGTTACAATCCACTATCTCTTATCTTGAAGATAAGAGATGGCGGATCATAACCCTTGGCTAGCAAAGATGGCTCAATAGTGATACCTTCATTTTTGCAAAAAAGTGTGACAGAACAATTGAATACCAAACTTCAGATTGAGGTAAAACAGTATACCCCCTCTATATAGCCGATGCATAAAAAGGTTGCATCTTTATTTTTTTAAGGTCCATTGACCCTTATTTAATTATTTAATTTTAGGGTTCTTACAATGAATTGTCCCTTTTAATTCATAAGTGTAATGCTAGCCCAATATGAAGTTGTTGACAGTTTGAACTTTGTATTTCAGGTTACTGGGTGGCCATTGTATTACTACTAGTAGCTATAATTGTTATAGTTGCTATTCCCTATCATAAAAAGTGACCAATGTAAGTCTATTTAACTTTTAATCATATTTCTCTAATAATAAACTGGAATCTTCTGTCTCAAGAAAAAAATCATGTCACCTGCTCTATTTGAATACAGCACTGTGCCAAAAGTGGGCCAACATTTTTCTCCTATATATTCCATACAAATTCCCTTTAAAAATATTACCAGACTGTTCCTGAACTGATCTTCATGAAATAAATACCATTAGATGTAAAAGTTCAGGAAATGTATTTGTTTTGACAAAACTTCTTGATTTTTTTGGTAACCACTCTCAAGAACTACAATAAATATTTGGTTGAATCATATAGTAAAATGATACATAAAATTTGATACTTGAGTTTAAATTGTGAGTAAAAAAGAATTTTTTGTATAAAATGTTGCCCTTGCATGCAATTGAATGATTGTAATTTGATATTTCATTGGTGTGTAAAACCCTTGACCATAACACATTTTGAATTAAGTGTGCTAGCGCTTCATGTTAATAATGTGCGACTGGTCAACGGTTTTACACACGTATGAAAATTCAAAATACAAACATTCAATTCTTATAACTACATTTTAATGTTTGTGTATATTTTATTTGCGGAATAATATCATTCGAGTTGTGAGAATTTACCTGGATAAGAACAAATTTTAGTTGTGCTTATAGTAAGGACCCAGTTACAGCCACAAGAAACAAGTGACATTTCATCAAAGTATGAAATACATTTAAATGCAGTACTGTTAATCATTTGCTTTGTTTAGGGCTGTTCCAGCAAAACATACATTGGACAGGGGGAAGGCAAAATTAAATTGCCACTATGGGTGGGCTTTAAAAGCTTGTGTAAACTCAAAGCAAAATAAAGTTACTTTAAAAATTAAATTCTATGGGTGACTCCACTTTCAAAGAACTGCCTTCCCCCCGTCCCATGTATGTTTAGCTGGAACAGCCCTTACCACATACTTAATATCTGAAATCCTATGACATAAGTCTTCAAAGGAAGACAACAATATGTTATACTGTCACACATGAAACAAACATTAACAAGTATTCAGGGAAGAAAGTTCATCTTGAAAACAGCAACACAGATCTTTTAAATCATAGCGATTTTTCTCAGTTTAATTGCATATCTTGTATCTATTTTTCCAGATTGGTAGAAAGTTAAGTGTTCATCCAAATATGTAGTGCTCATAAAGACACAAAGGTGCAATTGACTCATATTTACATTTATCATTGACTGTTTATCTGTATGATGTGATATGGACTTTTTGTTTTTTTTATTATTTATGATGTACTTTATTTAATAAATGATATTTTTACTATGTTGATGAAATCATGTTGCCAGTTATATGTGAAAGAAACAAAATCAATATTTTTAGCTTTGTTTGTTTTGAGTGTGTATTTTTAGTCTTATCTGTTCCATCATAATGTTTTCTTTTGTATTTGTGTTTTTGTCTCAGCTGCGTAGTGGAGCGAGACATAGGTGTAACTTTATTGGTTGTGGCAAGGGCTTTAATTTTTATGTTAAGTTATATCAGTCAGGGGCATTACTTAAATCAGTGATTTTTAAATCACTTATTCAAGTAGCATTTCAAAATGCTAAAGATTTTTCCAAAAATCTAAATTTACAAAAGAACAGTTTAAGAAAATTTACATTAATTAATAAATATTGAAAAAAGATTTAGTAAGCTTCTTTAAAATTACAAAATTATAGATTTTGCTGCCACCTGTTATCAGTTTTTCCCAAAAATATGTGATTTTCTGATAAAAGAAAGATCAAATGTAATAACCCATTACTTCACTTTCTGAATTTTCCCAGCTGTGGCAATAATTTTCCCATTAAGTTCAATATCTTAGGTTTCTGATTATGTAATTAATTACCCATGTTCGCGATCAAAATCTTCATGTTCGCGATGCCTGAAGATAGCAGGGGTTACCTTACAAAATTCTACTTAAAATGGTGATTTTTTTAAAGATAAAAATTAATATGATACTTAAACAAGTGATTTGGAGGGAAATTATCCAAAATTCAGTTCAGGGTCATGTCCTGCCATGACTGGACATTCCATTATCTAGACAGGGGTGTATGCTTTCTTTAATTATACAATAAGACTCAGACTTATCCATAACTTTTAAAATGAAGAACATTATAATAAAATCACTGTTATAAGTAGTTTATTTGTAATACTTGAACAAGTGATTTTAAAAGAGAGGTAACTCTAGCTTTGAAAGGAAAATAACTTAATAATACTTAAACAAGTGATTAAAAAATCACTGATTTAAGTAAGGCCCCTGACTGTATATTAGCACCTCAATATCACAATAACTATAAGTCCTAGGTTGATGAAAATTGGTATGCATATGCCCCAGGAGTAGCTTAGCACAGTTGCAACCCCATCTTTTGACCTTGACCTTAATTTTCCAGTTAAGTGACTTTGACAATTTTACATATAATAGCAATGTTATATAAAATTTTATGAGCATCTCCATAAGTCGTAGGTTCATCAAACTTGATATGGATATGCACAAGAAGTAGCTTTGCACAGCTGCATCGTCATCTTTTGATTTTGATTTGACATTATACCCCCACTTGTAAGAGAGGGGGCTATATTGCAATCACCTTGTCCGTCCGTAACAAACTTTCGTAACAGATCTCTCAGCTACTACTGAAAGGATTGATTTAAAATTTGGTATACAGCTTTATCATGATGAGTTGTATCGTGCCTCCCTTTCCAGGTCAGTCGTGCATCCCTCTATGGTTTCTGAGCCGACTTAGACTTTTTTAAGGGTCAAAAATAGATAATTTTTCATAACAGAATTCTCGGCTTCTACAAAAGGGATTGATTTCAAATGTGGTATACAGCTTTATCATGATGAGTTGTATCCTGCCTCCCCTTTCCAGGTCAGTCGTGCATTTACTTTCTGTTTTCTGAGTGGCCGAGTGGGGGTATTCTTAGCACGACTAAGTGCAACCCCTTGTTGATTTTTATTAAGGGACTTCGATAATGTTTGATGAATAAAAAAGTATTCTGATGGTGCCAGCAGGTGAGACACACTTTAGTGTTAACTCTTGTTAATGCTATCTGTTCCATCATGATGTTTTCATATTTCACTTTCCATATTGTGTCTCCCAACAGCATGTGTTTTGTAATACAAGTGTAAGATCTCAAACTTTGAACAACCCCTATTTCTGTTCAGTATTGTAAAGAAATAGTTTGTGCCAGATGCATTTGGAGGTTTGATTCTTTATGCTGGTGAAGTGTGTCTCTACGGTTTACCTGCTCCAGCTTTAATAATTCTGTGTAAAACCTCAATATATTCTGTATGATGTATTTTTGACCAATATTATACACCCTGCTTAAAAATATCCATAAGAATGTCTGTCCATTTGTTGCTTCTTCGGGTACCCATGCCTCCTTAACACCTCAATGGTTTTTATACCCCCACCCATAAGAGAGGGGGCTATATTGCAATCACCTTGTTCATCAAACTTTTAAACAATCTATATGACATAATGAAGATGTGTGTCTCCTATTATCACTTTTTATCTGGTGGATTTTGGGGGTTCACATAGCAAAACATGAGCTACATGTATTAGACGACAAGGGAGTAACCTACCAAACTGTTATCACAACTCCATCTCAACCCTTCAATGGATTTTCATGAAATTTATGCACAATCTTTGTGACATAATGTAGATGTGTACCTCCTATTCTAAAAATATGATATGATCGAGTTTGGGGGCAGAGGTTATTTATTTGTAAGCAGATGCTCACAGCTTTACTAATTTTCTTTGAAAACTTTTAATTCTTAGACTATTGTAGTCCAAGGCATAATAAGTCTTTAAAGTTGACAGTTTGATAGTTTAAAATTGTTATACATGTAATATTATTTTAATGTTCTAATTAGTTTAGCTTGTTAACTATTGACTAGAGGGTCAGTGATGAGTCAAACACAAAAGTGTGGTTTACACAGTTTGAAATAGTTTGTGCTGTTTTCCGTTGGAATGACTGCATAAAGTGTGGGATATTGCCATTTTCCTGAGTTTGCTTCAGAGATGTTTTGAGATTGATGGTAATATCTTTCTGACTATTGCAAATATCATCTGACAGTTGTATAAATTAAAATTTATTAAAAGAAATAATATAAATAAATATTGCAAACCAAACAAACATCTTCTCAATCAACAATATTATATAAAACAGAAAATACACTTTTTAAGATATCAATCAAAACCAATCCATTAAAGCCTTTAACAAAATATTTAAGTTAAGGTCATTTACCTACATCACTGACAAAATTAGGAAAGGTTCAGAGACCAAAAGATACTGACGATTCATTTATTTTCGTGGTTTATTCATAAAAGACATTCTGTCGAATTCTTAATTACGTTGTTTGTTCTTAATGCTTACAAGAATCAATGTAAAAATAATACTTCATTGGATACACATTTTCGTGGTTGATTGTTACCCACGAAAATTGGTACCCCATGAATAATAGTGAAACCACAGTATTCTACAAAGGACAAGATATGATAAGAGCCCAATTTTGCCCCCCAATTTTGAAATTACTAAAATGAGCTAAAAGTATGTGATGTATACTTTAGACTAGTTTAACTTTACTATATCAGCATTATTTTGTTAAAAGTGATCCATTATGATGTTAAAATAGGTACCCAAAGTGGCTTTAAAATCCTGATTTGATGAAAAACTGCAAAAAACCTGCAATTTTGATGTGGTTTTCAGCAAATTTAACTATGAGCCACACCGAGTACCACTACAATAATTTATGTAGATAATCATTTTAAATATAGAAACAAACCACACAAATATCTTTG
Source organism: Arcuatula senhousia (assembly GCA_963971305.1). Taxonomy (NCBI): domain Eukaryota; kingdom Metazoa; phylum Mollusca; class Bivalvia; order Mytilida; family Mytilidae; genus Arcuatula; species Arcuatula senhousia. The sequence continues at coordinate 9,286,524 of OZ020307.1, forward strand.
TGGTACTCGGTGTGGCTCATAGTTATACATGTATTTACCAAAAACTACTCAAAATTTGCATGATTTTAACACTTTTTTACAAAATGTCTTTTTCACATAATTTGATGACGTCACTGTGACGTAATAAACAAGATTTAGTTAAAATTAATGTTATTTTACTAAACCTTGTTTATCTAAGAACTGATCTAGAATAATCCAACCTTAGTTCAATCATTTTTTAAAAATGGTAAATTAGGGGGCCAAATTTAGCACTTATCATATCTTGTCCTTTAAATGAAAAGGTCAGTACTTTAAGGATGTTAAATCACTGTAACATTTTAGATCTGTACCCCTTTAGTTTCAATGATGGCACTTTTGGAGATTAAGCATTAATTTTTTTTTGTTCAAACAGACAGAACACACAAAATAAGATGAAACTATAGCATAGGTGGATCCAGGGGCTGCCCCCCCCCTTTTGGCAGAAAATATTGGTGGAATAAATAGGAAATCATTGAAGCGTAACCAAAGGGGGCCCCCTCTTAGGCCAGCCACTGTATAGGCTTCTGAATCCTTGGTGTGAGACATTTATTATGTTTTAATTTTTTTTAATAAAACTAAAAGTTCAAGATAAAGTCTTTAAAGTGAGATAACTAGATGAAATTTTCAAGTGTGAAACTTTAAAACTATTCTTACAAGTTATGGTAAATACAGGCAATTCTTTCCCTACATTATCAAATTAAAAAAAAATAGTTTACAAAATACATAACTTTTAAAGTATTGGTATTTCAATACAAATTGTATGTGATTTTACAAAGCTTCTTTTAAGGTCTAAATAATTGCAATAGTATCTCAAAAACACACTAAATTGACTTAACATGAAACACAAACAAAATAAACATTATAGAAATAAATTTCAGCACAAATTAAAAACCATTTACTGATAGACTAAAATCATTTGTACATGAACATGCCAAATTATTAAACACATGCAAATTGTAATATGAGCATGGCTGAAATGAGAGCAGCATTAAAACAAAGAAAAAAAAAAAGAATGTAGCATTAATTTGAGACAATACTTGTAATATATAAAACACTAAATCATATACAGTCTTGTGATCACACATAAAAAATGCACCAAAACCTTTTACTTCTATAATATGACAAATTGATACAGGAATGTATAAAAAGTTACCTGTCCAAACCAGGCTGTTTTAATTGTATTATAAAATTGTGTTGACTACAGACCCATCAAAATTGAATAAATTTTAGGTGCTGTATTTTTAACATGGATTGTAAATCATATAGCCTGTGCACATTGTGACCAAGTTTATAAATGGAAGAAAATCGGTTTTACATAAAAATATTGATAGTTTTTGTTATCTCCAGGAAAACATACACGGTATATATTTCATCAGCACTCTCCATGTGGTCTGTTCAAACATAAACATGATTCACCTGGTTGATCATGATCGAGCTGGTACCTTCCACGTCACCTGGAATGTTCTGATCTCCATTGGATTCAATAGCACAGTAAAATTATCAGCACTTGTAACAGGCCTAATCATAGGCTCAGGGACTAAAATATAAAAGAGTACATGTAATATGGGTTTTAATAGCATCAGACCTACGTTTCATGAAACAACTTGACTATCTCCTCAAATTTTGAGGGTTTCTACAAATTAATAAATAAGTTCTAAGATAAATTTTGAGAATTTGAGATGTTTTTTAAAAACAAAACACAGGAACTATATTGCACGAGAAAATTGAAATCCCCGAAACATCAAACATTTGTGTTAAAGATTAAGCTGTAAGATAATAGATTTTCTCTAAACTTAAGAATTTTGATACCAAAAAAAAAAAAAAAAAATGGCAAAATATTTACATGGAATCATTATGTCAAAAGATCATGCTTAAAACTTCCACAAGTGGTTAATAAGTTACATAAACTACTATAAAAAAAATAATTCTCAGAGAGAGTCATTGAATACTGCCTTACACAGTCTCATCAAAGAGAAGAAGAAAGTGGTGCTGTAAATAGTTTAATCTGTAAATATGGAATTTTAACAACCTTGCACAAAAGCTACACAACACATTTTTTTCTGTGAGTAAATGCTGTCTGACAGCCCTTTACTGTATTCAAGTAAATTTAGATGTAAAGGAGTTAGTCCGATAAGGGGGCACATTGGCCTCAAATTTCGAGGTATGCTAAAAGTACGGTTCGAGATGGTTTCACATTCTTCAATATATATTTTTGTTCGTTCAATTTCTTTTTCGCATAAAAGTAAACATCTGTAATCACAAAAGCTACGCAAAGTCGGATAAAAGAAGGGAAACTTGTATTAAGTACTAAATACTTCATATTTTGGCAAGTTTTTGACGTTTTTAACATTAGGCGCATGCCTGTTCATTGTTCATCTTTATATATTTTGTGTAAAACAGTTACTTACAACATATATATAAAGATCTTTGTTGAACATACATGCGCCCACATCTGTTTTTAGCAAAAACTACCGAAAATTTAACAGAAATATATTAAAAACGAAGATTTTCTCACATTCGACACATTTAATGGTAGAATCTCCAGACTTGTATGCAGAATTTGGCAAAAAATAATCCAGATATAGTATTCTTCACTATTCTCCTGTACATTAACACTCATAAAATAAATTTCTGTCTGTTGTTGAAAATTCGGAAAATTGCAGGCCAAAATTGACCCTTACCGCACCTTCTCCTTTAACTTGCAAATGAGATGTATTTCAACCTGATCCTCTGGCATATCTTACCATTGTTTTGGTCCTTTGTTTTCCACTGAAGTCTGTGTAGTTCTGACAACTTAAGGTTAGCACCAAGAGTTAACTCCTCTATTCCTTCTACTTCAAATGGTACAAATAAATTCTGAAAAAAAATCAAAGCATAGATCGATCATGCAGATAGTTTAAAGTTTTCATATCAAGATGCATATACAATGATGTAAAGAGAATTAAACTAATGTTTTTATGAATCCTGTGACATGTATGTTTATTCCACTGCTATATTCTTTTCTGCTCAAATCTAAGCCTTTACAATACAAAAAAGATTCAAACATGAAAGGACAAGATATGATAAGGGCCAAATTTTGCCCCCCAATTTTGAAATTATTAAAATGAGCTAAAAGTATATGATATATACTTTAAATTAGTTAAACTTTACTATATCAGCATTATTTTGTTTAAAGTGATCCATTATGGTGCTGAAATAATTACCCAAAGTGGCTTAAAAATTGTGATTTGGTGAAAAACTGTAAAACACCTGCAATTTTGAAGTGGTTTTTAGCAAATTTAACTATGAGCCACACAGAGTACCACTACAATAATTAATGAAGATAATCATTTTGAATATAGAAACAGACCACAAAAATATCTTTGTGGTACTCTATGTGGCTCATAGTTAAATTTGCCAAAAACTACTCAAAATTTGCATGATTTTTACACTTTTTCACAAAAATGCCATTTTCACATAATTTGATGACGTCACTGTGATGTAATGAACAAGATTTAGTTAAAATTAATGTTATTTTACTATACCTTGTTCATCTAAGAACTGATCTAGAATAATTTAACTTCAGTATAATAATTTTTTTTTTAAATGGTAAATTAGGGGGCCAAATTTAGCACTTATCATATCTTGTCCTTTGTTAACTTATAAGATGTCACAGGACAGAAAAAAAAACAGTCCAGACCAGTCAAGTGTCATGCAAGTGGCGTGAGACTCACTTATCTAGTCGGCAATTTGGCAGCAAATTTCTTTGATCTTTTGATTTTTTCCTTTGATCTTTCAATTTTTTGTTTAATCTCACACATGCAGCTCATAAAAACTTGACAGCCCTGACAGTCATATAATAAGAACCTGTATAATGACCTCAACATTGACTTGACATCTTATTTGTAATATGACCTTGACAATGACCTTGGCCTGCTACCTGTAATATGACCTTGACAATGACGTTGGCCTCCTACCTCTTACATGACCCTGAAAACAACTTAGACCTCCTACCTGTAACATGACCCTGATATCAACTTTGGCCTTCTACCTGTTACATGACCCTAAAAAAACAACTTTGACCTCCTACCTGTAACATGACCTTGACAGGTTGTGATAACTCCTGATCTTCATCTCTTTCAAAGATATGTTCCAATCTAATAAGATAGGGCTGTGACTGGACAGGGGTCACTGAAGGGCCATTCCACTGTGTCAGGGTCAACATGTGAACGTTATCTGGTAAAGCTTGTTTTAATCCACTCCACTACAAAAATTATTATTTTATAAAACTCATCAAGAATATTTTGAATATACATGTAATACAAGTTCTAATGTAATAGTCTTTCTCTAATTTTCATCCGATTTATCAACCTCTCCACTGCATTTGCAATTGTTGAGCAACCTTTTTTTCAATTTTTCTACGGGGTACCTGTAGACATTAGAGAATAAACTGTTAACACAGAGACATGTCTCGCCTGTCGCAACTGGACACAGTATAAAATGAAGTAAAAATCCTCCTTAAACTGATCTTAACTAATGCTTAAGCAGCTGCATACCAATATAAATGGTGAACCATAACTGCTTTATAAAAAACACTTGTGACATAAGTAAAAAGTTAAAAAGTGTAAAATCTAAAAGTCAGTAGACTGTGACTGCAGGATCATACAGATAAAATACTTTTGAAATTGATCTGTACTGATGCCAATGCAACTGCATACCAAATATCAATGATGTACCATAACTGCTTCATGTTAAACAGACTTAAGAAAAAAGGTTAACCTCGACCAAATCAGTGTAAAATTTCAAAGTCAGTAGACCGTGACTGCAGGATCATACAGATAAAATACTTTTGAAATTGATCTGTACTGATGCCAATGCAACTGCATACCAAATATCAATGATGTACCATAACTGCTTCATGTTAAACAGACTTAAGAAAAAAGGTTAACCTCGGCCAAATCAGTGTAAAATTTCAAAGTCAGTAGACCGTGACTGCAGGAGCATACAGGTGAAATCCTTTTAAAACTGATCTGTACTGATGCTGATGCAACTGCATACCAAATATCAATGGTGTAACATAACTAGTTCACACAAAACAGACTTAAGCAAAAACTTTAACCAATTGTGGCCGCCGCCGCCGCCGCCGTCGCCGCCGGAATCACCATACCTAAGTCTCGCCTTTTGCGACATTCGTCGCAGGCGAGACAAAAACCTTCTACAACTTAATTCTGGATGATTATTGAATTTCTAACATCTCAGGACATAAAGTTGATATTTTAATTGCTTGGCAATTAAAATAATCAAATTTATTTCCCTTCATGTCAGAAATTCCATAATCAACTCAAACGCGCTGTAGAAGCTATATGCAGGGTTCCCACTATTTTTTGGACACAAAATTCAAGGGTTTTTCCAGGACTTTTCAAGGGTATTGAGGTCATTTTCAAGGATTAAATTAGTCCGCAAAAAATTTTAAAATCCAATATTTTTCAGCCTTTTTTAATCAAACGATCAACAAATCTGCATATTACAAAATTCCAGGGTTTTTCAAGGATATTTGATAAAATTCAAGGATTTTTCCAGCTTTTTGAGCCTTGAAATGAAATTCAAGAACTTTTCCAGGTTTCCTTGAATTCAAGGATGGCATGGGAACCCTGTATATATGATATTTAAGACAAGCCGGTTCCTATGAAATTACTGAATCTAATTTTCCAGATTTTTTACATTTTTCAATAATACTACTATGAAGTTCCATTACACTACCTCTAAAGGTATAAAATTCAAATAGGCATATAAAAAATTCTGAGTGTATAAATCTGGAAGGTAAAAAAGGTAGGAATGGTCTGATGCAATCATCCTTTTTTCATCTTTCATTTTTCACAATATCATAAAGGTTAACAATAGGATTAATTAATCTGTCATATTACCCGGTAAAACGACTGACTTACAGATGTGTGATAATTCTGACTCCAGTCTGTCTGTTTCATTGTGGATGTAGTAAATGATATACTCGGGCTCATGTATAACTTGAGAGCTAGATCTCGATGAAATCTGGCAGATGTCTGGATCTTGTCTAAGTATAGGTAATGCTTTCCTAGAAAAACATTACAGATAAAGAGAAGATTTTTTTATTGATGCAAGTGTGTTTCAAAATCATAATAAGCAGCAGGTGTGTTTTAGAGGCAAAATGTTTAAATCAAATTTGGAGAACTCTACTTATTTATTAAGTAAACTTAAGTGTGACAAAAAAATGTAAAGAAATAAGACATAGACCAAATCCATTTATCTGTTATTCAGTTGACTAAATTTTAAAATACATTTGTGTTGATTTTATTTTTACTCAACTTGACTACTTAACAGTGAGTACCTCAACAATGCATAGTGTAAGTTTTGGACAAAAGTATAGTAATTTTGTACCCAAAATCAAGTCTGATATGTATTACGGCATAACTTTAATCAATTACTTTAAGTATTACCTAATGCTATCAGTCCTTTCCCATCTAATCCTGTCTCATTTAGAGGTTCTCCCACTCCTAGATAATCATCCCATAACAGGCGTCTATGTACCTGGAATAAGATAAAAAGTTTTACCGCAGTTCTCCAACTCCTAGATAAATGTCCCATAACATGAATCAATGTACCTATATTAAGCAATAATGCTATGTTTGGTTCTGTTCCACCAAGGATTAACAGTATGTCATTTTTCTTTCCATGCTGCATAACCTCAAAACTGTTATTATTGCTGCCTAAGTAAGTGGTTTGTACAAGGGGGCCTCTGCAAAATACCCCCCACTTGCTTTAAGGCATATTTTCATCAGGGTCAGAGGATGTGTTCAATGAGTTTTCAAGGTATGTCATGTTCAACCAAGTACATTCAGGTTACAGATTGTTTTTAACCTCACCATAAGTTCCAGATTTCCATCCTGTATACTACCACCTCCTTGGCTTCTGTCTGTTAGTACAGTAAACTGGATACCCTTAGCTTCATCCTATAAATACAGACTTAATATGTAACTAAAACCTGTCAGTACAGTAAACTGGATACCCTTAGCTTCATCCTATAAATACAGACTTAATATGTAACTAAAACCTGTCAGTACAGTAAACTGGATACCCTAAGCTTCATCCTATAAATACAGACTTAATATGTAACTAAAACCTGTCAGTACAGTAAACTGGATACCCTTAGCTTCATCCTATAAATACAGACTTAATATGTAACTAAAACCTGTCAGTACAGTAAACTGGATACCCTTAGCTTCATCCTATAAATACAGACTTAATATGTAACTAAAACCTGTCAGTACAGTAAACTGGATACCCTTAGCCTCATCCTATAAATACAGACTTACTATGTAACTAAAACCTGTCAGTACAGTAAACTGGATACCCTTAGCTTCATCCTATAAATACAGACTTAATATGTAACTAAAACCTGTCAGTACAGTAAACTGGATACCCTTAGCTTCATCCTATAAATACAGACTTAGTATGTAACTAAAACCTGTCAGTACAGTAAACTGGATACCCTTAGCTTCATCCTATAAATACAGACTTAGTATGTAACTAAAACCTGTCAGTACAGTAAACTGGATACCCTTAGCTTCATCCTATAAATACAGACTTAATATGTAACTAAAACCTGTCAGTACAGTAAACTGGATACCCTTAGCTTCATCCTATAAATACAGACTTAGTATGTAACTAAAACCTGTCAGTACAGTAAACTGGATACCCTTAGCTTCATCCTATAAATACAGACTTAATATGTAACTAAAACCTGTCAGTACAGTAAACTGGATACCCTTAGCTTCATCCTATAAATACAGACTTAATATGTAACTTAAACCTGTCATTACAGTAAACTGGATACCCTTAGCTTCATCCTATAAATACAGACTTAATATGTAACTAAAACCTGTCAGTACAGTAAACTGGATACCCTTAGCTTCATCCTATAAATACAGACTTAATATGTAACTTAAACCTGTCAGTACAGTAAACTGGATACCCTTAGCTTCATCCTATAAATACAGACTTAGTATGTAACTTAAACCTGTCAGTACAGTAAACTGGATACCCTTAGCTTCATCCTATAAATACAGACTTAATATGTAACTTAAAAAATCTTTCAGTCAGAAATGGTAGGTTTTGTCAAACAGGAAGTATGTGAGCAACAAATCTAATCTAATCCCTCATTATGGGACCACACCCTGATATGCTGTATACCAAATATCAAGTTGCCGTGATAAGTAGTTGCTGAGAAAACTGTTACGAGTAGTTCATCAAGTGTCTGCGGCTGCCCACCCGCACAACATATACAATTCTATAACCCAGATTTTTCATTCTGTGATATCCAACAAAAGTTCATTTTTTAGCTTACCCTAAGAAAAATCCTACTATTAACAGGATAATAGTTTCCAGCTACTGGCTCTGTGTTCTTAAAATCCCAGGTATCTCTATGGTCTCTCCTGATAAATTGAATATATAAATGGTTGTTCATCAATAGAAAGTTAAAATCTGATACAAAACTTCAAGTCTGTGCTAAAGAATATTTCCTATAAATAAGACATCTGTACTCATGTATCTAAGATATAAACTAGAAGATACAAAGTCATATTTTTTTCATGTACATGTATCTAAATTGTATAGACTTAAACACAATGAATAATCAACCTATTTGATTGTATGCACAAAACTAAAACTATAGGTTTAGACTTACTTTCTCTGTAATATTTCTCTGCCATTAGCATCAGTATACACTATCCCTTTAGTATCAAGTCCTGCACTGAATCTCGATATAACCTCTCTCCCATTTCCATCACTGAAAAAAGACACAGTAATTTTTTAAAAAGAAACAGGGTTCTGACTTATTCATATCAAGTTTTAAAAACAGTGGCATATCCATGGGGTGTACTGTGAGTTTTAACCCCCTTTCCTTGATCTGTACTATCTTTCATTCTTAATGGCATTGGAATAAGGGATCAGCCATTTTGGAAAACAGAAAGTGGATGCCCAACTGACATGGAAAGGGGAAGCACATTAAAACCAATCATACTAGAGCTGTGAAACAAATTTAAAACCAATCCCTGCTGTAGAAGCTGAGAAATCTGTTTCCAAAAATTGTCGGCTTGGAAAACAGGTAGTAGATGCAGGACTGACCTGGAAAGGAGAGACACAGTACAACTTATTCTTAAGCTGTGTAATAACTTTGAAATGAATCTCTTCAGTTGAAGCTGAGAAATCTGTTACGAAAGTTTGTAATAGACAGACAGACAGACAGACAGATGGACAGACAAGGTGATTGCAATATAGGCCCCTCTCATACAAGTGAGGATATAACAATATATGTGGATTTTTGGGGATCCATCCATAGCCTAAACTAAGAATATAGCTTTTTAAGTAGATAAGATTTACCTGAGAGAGACAACATTCTAATTTTGGTGTAATGATTTTTTTTATTGTCTTTTACATGGAAGACCAATGTTAAAAAGTTCTGAAATATTACCAATATAACTAGCTGCATGGCCATAGCTCTAGTCCTGCAAACATTTTTTTTACTATTTTTCAGTCCGCCTAACCATTTAAAACATTTATAAAAGTAACCCACAGCAGCTAATCATTGACCTACCTAATAGGAATTGGTCCAACAGTCCATTCCATTTCTACATGTCTGGCCCCATTAAAAAGCCTGATTATCTGGGTGGCCCATGGACTGAACTTCTGATGGACCTCTTGTACTAGTCTACCCTAAAATAAAAATACATGTACTTCTTAATAATGAGAAGGGTCTACATGTACATAGTATAACATAAAATGTAGAATTTAGGTAAAAATATAACTTGCAAATTTTTACTTTATTCGTACTTAACTGTCTCTTATTCATTGTGATTTGTTATACTACATAATATTAAGTCACTTTCTTGTAAACAAAATAATATTTATCACAATGTGATGGGTGTTGCTTACTCTTCTGAAGCATATGAGTTTACTCTAGATATGACTTGAGTTTGTTAATTTATCATTTTGTTGTTGTTTTTTTAGTTGTTGTCTGTTTCTTTGTTACTGTGCTGGTTTGTTTCTACTGATTTTCTTTGCTCTTCACATCTTTTGACATTTGAGTGCCCTGCGTATTACACAAGAAACTGATCAGCTCAACTCTTGTCAGCAAATACATGTAGATCTGACTAGTATCAGATTTTAAAGCCTTTAATGACTTTAACAATTGATTGAAAATCCAATATTTGTGTGATCTAGAAGGCAAATTAATATTGCCTCCTGGTAACTATGGAAGAGTAAGAAAATATCAAAATCTGTCAAAGTAAAAAACGGCTAAATTTTGTTTAACAGGAAGTAGATGAGTGACAGACCTGAAATTGGATCCCACGTTATGTTTCCCCACCATACCAAATATCAAGCGGCTGTGATTATTAGTTGCTGAGAAAACTATAACGAAATTTTCTTCCCAGTCCGCCATTCCATTGTTGACAATCACTTTTTTATAACCCATATTTTTCACTCTGTGAAATCCAGCCAAAAATAAAACAAAAACTGCCAATGCACTAAACATATTTAGCACTTTTTAACAGTTATCCACACCTCATTGATTACTATTGATTTCTTTAAATCAGCATTGAATGATACTGGGGTCGTACTGTTGGGTCTGAAGATGTACGCCCCTGATGGCTGGGAGTCAAGGGCTGAAGATTTAGCTGATCCAGCTACTGCTACATAATACATTAACTCTTGTTTCAGGGGAATTGTGACACCACTGTCTAAGTTTGTCATCTGTTTCAGAGCACCTGTGGTACCATCAAATACCAGGGATACATGCTGGAAATAAAAACAAAAATAACAAGATTGCTACGAGTAGCCATGTGTCCCCCGCCGCTGCATGAAAGTTGTGTGATATGTAAAGTTGATCGATATATTCTTTGAGAAACGATAGAAATTGGTTGTTTCGGAGACGAAATCATTCAGTCAAAACAAGGAAGGAAACCAGTGAACATAAATTTTTTTTGACAAAATCCCATTTTTTGGACCGGATAATGACAAATTCATAATAACGCGAAAACTGTAAATATTGCTTCAAAATTTTTTTTCGTATTATTATAGAGTACCTTTCGCTCTATCAGCCTACAAAATTTCAGAACCCTGTGCACCTAGGTAACCGAGATATTGAATGTCCTATATTTTGACCTTTCTTCCCCGTTTTCATGGAAACGGCGGCCATTTTGAAAATTTCATTTATGGGATGATCACCTACTCAGTGTGTAAAGTTTCAGCAACATCCGTTCAGTAGTATCTGAGGAGTTGCACCCACAAAAACGTTTCACAAAGTCCCATTTTTCAGACTGAAAAATCACAAATTCGTCAATAACTCGAAAACCGTAAATATCGCCTCAAATTTTTTTTCGTATTATTATAGAGTACCTTTTGCTCTATCAGCCTACAAAATTTCAGAACCCTGTGCACCTAGGTAACCGAGATATTAAATGTCCTATATTTTGACCTTTCTAACCTTTCTTCCCCGTTTCCATGGAAAAGGCGGCCAGTTTGAAAATTTCAAATATAGGATGATCACCTACTAATAGTACCCTATCAGTGTGTAAAGTTTCAGCAACATCGGTTCAGTAGTGTCCGAGGAGTTGCACCCACAAAAAACGTGACGGACGGACGGACGGACGGAGACCATTACTAAGTCCCTCCGACGCGTTGCGGCGGGGGACAAAAAAAATGTATGGACAACAGGAATCTTATAAGTACTGTACATTTCCACATGATTTTAATAGTCCTTCAAATTCTTTCTTCATAGTATGTATATGTAGAGTAAATGTAACTTAAACTTAGCTGACCAATACCTGACTTCCTTTTACAATTTCTATACATGTACATCTTACTTAGCCTGTCTAATTTCATACTGAATAAATACTTTAGTCCTATAAAGGTTTGGTTTAGATAGGTTTCACCATAATGAATCAATAAGATTAGATATTTAGAACCAAACATACCATGAATTAATAAGACAAGGAAATATACTCAGAACCGAACATACCTCATTTTTCAAGACCATGTCATTGTTGGTATTTAACTTAAATGATTTTGTCTTAGACTCTTCCTTTTCCATACCTGAAGAATAACACATTAAAAACTGGAATTAATTCCTCAATAGAGAAAAAAATACTCCAAAATTCCTAAAGTTTTTGTCTTGTGAAAACTCATGGCCTAGCTGAACTTATAAATTATTGAATTACAGTATGTATTAAGCCTTTTTAAGTGGCAGAGCTACAGAGAATGCTAGTTCATGCATGCGTTTTACTGTCATGTTAAAATAGTATGGATGACATAGACCTATAAATCTGATATTAACTTTTAGGAAACCTCTGTGGATTTGAAAGAATCCAAGATAACATCTCATTGTTACAAAATTATACTTTGTACCAATAAGAGTCAATTTCCGTTATTTATTAAACACTGGAGATGGCAGAGTAACAATGAAGACCACTTTAATTATTTTTGTCATGATTAAAGTTATAGAATGTATGAATAGGTCTTTAAAAGAGTAGTTTGTAAAATTACCTCTCATGGTGACGAAGTATGTATTAAATCCTAGTGGTGGCAGTGTTACAGGGAAGACCAGATCATTCTTTGCCAGGGAACCAACTCTCTCTGGTATCCTCTTTGTGTTATTACATATTGGTACAATCTATAAAGTTACATATTTCTATATTACTGAAAATTATTAAATTTCAATATTTAATCATAAAGTTTTAAAATATTTCTACTTCACTGTTTCATAGGGTCAAAGTGAGTTTGCATTTAAACATTTATGTAGTCTTCAATGATGTATCATAATTTAAACATTTATGTAGTCTTCAATGATGTATCATACATGTATACACTTATCCAATTAATGATAAAAAAAGTTTTTGTTACCTCTATTGGCTGTATTTTAGTACCTGAGCTTCTATATTTTCTCCTGATGGTCCTACCACTGTGAAGGCTTTACCAACCACAGGAAGTCTGAGCCAGTGAGAGATGGATCGTCCTAGTGGGTTGTAAACTGTTACTGTAAACTAAAAAATATTGCAAACAAATACGTTTAGTAGAGAGGGTCATTTAAAGAGGTTTAATATCAGAAGTAATACTGTGGTTTCATTATTATTCGTGGGGTATCAATTTTCGTGGTTTTCGTGGATGGCCTTTACCCACGAAAAGGACATTTCAAAGTGATCTGTATGCTGCAGTCTTAAAAACCACAAATTTAAGAATCTACGAACAGATCTTTAACATGTTTAATACTCAAACCACGAAAATGGGTACCCATGAAAATAAATGAATCCACAGTATAAAAAAATGCATAACTCAAAGAGAAAATTTTTGCAGAAAATAGTTATTTACAAATTCACAATAATAATTAGCATAGAAAATAAAGTGCAGTTAAAAAATTTAGAACAGAAGTACCTGCCTATAATTACTGTCTTCAATCTACTAAACCATAAAATGTAAACATAATAATTTTTGCGTGGGGGTTATTTTGATATAAGTTTGTTTTAAATATTTAATTGGAGACCTCAAAATATATTTTTCTAACATTGTAGAAAACAAGTAAATATGAAAGCATAAATTAATTCCCTAAACAAAAGATTGATCTTACAAAATATCACCCTGTTAAAATGTCCTGAATTTCCGATCCTATCTACCTGTTTAAATTTCTCAGTAACCTCACAAACACTGATATTGAGAAGGTTACAATACTTCTGATCTGGAGGTGATACTTTAGTCTTCATATACAACTTCTTCAGAGCATCGTTCACTACTTTCTGAAAGTATATGTCTACAGATTTAAATAATCATACAAAATTAGCCGAGTTAACTATATCATGCAGTTAAAGGAACACCTTTTATAAGGGTATCATATGGCTTAACATAGGTAATAAGGACTTCCAGATTATAGATGGTTAACATAACTAATTGAATATGACAATTGTAATTTGTATTAGTATGCAACTGGAAGGTTTCTGATATTAGTACTTTCAAATAAAGGTAATAACAAAACTACCAAACTAAAATGATCAATCTCACAGTCCAGAGAAAACGACAAAAACGAATCAGTCATACCGGAGAATTGGTGGATCGCAATGGTCCTGACTTGGTACAGGCATTTCAAACGAAATGGTGGGTTAAACCAGGTTTTATGGCGCCAAACCTCCCTCTTCTATTGCGATCTTAGGATCCGGTAATGACCATAGAACACAACATAGTTGTGAGACACAAAAGGGAGGCTTTGTACAAAGCTCTATGACAAACGTGATGACTTCAACTTTCTCTTTCTGTGTAGCAACATTCCGTCCGCTCCAGCATATGGAGTTCATGTATTGCAATTGATTCATTATTACAAAGCATGTGGGGAGTACAACGACTTCCTTGATAGAGCTACACGGCTGACAAGCAAATTGTTAACACAGGGGTTAACTGCTCCCAGGTTGTTGTCATCACTCAAGAAATATTACGGAAGACATCATGTGCTTGTATACATAAACGGGATTTCTATCTCTCAGATGAGCACAGATGTTGGTTTGACATAGAGTTTTGTAATGTCATCCTTTCCGGATTTGACCAACACTAAATCGGTCTTTGGCAATGTGACGGGTGTGCTATAGCAAGCAGGAACTGCTTACTCTTCCAGAGCACCTGAGTTCACTCTCGCTTTGACTTGAGTTCACGTTGCTGAATGCGGTTTTGTTGTTATGTGTATGTGTTTTATGTTGTTGTGTGGTTTGTTTTGTTATGATGATTTTTTGTCTACCGGTTTTGTCCTTGTCTTCACGGTTTTATAGTATTGATAACCCCTTTGGTACACCTTTGCTTCTTGCACTAAAGTCATCATAAATTTTAATTGAAATTTTTCTATTGTTGACATTTTTTGTACAGATCTAGATAGTTCTCATTATATCGGACGAAGTCCAACTTAGTGTAGAATATAGGTCTCACATCGAGTGTATTAATGCTGCAAACCGGAAGTAGCATTTTGTAAATCAATCCCAGAATCCCCTGAAGGCCAGCTTCATCTGTGTTTTCGCATTTAAAACTTAAAAGAAATTATCGCCAAAACATAATTTCTAAACCATTTAAATTTTCAAACGATTTTTTTCAAGTTTTTATGTGCATTAACTTTGCTCGTCAGTGACCTACAAAAAACACCATAACAACGGATTCCAATATGGCCATGTGTTTTCATGACAATAGACTAAAACATTACTAAATGACGTCACCTAAAACAACATGATACCATGTCAACGTAATCAATATGGGAATGCATATGTTAACAGACGAACAATAATGCACCATGATCATAAATAAGCTTTGCACTGATTTAGCTAATATCAGCCTATGACATAACAAAATTTAAAAAATAGGAACAGGGTTCCCACTATTTTTTGGACACAAAATTCAAGGGTTTTTCAAGGACTTTTCAAGGGAATTGAGGACATTTTCAAGGATTAAAATAGTCTGCAAAACTTTTTAAAATCCAATATTTTTTGGCCTTTTTTTATTAAATGGTCAACAAATCTGCATACTGTGGTTCATTATTATTCGTGGGGTATCAATTTTCGTGTTTTTCGTGGGTGGCGTTGACCCACGAAATTTGATATCCCACGAAAAGAATATTTAACATTGATCTGTATGTTGCAGACTCCAGAACCACAATTTAAGAATCCACGAACTGATCCCTTTTCATCAAACCAAGAAAATTGAGACCCACGAAAATAAATGAATCCACAGTATTACAAAATTCCAGGGTTTGTCAAGGATATTTGATCAAATTCAAGGATTTTTCCAGGTTTTTTAACATTGAAATGAAATTCAAGGACTTTTCCAGGATGGCGTGGGAACCCTGTAGAAATAAAGGGTCCTACCTCACATGCTTAGATGTATCCTCTTCCATCCTGCAGGATATCCTCAAAACTTCATGCCGTATTTTCCGCCAGGTTTCTAAATCAATCTCCTGATGTCAATTAGAAGAATTAAATACTGACACCGAAAATCTTCAAATCTGGCTGAATGAATTTTGACAATTTGTTTGTTGTCTACTGAAGCGCAAAATTCTCTGACAGGGAAATGACGTCATGAAGAAGTTAATTTTTCCCGGCTTAGTCTTGTCCACAAATATTTGGACGATATTTGCACAAATTAATTTTAAGTTTGCATAATTATTGATCCAAGGTAAATTTTAACAAGAATGCAAATGCCATGGTTTTCCGGGGTGATTAAAATCTTAGACTAAAAGAAAAGAAGGGGCTTTTAATCATTGACATTTTTCAATTTTTTATTTTTATTATTTTTTTATTATTTTTGACTTTGTCCGATTTTAGGCTAAAGCCTACGCCATATTAATAATTTCAAAATGCATTATTGCTGTAGATTCTATTTTACCTGACATTCCATTATTCCCTCTCCTAGTCTTTCAGCGTAGTCATAAGCTACTTCCTGTTTCTCTGTGCCTCTGAAGGAGGAGGACAATAACTATACTAAAGTTCCTTGCATTAGACATGTGTGTGAAAACCCTAATTTTTCAAACCCTTATTTCCTTGATTTCTCTTCCTATATTCTAATTATGACTTGAGTTTGCGTTGTTGATTTTCGTTCGGTTCATTTTGTGTTTTCTGTTTCTTCATGCTGTTTTTGTTTGTGTCTACTGGTTTTGTCGTTGCCCTTCAGACTTTTGACACTCGAATGCCCCATTGGTGCCTCTTTGCTTCCTTCTAAACTATTATAGAATATCTCTGTCAGTGTTTAGAAGCTGAAGATGTATAAAACATTTACTGTACTTAAAATATTATTCCCATTCAAAACAAAGGTATCCAAGAAGTTAAAATTGCAAACACAAATTTAACCACCAGTCAGAAGTTAAATTACAACATTAGTTTTTCTTTTTCTTGTCATATCAGATTTAAGATATATTCTCTAAAATTTCAGGAGAAAACAGAAAATTTCTTAAATATATTCTCAACCAATTTATAGTACAAAATTATCATATGAAACTAACTGTATACACATACATGTTTTTAGAAAAACTTACGATACAGCATCATGATGTTGAGCTACGCCCATGGCTTCTCCTGAAACAGAAAACTTACACATGTACATGTATTGAGCCTGAAAATATCTGAAGTTAAGGATGTTCGCTACTATTATTGAAAATAAATAGGTTTCAAATTTGATGCCTTAAATGAAAAGATGTTAGTAAAAGGTATAAAATAAGCATAAAAATTGATAGGTTCGTGACCTCGTTTTCAAGATAATTGACGTCAAAGTTTTGGCGGGAAAAGGTTTTCTCTGACTTTTTCATAGGTTTAGCATTAGCATGATTTCACTGTTAAAACCCATGACAGAATAAATAGGATTTGATAAAACTTTGTCTATAACCTCTTTATGACATGTTAAAGACATTAATAACAAGAAAATAGGGGGTTCGTGGGCAAAAATTTTAACCCTATTTTGATGGTTAAATCCAGAGGATTCCGAAAAAATGACAGAAATACCAAAACAAGACCAGCGAGCATCCTTAAAATAGTAGTGTAAATAAGATAACAGATGAAAGTTTTTCATTCTGACCTCCACACAATGGGTTTTATAACTACATAAGTGTTCTAGTAATTCTAAATGGTACTTAATGAAGAAAAGGTAGCACCTTTCATCATTAACAAGACAGGTCTTTAACCAGACCAACATTGATGTGTAAATCTAACGTCAAATTTTAAGACATTCTGGTAACATTTTGATTTCTTTTGAAGTCTTTAAAGTTCTAAGATTACTTTTTAATAAATCTTATTTGTAGTGCCAAACAAGAAGAAAACATTTGAAGATGCAGTTCATTCTTTGTTTTGCTTTTCCAAAAACTTACGCAGGACCTGTAGATGTACAGTACTGTTGTCTGTGTCCTCTAGCTGGGCCAGTCCATCCAGTTGTTTACATACCTACAAATAGAAGTAACAATATATTCAGAACTTGTTAATAGCTTGAAAAATAGTAAAAGAAAAGTTTAAGAATGGTTTTCAAAATAATGAAATGCACATATCATGTATTACTATATATTTGTATTTTTGTTTTGCTTTTTATCAAAAGTACATTGACTTACTGTAAATGTAGTAATTTTCGCGATGTTCTAATTTTTGCTATTTTCACAGTTGCCAAAAGACAGCGAAAATAAGTACCCGCGAATATTTGATAAAAATTGTAAATGTATGCATGAAATCAAATACATGTACTTGTATATCGTTGACCATTGAGCATGGTATAAAATGAAAATGATTATAATTAATAAATAAAGCATAACTAGTTATTCACATAATGAAAAGAAAGATAAATATCTTGGTGTTACCAAAAATTGGTAGAAAAACTTTATTAGATTGAAAAACAAGGATTAAACACTTCACACACAATTAACTAGTCATTAAACACTTAACCCGTTAATTGGTCAAGAGATTGTATATGTCAACAAGTGAGAAATTGTGAGCTTGGGCTGACAGTTAATTACAGCAATTTTTTTATTACTGCTTGGGCGATTTCAGTCTTTGACCACCTTCTTATTAAAAATGTAAATAAATATGATACTAATAATCATAAGCTGCACCTAAAAACCGTGAAAATTGATATCCGCAAATATGTCCTATTTCAAGAAACGGTGAAAATTAATACGTTTACAGTAAATATTTCTTACTTTTTTTACTTTAAGATGCAAATGCAGAAACTGCTATATTTATACTATATCATGCATACTAGAAATTCTTTACCAATTTCAAGTGGATCGGCTCTTTTTATTTACCTGTAAAAAGTTATTAGTTTTCCTAACCATCCCTTTCAATGTTGGTCTACTTGTAAAATATCCCGTCCAGAAACTATGAGGTCTATGTGCATAGGGGAAGAAATCATCCTGTTTGGTCGGCCATGTTTGTCCTGCCTGGTTCAGACTTTGTAAGTAACAAGATGGTGTCGAATAAAACATGTTCACTTTGCTTCCATTCTTTTGCTGTTAAAATAAATGATGGAAATAATCTTAGAATCTTACTCTATTTAGCATACTCTGCCAATACAGTTACTTGTCAAAAGAGTATCCTACAATTGACAGTGAAGTGCAAGTTTCACTCTGATTTGATGCTTTTCATACCACAAACTTTGCCAGTTCTTACTTTCAACATGAAGACTTAGTGTGGTCATATATACAAAACCTATTTGCAAAACAAAGTTTTTCACATTCATTCCTTTCATCTGTCACATTCATGGTCAGTATAACCATGATAACAGACAAGATTCTTTCTCAATGGAATTTTTTTTCGAGTATGTTTTGTATAGGAATTAGATTTATTCTAAATGGAAAATTATAAAACTGAATGTGGTACACAACTGTAAAGACATGAATGATGCAAAAAGGCAAAGAACTTCCCAAGCTACACCTGATTAGAGATTTCTAGTGAATGCATAAGGTTGAAAAAAGGTACTACCATTCTAGTGGACACAATTCCATCTTTGAAACTCATACTTTTTCTCATACCCTACAGAGAATGCAAACTAAACCCCATCTTACCAGTTCATTGACATAGTGTATAAGCTTGTCCATGTTTTTGTACCAAGTATTGGCATTCTGGTAGTTAAAGTCACTCCCCATGGTAAATATAATGTTATTAGTACTGTAATGTGAGGCCTGAAATACAAAGATATAGATAAGAATACATAAAATACATGATTTTATTCTTCCAATTATTTTTAACTCCGAATCTATAAAAGTGATGATCATCACTTGAAATGGGTTCACTAACAAAAAAATTAGACTTTAGTTTGAGTATTAATCACCATCAGCATATTTTTTTTTAAAATCTATAGAAATATAGATGCCTTTAATAAATGAAGAATATAATGTTTATAGAACTATAAATGTCCTAGAGACAAATACCCAGCCAGAAATACTATATCTGATAAATTCATTCAACCATCAAAGGAAATCTAAGATTCTTTGTTTGCTGAAGCTTTCAACACAACATTGAATAAGACATCCTAAAAATCTTAATATTTACCTGTAGTTGAGCATATCTTATGATCTCCTGTACTTTTCTATCCTTGCTATAATATTTACCTGTAGTTGAGCATATCTGATGACCTCCTGAACTTTTCTATCCGTGCTATAATATTTACCTGTAGTTGAGCATATCTGATGATCTCCTGATCTTTCCTATCTGTGCTATATTATTTACCTGTAGTTGAGCATATCTGATGACCTCCTGAACTTTTCTATCCTTGCTATAATATTTACCTGTAGTTGAGCATATCTGATGACCTCCTGAACTTTCCTATCCTTGTCATAATATTTACCTGTAGTTGAGCATATCTGATGACCTCCTGAACTTTTCTATCCTTGCGATAATATTTACCTGTAGTTGAGCATATATTGTGATCTCCTGAACTTTTCTATCCGTGCTATATAATTTACCTGTAGTTGAGCATATCTGATGATCTCCTGAACTTTTCCATCTGTGCTATAATATTTTCCTATAGTTGAGCATATCTGATGACCTCCTGAACTTTTCTATCTGTGCTATAATATTTACCTTTAGTTGAGCATATCTGATGATCTCCTGAACTTTTCTATCTGTGCTATAATATTTACCTGTAGTTGAGCATATCTGATGACCTCCTGAACTTTTCTATCCTTTTTATAATATTTACCTGTAGTTGAGCATATCTGATGACCTCCTGAACTTTTCTATCCTTGCTATAATATTTACCTGTAGTTGAGCATATCTGATGATCTCCTGAACTTTTCTATCCTTGCTATAATATTTACCTGTAGTTGAGCATATCTGATGATCTCCTGAAATTTTCTATCTTTGTTATAATATTTACCTGTAGTTGAGCATATCTGATGATCTCCTGAACTTTTCTATCCTTGCTATAATATTTACCTGTAGTTGAGCATATCTGATGACCTCCTGAACTTTTCTATCCTTGCTATAATATTTACCTGTAGTTGTGCATATCTGATGACCTCCTGAACTTTTCTATCTGTGCTATAATATTTACCTGTAGTTGAGCATATCTGATGATCTCCTGAACTTTTCTATCTGTGCTATAATATTTACCTGTAGTTGAGCATATCTGATGATCTCTTGAACTTTTTTATCTGAGATATAATATTTACCTGTAGTTGAGCATATCTGATGATCTCCTGATCTTTCCTATCTGTGCTATAATATTTACCTGTAGTTGAGCATATCTGATGACCTCCTGAACTTTTCTATCCTTGCTATAATATTTACCTGTAGTTGAGCATATCTGATGATCTCCTGATCTTTCCTATCTGTACTATGATATTTACCTGTAGTTGAGCATATCTGATGATCTTCTGAACTTTTCTATCTGTGCTATAATATTTACCTGTAGTTAAGCATATCTGATAATCTCCTGATCTTTCCTATCTGTGCTATATTATTTACCAGTAGTTAAGCATATCTGATGATCTCCTGAACTTTTCTATCCTTGTTATAATATTTACCTGTAGTTGAGCATATCTGATGATCTCCTGAACTTTTCTATCTGAGATATAATATTTACCTGTAGTTGAGCATATCTGATGATCTCCTGATCTTTCCTATCTGTGATATATTATTTACCTGTAGTTGAGCATATCTGATGATCTCCTGAACTTTTCTATCCTTGTTATAATATTTACCTGTAGTTGAGCATATCTCATGATCTCCTGAACTTTCCTATCTGTGCTATAATATTTACCTGTAGTTGAGCATATCTGATGATCTCCTGATCTTTCCGATCTGTGCTATAATATTTACCTGTAGTTGAGCATATCTGATGATCTCCTGAAATTTTCTATCTTTGCTATAATATTTACCTGTAGTTAAGCATATCTGATGATCTCCTGAACTTTTCTATCTGAGATATAATATTTACCTGTAGTTGAGCATATCTGATGATCTCCTGATCTTTCCTATCTGTGCTATAATATTTACCTGTAGTTGAGCATATCTGATGATCTCCTGAACTTTTCTATCTGTGCTATAATATTTACCTGTAGTTAAGCATATCTGATGATCTCCTGATCTTTCCTATCTGTGCTATATTATTTACCTGTAGTTAAGCATATCTGATGATCTCCTGAACTTTTCTATCCTTGTTATAATATTTACCTGTAGTTGAGCATATCTGATGATCTCCTGAACTTTTCTATCTGAGATATAATATTTACCTGTAGTTGAGCATATCTGATGATCTCCTGATCTTTCCTATCTGTGCTATATTATTTACCTGTAGTTGAGCATATCTGATGATCTCCTGAAATTTTCTATCTTTGCTATATTATTTACCTGTAGTTAAGCATATCTGATGATCTCCTGAACTTTTCTATCCTTGTTATAATATTTACCTGTAGTTGAGCATATCTGATGATCTCCTGATCTTTCCTATCTGTGCTATATTATTTACCTGTAGTTGAGCATATCTGATGATCTCCTGAACTTTTCTATCCTTGTTATAATATTCACCTGTAGTTGAGCATATCTGATGACCTCCTGAACTTTTCTATCTTTGCTATAATATTTACCTGTAGTTGAGCATATCTGATGATCTCCTGAACTTTTCTATCTGAGATATAATATTTACCTGTAGTTGAGCATATCTGATGATCTCCTGATCTTTCCTATCTGTGCTATATTATTTACCTGTAGTTGAGCATATCTGATGATCTCCTGAACTTTTCTATCCTTGTTATAATATTTACCTGTAGTTGAGCATATCTCATGATCTCCTGAACTTTCCTACCTTTGCTATAATATTTACCTGTAGTTGAGCATATCTGATGATCTCCTGAAATTTTCTATCTTTGCTATAATATTTACCTGTAGTTAAGCATATCTGATGATCTCCTGAACTTTTCTATCCTTGTTATAATATTTACCTGTAGTTGAGCATATCTCATGATCTCCTGAACTTTCCTACCTTTGCTATAATATTTACCTGTAGTTAAGCATATCTGATGATCTCCTGAACTTTTCTATCTGTGCTATATCATTTACCTGTAGTTAAGCATATCTGATGATCTCCTGAACTTTTCTATCCTTGTTATAATATTCACCTGTAGTTGAGCATATCTGATGACCTCCTGAACTTTTCTATCTTTGCTATAATATTTACCTGTAGTTGAGCATATCTGATGATCTCCTGAACTTTCCTATCTGAGATATAATATTTACCTGTAGTTGAGCATATCTGATGATCTCCTGATCTTTCCTATCTGTGCTATATTATTTACCTGTAGTTGAGCATATCTGATGATCTCCTGAACTTTTCTATCCTTGTTATAATATTTACCTGTAGTTGAGCATATCTCATGATCTCCTGAACTTTTCTATCTGATATATAATATTTACCTGTAGTTGAGCATATCTGATGATCTCCTGATCTTTCCTATCTGTGCTATATTATTTACCTGTACATGTAGTTAAGCATATCTGATGATCTCCTGAACTTTTCTATCCTTGTTATAATATTTACCTGTAGTTGTGCATATCTGATGATCTCCTGCACTTTTCTATCTGAGATATAATATTTACCTGTAGTTGAGCATATCTGATGATCTCCTGATCTTTCCTATCTGTGCTATATTATTTACCTGTAGTTGAGCATATCTGATGATCTCCTGAACTTTTCTATCCTTGTTATAATATTTACCTGTAGTTGAGCATATCTGATGATCTCCTGAACTTTTCTATCTGAGATATAATATTTACCTGTAGTTGAGCATATCTGATGATCTCCTGATCTTTCATATCTGTGCTATATTATTTACCTGTAGTTAAGCATATCTGATGATCTCCTGAACTTTTCTATCCTTGTTATAATATTTACCTGTAGTTGAGCATATCTGATGATCTCCTGAACTTTTCTATCTGAGATATAATATTTACCTGTAGTTGAGCATATCTGATGATCTCCTGATCTTTCCTATCTGTGCTATATTATTTACCTGTAGTTAAGCATATCTGATGATCTCCTGAACTTTTCTATCCTTGTTATAATATTTACCTGTAGTTGAGCATATCTGATGATCTCCTGAACTTTTCTATCCTTGTTATAATATTTACCTGTAGTTGAGCATATCTGATGACCTCCTGAACTTTTCTATCTTTGCTATAATATTAACCTGTAGTTGAGCATATCTGATGATCTCCTGAACTTTTCTATCTGAGATATAATATTTACCTGTAGTTGAGCATATCTCATGATCTCCTGAACTTTCCTACCTTTGCTATAATATTTACCTGTAGTTGAGCATATCTGATGATCTCCTGAAATTTTCTATCTTTGCTATAATATTTACCTGTAGTTAAGCATATCTGATGATCTCCTGAACTTTTCTATCCTTGTTATAATATTCACCTGTAGTTGAGCATATCTGATGACCTCCTGAACTTTTCTATCTTTGCTATAATATTTACCTGTAGTTGAGCATATCTGATGATCTCCTGAACTTTTCTATCTGAGATATAATATTTACCTGTAGTTGAGCATATCTGATGATCTCCTGAACTTTTCTATCTGAGATATAATATTTACCTGTAGTTGAGCATATCTGATGATCTCCTGATCTTTCCTATCTGTGCTATATTATTTACCTGTAGTTGAGCATATCTGATGATCTCCTGAACTTTTCTATCCTTGTTATAATATTTACCTGTAGTTGAGCATATCTCATGATCTCCTGAACTTTTCTATCTGAGATATAATATTTACCTGTAGTTGAGCATATCTGATGATCTCCTGAACTTTTCTATCTGTGCTATAATATTTACCTGTAGTTGAGCATATCTGATGATCTCCTGAACTTTTCTATCTGAGATATAATATTTACCTGTAGTTGAGCATATCTGATGATCTCCTGATCTTTCCTATCTGTGCTATATTATTTACCTGTAGTTGAGCATATCTGATGATCTCCTGAACTTTTCTATCCTTGTTATAATATTTACCTGTAGTTGAGCATATCTGATGATCTCCTGAACTTTTCCATCTGTGCTATATTATTTACCTGTAGTTGAGCATATCTGATGACCTCCTGAACTTTTCTATCCTTGCTATAATATTTACCTGTAGTTGAGCATATCTGATGATCTCCTGAACTTTTCTATCTGTGCTATAATATTTACCTGTAGTTGAGCATATCTGATGATCTCCTGAACTTTTCTATCTGTGCTATAATATTTACCTGTAGTTGAGCATATCTGATGACCTCCTGAACTTTTCTATCCTTGTTATAGTATTTACCTGTATTTGAGCATATCTGATGACCTCCTGAACTTTTCTATCCTTGTTTTAATATTTACCTGTAGTTGAGCATATCTGATGATCTCCTGAACTTTTCTATCTGTGCTATATTATTTACCTGTAGTTGAGCATATCTGATGATCTCCTGAACTTTTCTATCCTTGCTATAATATTTACCTGTAGTTGAGCATATCTGATGATCTCCTGAAATTTTCTATCTTTGCTATAATATTTAGCTGTAGTTGAGCATATCTGATGACCTCCTGAACTTTTCTATCTGTGCTATAATATTTACCTGTAGTTAAGCATATCTGATGATCTCCTGAACTTTTCTATCCTTGCTATAATATTTACCTGTAGTTGAGCATATCTGATGATCTCCTGAACTTTTCTATCTTTGCTATAATATTTACCTGTTGTTAAGCATATCTGATGATCTCCTGAACTTTTCTATCTGTGCTATAATTTTTACCTGTAGTTGAGCATATCTGATGATCTCCTGAACTTTTCTATCCTTGTTATAACCATGAAGTCTATCATCATCCTAAAGTTCAAAGTACAGTAAAAAAAATGTAAAAAATTTATAAGACTTTATAAGAAAGTAAAATAAAAATATTTTTTTATTTGGTGTTGCAAAACCTCGTTTAATTCACCATTTACATTAAAATGCATTCACCTAATGCATCTCTATTAAAGGTACAATGTATAGCAACAAAAATCATTATCCAGTCCCTTACCTCAGGGCTGTTCCAGCAAAACATACATGGGACCAGGGGAAGGCACTTTTTCTACAGGGGTACCACCCATAGAAGCAAATTATTAAACTTTCCTTATTTTCTTTGCACTCAATGCAAGTTTCTAACACCCAACCATACCAGCAAATTAAATTGCCTTCCCCCCGTCCCATGTATGTTTTGCTGGAACAGCCCTCAGCCAGGCCATTTGTGTTGCTATAAAATTGAAAACATTCTTGCATTTTTGAAAAGTAAAACTTTTACATACATGTAGGTGCTATGTTTGTCCATCTGGTTATTCAAGTTCTGTATTTTACTTATAAAGTGGGGACATTTTTGCAGATATTTTCTTAATAAAAGGAAAATGACTAGAACAAGAACATGAAAATATCTCTGACTACAGAAAACATGGCATGTCCCCTTTTTTTTAAATATTACCACAGGAAATATAGAATTCTAAAACAATATTTTAACTTACCATTATTGGATCATCAGTGCAGCCTATGTCAAAGCAGAAGCCAGGAGGTGGACCATACCCATTATAAAGTACACCAGTGAAGAGATCAGCCTTAGACCCTGAAGTGGTGAAGTACAGGTATCTTCATCAAAATTTTTGATTATTTATTTTGCATACTGCGTCAATTATAGCATAAACAAGCATGTATCCTATGACAATGATAGTTAACTGAGCCCATATTTGTTGGAATTATATTAATTTTGCTACATGTCTTTGTCATGAATAAAAAGTGTATAAAATGTCAGGAATATTAAACACTTTTAGAGAAATCATATAAACATTAAGGGTAAGTCATAGTTAGGACAAACAGAAGGGACAAAGGAACTTCCAACAGAACTATAACCTACTGTATGAAACTTTGTTTGTTAAGATGTGTATATTGATTATAATGAGGCAAATAATGTTCATACCAACCAGGCAAATCATACCTACATACATGTTACCAGACTAGAGGACAACAATAAATCAACCAACGTAATACAACTTCAATAGTTTGCCGTATAAGACCAATGGTATATGTCAAACCTGAGTTCATTATATATAAGCTAAGGAATAAATATAATACCTAGGTTTTGAGGGCTACCATGCCACATCATTTCCATGGTTTTAGTTTTCTCCCTATTTAACTTGTCTTGGTAATCCAACCGTCCAAAGAACAGACCATCAAATCCCATCTAAAATAAACAAGAGAGTATTACAGTGACAGCAATGACAATAAAATAGAGAAGAAAGCAGCTATTTTTAGTATCATGTGTTCAGAAAAGGTGCTACATGTAGTTTATGTTCATTTTGAAAGTAAATGAAAGACGAACATGTATAAGCAAACCGAGTGAAAACTAACAAATACACATCTATTTATCAAATGAATTTTATTTAACTTTGTCATGTTTGTCGAGACAGTTTATGCCCATTCAGTATTTATTATGGAAATTGCATATTTTTGCTACAATGAAACGTTCTTCTAATAATCAATATATGTATAACATTATGATTTTCATCATCGGTCCGACCAAAGTCAGTACTGCACCCGACCAGATGTCTGTCAGATTAATGGATCATAATGTATTAAATTGTTATTTTTCGTTGTTAAATTTTCTTCCAATCTTTTGATTTTGACTAATATATCATGATTTTACTTGCTATTTATTGACAGCCGGTTTAATTTTACTTTATTTATTAACAAACAATATCGACAAATAGATGAAACTGTAAACAAAAATTTGTTGCACATGCGCAAATTATCGGAAATAGTGAAATCATGTGTAGAAATCCGAAAAAAAATGAATGATTTCCGGAATTTGACAAAAATATCAAAGTTCCAAACAATTTTTGGTCCAATGGTGTTTTGGTAGGACCAACAAGTGATATTACGGCGTCAGACCAGAAGTCTGGCCTATACAAAAACTCTTTGGCCAAGTCTGCAGATCTTACCTATAATTTTCAAAAACTCAGCTTAAATGCCAAGCTAACCTGAGATATGACAGACAGCTGACTGAAAAACTACATGTCTTTCAAATTTTGTTGACATGCCATAAAATATAAATGTTTAAATAATGCAAACTAACAGGAGGCAACCATTGTTTTTCAAGTTAAGATGTACCTGAGCAAACAGAGATGCTTGTTCTCTAGAGTGTCCGAAGGGATCTATCTGCCATGCTACACGAGGTCGGCCACACTCCTTAAAGTTCTGTCGTAGATACTCAAAGCCCAATGAATGCTGGTCTATGATAGCATTGTAGTGTGTTGTAGCTTCATCATCCATGCACCAGCCTCCTAATATAAACTCTAGCTGACCTGAAAAAAAAAAGAGTTGACATTGAATTTTTAAGTAAAGAATATTATGATTCTTTTCAAGGCTTACCTTACGAGGCAATAAGGAGTTTGTCCAAAGAAAAGGTATTCAGACATATTTCTAAAACCATACAAAGGATTGAAGTACAGGTGTTTTCAATTTTTTTTTAAATGATATGTCAAAGTGCATGAAGTAAAAATGTTTTAAAAGGCCTTTTAAATTAAGGTTTTCTCCAAGTTTCCGATGTTGGTATGATCAACCCTGGGAAATGTGAGTCTGTCTGTTTATATCATTTGTAAATAAATCATGTGTTACATGTAACCACATATAAAATACCAAGGAATCAAAAACAAATTTAAACTAGATAATGTGTCTATGAGCCACAGGATGGCCCTCCCGTTCTTGAAATATCATTGACCCTAAATGTGTATTACCTGGGATATGGACCTTTACCAAGAAATTGATCAAAAGTGTTCATGTGTAAAATATAGGTCGCTGTGACCTTATTTCTGGTGGGTGGTGCCATGTACCAAGACTCATCGAGTAGTGAAATATTATTGACCCCTAACATGTTGTATTGAAGATATGGACCTTAACCAAGAACTTAACCAAAGTCATTCATGCCTAAAATATGGGTCACAGTAACCTCATTTTTAATGGATGGTGTCACCTTACCCAAGACACATCTAGTGGTGAAATATCATTGACCCCCAACATCTAGTATCCAAGTTTTGGACCCTAACCAAGAACTTAACCGAAGTCATTCATGCATTAAATATAGATCACAGTGACCTTATTTTTATTGGGTGGTGTCATGTTACCCAAGATACATCTAGTGGTGAAATACCATTGACCATCAACATGTAGTATCTGAGATATGGACCTTAACCAAGAACTAAACCAAAGTCATTCATGCGTAAAATATAGGTCACAGTGACCTAATTTCTAGTGGGTGGTGTCACATGACCTAAGACACATCTAGTAGTGAAACATCATTGACCCCCAACATCTAGTATCCAAGTTATGGACCTTAACCAAAGTCATTCATGCATAAAATATAGGTCACAGTGAACTAATTTCTAGTGGGTGGTGTCACCTGACCTAAGACACATCTAGTAGTGAAATATCATTGACCCCCAACATCTAGTATCCAAGTTATGGACCTTAACCAAGAACTTAACCGAAGTCGTTCATGCATAAAATATAGGTCACAGTGACCTAATTTCTAGTGGGTGGTGTAGCCCTACCCAAGACCCATCTGGTGGTGAAATATCATTGACCCACAACATCTAGTATCCGAGTAATGGACCTTAACCAAGAACTTAACCAAAGTGTTACGGACGGACGTACGGGCGGACGGACAAGGGTAAAACTATATGTCCGATCCACATACGTGGTCGGGCCATAAAAAAAAAACCTTGGCCATGATTGCTACTTTTATATGAACATGCATTGTTGACATGAGGAATGACTCATTAAATAACCTACCAGAGTTAACCTGACCAATGATTCCTTATACAACTTACCAGAATAAACCTGACGAATGATTCCTTAAATAACCTACCAGAATAAACCTGACGAATGATTCCTTAAATAACCTACCAGAATAAACCTGACGAATGATTCCTTATACAACCTACCAGAATAAACCTGACGAATGATTCCTTAAATAACCTACCAGAGTTAACCAACCCTATTACAGCATGTCTCATACTGTCATGTTGTTCATTTAACCACCGAGCAAAGAATGCTATCTCTACATAGATGAACCTCTTGTTTGGATCCCGTAATAATTCTTGGATAACAGAGTCCAAGATGTACTGCACTCCTGCATTCTGAATATTGTTTCTCTCTGGAAAAAAATATCATTCTGCAATTATTTTGTGATGCTTAAGGACTTTCAGACTTGTCAATAAACTCTGTTTTACATGAAATTTTGGTCTTTATAACTTACAAAATCAACTAGAATACTGACAAAGTCAGAAAGGGCCCCACGGCAAGAAATTTAAGTGTTTTCAAAATTTAACGAACTTTGATTATAACCACTAAGGCATGTTCCATGGAATGTGTATGAAACTTTAGAGCTGTATTGTTAAAAGCCTTTGAGTTTTATTGTTCAAAAATTCGATACTTTATGTAAGTAAGTAAGTAAGTAAATGCTTTATTTAAAGAGGGTAACTCAGTTAGTTAATAACTAATCTTCCCTGAGGCCCTCATAAAGTTCATTATGGATAGGGAGGTGCCACTGAGAATTTGAAACCCCACCCTTTTCATGTATTTTGAATTTGAAAAAAGGATACCTTATAATATATTTTTACTAAAATAAGAACCCTTATCCCATAATTCATGTAACTGATGCTGAGAACTGACGATAAAATTACTATCATTTATTTATTAATAGCTATTCAAAGATGTTAAGTCAATTAACATGCACTTTTATACATGTATTAGAAAAGAATTAAGAATTGCATGGTTGTTCTTGTCATGTAATTAGCGAGTAAATATTTTTGACCTTATCGTATATTTTATGTTTGTTTTCCCAACCTTATCACATGTTCTCAACTCGAAAAATTGTACCTATTCCAGCTGCACATCCTAGTACCTTTTATATAGGAAGTAGCCCCCCTCTGAGCCTTAACCAGATCAATTTTCAAAGAAGACATCTTAGTTACACATCATAAACATTTTAAAATGTACATGTTTTACCTCCATAGAAATACTGGTCCACAGTTTTTAGCCATCCAACATCATCATGCGTGTGTGGGACTAGATGAACATTCAACATCCCATCTTTGGGTTTTGGGCAACTCTGTCAAAATTAATACATGTACAGTATTAGCATGATTAGTAAGGTTTTGTTTTAAATACCAAATGCAACAAGCTGTGGCATTCTTTAGCCTAGTAAGTTTTGTTCATTGCTGAAAACTATTGCAAAATTGTCTAAAGATCACAAAGAATGCAATTTCTAGATCGGACTTTTCTCATGCATTCAACAATGATTTAGAAAGTTTGATCAAGTTTTCTATCTGTTCAAGACAATTTAAAATGTATTTATCTTAGGTTCAAAATCTCTAGCTTTGTCATGGATCCGTCACATGCATGTTTTTCTACCCTGGTAGATAATTATAAAAGCGTTAAACTTGAGCTACTCATAATGATAGTCAATCAAATAAAATCAAAGTACGTAATTGAAGCTTTCATCTAGGAGAACTACTTTAGTTATAAAAAGAAAGGAACAAGTGTTACTCTACTCTTTACTAGAGTTGAAAATCAGTGAGGGTAGCTACAATAATGTAGCTCCTTTGACATCTTTGATTAGGCGGAGCTACAATGCGGTCCCATTACTCGTAACAGAGCAATTTTGAAAGCGAAATCACACCGGGCGCTATTCAATTCATTAGACGTCAAATTTGGTATTAAAATATCGCTTACAGTATTTTAATGACAAATTCAGTTTTAATTTTACTACATTTTACGCAGTTTAAAAGATTTTAGTAAAAATATCAATTTTTGAAGGATCTTGATCCTGAGCTTTACAATGAAGTTCAGGATCAGAATTATGAAAATGTTTGATTTCTAACAAATTATCATTTATCTAAGACTCTTGACCAAAATTTTTAGTAACTAAATGTTATTCAGAGTGTTATTGGTATTTTTGAACCAATTTGAAGCTTTGTTTGAGTTTGAGAAAGAAATTCGATTTGCTCCATTGCAAGTAATGGGACCGCATTGTAGCTCCACCTAATCAAAGATGTCAAAGGAGCTACATTATTGTAGCTACAGTGAGGGTTACATTTTTAATCATAACTATCAAAATCATATGCATTTATATCTAAGTGTTTAAACAATGATTCATTTCACTTCAACACCACAGGCTCTGGGAAATTCAACACCTATAAATGTATATGAAGTTCATAGGCATGATAAGCGAGTGTAGCTAGATCTCTCATGTATAAAATCTGCCAAATTGCACAAGACTCAAAGTACTAAGAAGGAAACTTCGTTAATTCTGCTTCCAAAACATTAGGAATTGTCTAAAGGTTTCGAAAATTTCTACGTGTGTAGAAAAACAGTGTCAGTTTGAAATATAGAAACACATTGGGTTGTCCCATTGACCCAAATTATCAATACGATGGATTTTGATTTGGAATCTATGCAAGCTTTTAAGGCAATGTCTTTCTCATATTAATGCCAAACAACAATGAACATACTAGTCAGAACTAGATCAGGGAAACATCCTTTTTTGTGGGGGTGGAAAGGGGGGACGGTGATAGGGTGGCTGAAGGGGCGGGGAGCTGTGGCTGAAAGGGCGGGGAGCGGTGTTTTAATAGACGGGGGACGGTGGTGGAACAGGCGGTGGTAATCTAGCATGGTCGGTGGTGTAGCCGTTTTAGATTTTTGTACATGCTTCATAATTGTGTCATTATTGTATGTTCTTGATCTATTATGATACAATCTGTATTTTGCTTGCCAAAAGTAACATTAAGGTGGCTCGATGCTTTTCTACTGAGCATCTTTTTGCACATATTGGTGTTTTGTATAAAATTGATAAATTAACTGGATATTGCAGACAAAAACTATATATTATAATATATTTTAACAAATTACAACCAATTGTAATACAAAAAGGTCTTTTTAATCATTTTTAGAATTTCCCGTACTAAATCAAAGGGAGATAATTTGTATAGAATAAATAGGAAAATTTTCAATTTTCATGAATGTCTTGAAAAAATGAACGGTGACCCTATGTTTTTTTCCTTAAATTTCGAAGAGCTTTAGAAAAGGGACTTTCCTTCAGATTTTGAGCTGATTCTATAGTAGGAATTCTTCTTTAGGTGCCTCTATAGCTTTTTTACCTACACATTTTATATAAAAATATTGAAATTTGGCTATTTTTAGAAAGCTGCTAGAGCTTTAAAATGAACGGTGACCCCCTCTTTTTATTTGATATTATTCATCTATGCATTAAGGTCTATCAATGTGCCAAAAACGAAAAAAATCTATAGTGATGTTTTAATGCCAGATTTTTTATATTATCGGAATCGCAAGCTACCAGACGATCGCATCAAGGCACTTTTATGCTTTAGGGAACAACACGGAAAGGGTGTTAGGAATAGAAGTGTAAGGTCATAAATTGTGATTCATAAAAATTGTAATTTTTGTGAACACTTAAAGTACAAAATTTTTACGTATTTTCACATGGAAGAGGTAGGTTTTATGCCATAAAACTTGGTTCAACCCAACTTTTCCTTTGAATGCCTATTCCAAGTCAGGACCATTGCGATCCTCCATTTCCCCGGTGTGCTTGCCTTGATTTGTCTTTTCCAATGGACATTTGAGATTGATCCTTCAAGTTTGGTAGTTTTTTTATTACCTTTATTTTTTAAACAAGAGGCTCCCAGGAGCCTAAATCGCTCACCTGGTCTTGGTGTCAACCCTATGTTTGGTAGAGCTAAATGAGCTGAACATTTAAGCAAGCAACAGTTTATCTTTATCTACTATAGTTTTCATTCTGTAGGCCAAAAACACAAAAATCGTTATTTTGGGGCCGTAACCCCCTATAAGGGGTCATCTGACAACTTCGACCCTATGGAGACTGTTGTGGAGCTTTATGCGCTGAACATTTAAGCAAGCAACAGCTTTTCTCTATCTGCTATAGTTTTCATTCTAAAGGCCAAAAACATGAAAAAGGTTATTTTAGGGGCCATAACCCCTATTAAGGGTCATCTGACAACTTTGATCCTATTGAGACTTTTGTAGAGCTAAATGAACTGAACATTTAAGCAAGCAACAGCTTCTCTCTATCTGCAATAGTTTTCATTCCATAGGCCAAAAACACGAAAAAACATTATTTCAGGGGCCGTAACCACTATAAGCGGTCATCTGACAACTTCGACCCTATGGAGACTTTTGTGGAGCTTTATGCGCTGAACATTTAAGCAAGCAACAGCTTTTCTCTATCTGCTATAGTTTTCATTCTAAAGGCCAAAAACATAAAAAGGTTATTTTAGGGGCCATAACCCCTATTAAGGGTCATCTGACAACTTTGATCCTATTGAGACTTTTGTACAGCTAAATGAACTGAACATAAAAGCATGCAACAGCTTTTCTCTATCTGCTATAGTTTACTTTCTATAGGCCAAAAACATGAAAAAACATCATTTTAGGGGCCTTAACCCCTATTAAGGGTCATCTGACAACTTCGATCCTATTGAGACTTTTGTAGAGCTTAATGAACTGAATATTTAAGCAAGCAACAGCTTCTCTCTATCTGCAATAGTTTTCATATTATAGGGCAAAAACATGAAAAAACGCTATTTT
This sequence comes from Arcuatula senhousia, assembly GCA_963971305.1. Taxonomy (NCBI): domain Eukaryota; kingdom Metazoa; phylum Mollusca; class Bivalvia; order Mytilida; family Mytilidae; genus Arcuatula; species Arcuatula senhousia. The sequence goes on from OZ020307.1 coordinate 9,321,214, forward strand.
TCACCTTTAAGGGGCTGTAACCCCTATAAGGGGTCATCTGACAATTTGGACCAAATGGAGACTTTTGTAGAACTCTTGATGTTGAAGCAGTAGGGTGGCATCAGATTTCATCTATCTCTTAATGCTTTTTGATTTACAAGCCAAAAACAGTAGTCTGACCCCCCCCTGGTTTATTTTTTACAACGGCGGCCATGTTTTTCGACGGATCAAAAATCCCCACTCAAGTTTTGTGCAGGATACCCTAAAGTACCACCGGACCAAATTCGGTTTGAATCTGTTCAGTAGTTTCAGAAGAGAAGAAGTTTGAAAAAGTTTACATACGACGACGACGGACGCCAAGTGATGGCAATAGCTCACATGGAGTTAAAAAGTGACATGAAAGTCCGAACACACAGTCGCATAAAGAAATATACATGTATATCTGCGATATGTGGGTTTAATTTTGACATGTTTTACGAAATTATGAATATTAAATAGTGGATATACATGTTGAAATAGAACAAACAACATTTCTTTAATAAACTGTTTTTTATGTATATTGTGGGCATTGTGTGCATTTTTGATACGTACAATCACTCCATATATATCCTTCTTTTTTCTAACGGTTTATATTGATAAAGAAAAAAAATCCGTTGTTATGAAATCTGATGGTTTATCTAAGCTCTAAGGTTTTTCCTAGCCCAAACATAGTTTGATCTTAGTCATAATTTCTTTTCACGTTCGGCATTTTTTTGTTTTATTGTTATATTACGCTCTTTACATTCGTATAGTGTTCGTAATTTTCAATTTGGATTTTTTGGTAGAGTGCCTTTGAACGATAAGCCTTGAATAGACGAAACACGCGTCAGACGTATTGCCTGGAACTTAGCTGTAATTTTTATTTATTTTTACTATAATCAACTAAAGTCATTAATTTACCGAAAATGGCTAGCGCATATTAAGGCAGTCTTGGTTGATAGACTGTCTAATATTGGTATCCTTGAAAATAGTGACAGGAAACAGCGTAGTTTTCGGTCAAAGGTCATGATCATCTAGAGAATACCGTTCGGTGTAGATCGAGACTTGAGGCAAGTATCTGCCACAAATAGTTATCATGTTCCAAGCGTTCCAAGGGACCTTTATATAAAGTCTTATAAGGCTACGTTGTGAAAATTACTGGCCACGGGTGAAATTATAGGGACGGGGTGCGGGGAGAAACTTCAAAGGGGGCAGGGAGCGGTGAGATAGGGGGCAGTGAGCGGGGAGATAGGGGGCGGGGAATGGGGGGAAAGGAGGCGGGGAGCGGGGATTCAATACCCCCCTTTCCACCCCCCCTTTTTTATGTTCAGTAATTTATGTTAGGTTTTTTTCTATGACACACTTAATGAAGCATTGAAATTACCTTATATCCACATGAAGATGTTTTTGCATTGGCAAAATGAATGAAATAACAAGTATTTAGCACCAACAAAACAGGAATATATAGTTGCATTTTTTTTTGCGATTTGGATTTGTTTTTGTTTGGTGAGTTCCGAATGAAATTCCCGCGCAATCTAAATTGCAGGACATAATAAATTCCTGTGTAAATCACCCGTAAAAATAGATTTTCATCATTATTCTTTTCAAATAAAATAGTGATAGTAAAAGACTAAAATCACATTCTTACATATATGTTAACCTTTTGAAAGAAAAAATGGGAGATATCACATTTTTCAACTTAAAAAAAAGCGAAATTATTGAGGTTGGACGTACTAAAGACCTGAAAATGGACCTGAAAAGACATGAAAAATATTATCTGCTGATATTCAATTTTCCATAATTTTTCCGCTATTTTTTTCCCATAATTTCCATAACTCTTGATGGAATCGATTCAAATAAAAGCATAAAGTACCTGGGAAAATATTTGGTTCTGATTTAAATTAATATTTACGACCCCAAAACCGTTAAAAAAGGGGGGACAGAAAGAGAAAAAAAAGATAGGTCACGGTGCTTTTTTTTCAGAAATAATTGGGGTTAGATCTTTAATAAATCCACCAAATGCATAAATTTTTAAAACCTTACATAAAATTTTGTACAAATATATGTCAATTTAGATAACCATTAAAGGGTATTCTTTTGATTTGATTTTCTGTAATAAAAATGGGGTCACGGTGTGGCATAACGACTGTGAAGTTCCAATATTTTATTAATTACATATTTACAACACTGCTAACTATCTGATCCTATCTTCCCCCCGATCCCTGATTCCCTGATTAATTCTACATATCAATTTCCCCAAATATATATAATTCCAATCTTCCTGATTTCATAATCACAGGTCAAACTTCAGACAAGGTTAACCCATGGTCATGATACAATCCTTGTGCAATCGTGTCTAGTTTGTGATTCTAGACACTTTGGCCCAAGGCACAAAACATACATGTTAACTCTCTAGTATAAAAAATATCTTTATAATATTTCAACCATAATGTCACAACGGTACTTCTTTTCCAGATATCTAAGAAAAAACTAGTTTTTACAATATATGCCTTTATAGAAATTAGTCACACATTTTCCTGCCAATTATATTTCCAAAAGACATGAAAATAAATGCTCCACAAATATTGTTAACCCTAAAGGGGGGGGTGGTAGCAATAGCGCGAGCCGGCACTGGTTTAGTACGTCACCTTGGTTTGTGACTTGGTTATGGTTTTGTTTGTCACTGGTTACGTGACCGTCACTGGTTACGTGATCGTCACTGGTTACGTGACCGTCACTGGTTACGTGATCGTCACTGGTTGCGTGACTTTGGTTTACAATGGTTATAAGTATCACAGGACACTGGTGGCATGACAAAACAGGAATATTGGTAAATAATCAATTCAGATAAACCATTTAACATTTAATGGTCAAAGTTATAATAAAAATATAACTAACAATTCATTCTTAAAGCCCTCAAAGTTATATGTAAATAAATATCCAAGTCCCCCCTTTTAGTAACAATTGCCGACCGTGTGAACTACGGCTGTAGTAAATATTACGTCACTCCATCTCCATAAATGGTAAGAGGTTCCTTAAGGTTATCAAAGGTGGTTCAATGGTTTGACAGCTATATCCCCTCCAGTAGTGGTAGTCTCAGAGGCACAGAAACGATGTTATCTCGCTGAGGGTCAGTCCAAGTCTGACGTCATTTCGACGCTCCGTGGTATTTATATAAACAGGAAGTACCACCGACCACCGTGGGACAGCCGGGGTCTCTCCGTGGTACATTTCTGGTCTTCTGGTTGGTTGGTCGTAGGTTACACCGTGACCCGGAAGTACTAATCGTAAACATGGTCGGCAAAGTGAAAGTACAAAACGTACTTGGAAAACATGGGAATAAAAGGGGAATATGGGCTTACAACAACCTTACACAAAGGGGAAATGAACCCAGTTACAATAAATACCCTTAGCCTGAACTGGTCAACAAATAAGAGGGACGAGCAAGGTGTACGTTTATCAAAATAAAGCACAACCGGCGGTCTGGGGCTGACCGTCGTTTGCATGGGCGAAACAATGGAACGAACTCTGAATTAAACCTTACAAAACGTTTCCCAAGAAATACACACACATAGTAATAATAACAAAATAACAAATAGTTTATGTAATGTCCATATCGCGAGTGACTGGCAGTAAAGCGCAAACACATAGAAAATAACAAAGAGTGTTTACTGACAGTCAGAAATAAACATCATTACAAACCTACAGCTTACACCCTAGCCGTGACATAGCCCCCCACCCAGGAAGAGTTCGTCCCGAACTTAAAAAAAGGAACACCTACCTAACCAAATCCTACCTAACACCTTAACGGATATAAAACGGTATCTTCATCTGTACTTGTGTCATCCCAGCAATGGTACAAATGGTTATGGTACTTATATTGGTTATCACATGGTTCTACAGGTTATCTTTGGTAGCAAGATATAAAATGATGATAATGGTTATCAATGGTGACGTGGTTATACAGGTTATCTTTGGTAGCAAGATATAAACAGCAATATTGGTTATCAATGGTGACATGGTTATACAGGTTATCTTTGGTAGATGGATATCAACGTAAAAGCTTGGTATATTTGGCAAGATATAAAACACTGGTTATGCATGGTTATAAGTGTATCTTTGGTAGTAAGATACTAACGTAAAAGCTTGGTACAGTATGGTTGAAGAAATGGCTCGACTTCCACTGTCGTCACCGTAGCTTATAATAAAATCTCTAACACCGTTAGGAAATGTATAAGCTTGTCAAACAAAAAATACAGAAAAATAAAAATAGTATTTGCAAATACAGGTTACTCGTCACCAGGCAGTAATACTCTCTTAGTACTCCATAAAGACACGTCAGCAACTGCATCTACAAAAATGGTATAATATTTACTCATGAAGATTATCACCCGTCACCGGACCTATACCCTCTTGGTATTCCACAAAGACACGTCAGTGAGTCTTCTGACTGAGAAATATTGGTGGATAAAAATTAAGGTCTTCAACCACAAGGTTCAATTCAATGGTTATCAAGGTTAATCGAATTTATTCATTGGTCACATGAATAAATAGCCGTCAGGTTTGGTAGGACATCCAATGGTAATTACATGGTATAAGACAAGGTTCAATACTAGGTATCACTGTAAAATTTAAACTTCAATGTATAACACAAAGGTAAACAATATGTATTCATGGTCACTGAATACATCTACTCAAATCTCATGGGACATTCTTTTCGCTTATGTCCCTTTAAACCACAGAGAAAACAGTTTTGATTTCTCTTATTACATTGGTCATTTCTAATATCGTCTGGTAGATCACTGCTCTGTGATCTCATTAAGGACCTCTTTTGGTTTGACTTTCTCTGAAATACCTCAAATTTAATAGCCAAAGGTAATAACTCATCTATATTATCAATATTGGACTGGAATAATGCCCACTCAAGGTTGTGGTCATTTAGAGATTCTCTAAATGCTTTGCAAGCAATACTGTCTTGCATATCAGAAGGAGCTTTTGGGTAAGCAAGACGTACAAGTCTTCTAATATCATATGCCAAATCTTGTAATGGTTCCCCCTGTTTGCGAGTTCTGGCTTCTATCTGCAACATGTAGACCTCAGTTTGGTTATCTGGTAGAAAATACTTGGTTAAAATCTGTAACAACTGGTTATAGGTAGGAGGATTACTAATATCTATGTTCCCCAAAACTGACAAGGCAGTTCCTTGCATACAGGCAATTAATTGAAGTGCTTTGGTTTGGTCTGACCAACAATTCAGTTGGGCTACTGCTTCAAAATGGAGGCGATAATCTGCCCAGCTTCCTGACCCGTCAAAATAATTAGGTTTGGTGTAGCCATGTTTGACATGTTGGTTTTCTACAGGTCTGAAATTTGGTACATCAGAGGGGATGGTTGTCGGACTGGTGAGACTTGGATTATCTGGACTAATTGGACTAGTTGGACTACCACTACCAGGGATACAGCTGTTCTGGGTATTTCTATTTGGTGCATCAGATGTGAACCTATCTTGTCTAAATCTATGGTAACTTATAAACAAATTGTCCATTTGGTCTCCCAACTTCATGGTTAAATCAAATAACTGCTTAATCTGCTCATCTGTCTCTCTGGTATTTTGTTCTAAAGTGGTCATATGGTCAATAACCAATTTTCTCAGCTCTTGGTTTTCAAACATGAACTCATTATAAAATCTCTGGTTATGATGGTCATCATGGTTATCTATGTTAGTCTGGTTATCATGGTTATTACTGGTGCTTGTGGCTGACTGGTTAGAATATGGAGAATCTGGTCTACTATGGTTACTCATATTTGAGCTAAATATAAATACAAAATTTAGTAAATGAATATAAATATAAGTTTTCTGGAAAAAAATTTCCTGGGTTTATCCCACCGCCGGACACCAAATGTTAACCCTAAAGGGGGGGTGGTAGCAATAGCGCGAGCCGGCACTGGTTTAGTACGTCACCTTGGTTTGTGACTTGGTTATGGTTTTGTTTGTCACTGGTTACGTGACCGTCACTGGTTACGTGATCGTCACTGGTTACGTGACCGTCACTGGTTACGTGATCGTCACTGGTTGCGTGACTTTGGTTTACAATGGTTATAAGTATCACAGGACACTGGTGGCATGACAAAACAGGAATATTGGTAAATAATCAATTCAGATAAACCATTTAACATTTAATGGTCAAAGTTATAATAAAAATATAACTAACAATTCATTCTTAAAGCCCTCAAAGTTATATGTAAATAAATATCCAAGTCCCCCCTTTTAGTAACAATTGCCGACCGTGTGAACTACGGCTGTAGTAAATATTACGTCACTCCATCTCCATAAATGGTAAGAGGTTCCTTAAGGTTATCAAAGGTGGTTCAATGGTTTGACAGCTATATCCCCTCCAGTAGTGGTAGTCTCAGAGGCACAGAAACGATGTTATCTCGCTGAGGGTCAGTCCAAGTCTGACGTCATTTCGACGCTCCGTGGTATTTATATAAACAGGAAGTACCACCGACCACCGTGGGACAGCCGGGGTCTCTCCGTGGTACATTTCTGGTCTTCTGGTTGGTTGGTCGTAGGTTACACCGTGACCCGGAAGTACTAATCGTAAACATGGTCGGCAAAGTGAAAGTACAAAACGTACTTGGAAAACATGGGAATAAAAGGGGAATATGGGCTTACAACAACCTTACACAAAGGGGAAATGAACCCAGTTACAATAAATACCCTTAGCCTGAACTGGTCAACAAATAAGAGGGACGAGCAAGGTGTACGTTTATCAAAATAAAGCACAACCGGCGGTCTGGGGCTGACCGTCGTTTGCATGGGCGAAACAATGGAACGAACTCTGAATTAAACCTTACAAAACGTTTCCCAAGAAATACACACACATAGTAATAATAACAAAATAACAAATAGTTTATGTAATGTCCATATCGCGAGTGACTGGCAGTAAAGCGCAAACACATAGAAAATAACAAAGAGTGTTTACTGACAGTCAGAAATAAACATCATTACAAACCTACAGCTTACACCCTAGCCGTGACAATATGTTCTGACATCTGACGGTTTTGCATTCGGCCCAAGGTCTAGATAAAATGCATGCATTTAGTACACAATAATAATCAAATCGATTAACATTCAATTCCACTAGAGAGAACCCTAGACAAAAAAAACCAAGAAAAAACCGACGGTAGAGGAACTCTCTAGTATATAGAACACTCATTGTTATTGACAGTTAGATGAGAATCATTAATCGACTAATGTAAAAAAAATCAAACACGTCGATTTTAAATCCGACACAACACTTCAAACAATTAATGATTTTGTGGAGTATCTGTCATACTTATGTCTATGTCATACCCGTAGCCAGGGGGGGGGGGTTCGAGAGGTTCGGGCGAACCCCCCTTGGACAAAATAAATGATCAAAATAGGGAGAAAATCAGGTGAACAATCGGTTAAGCACTATTAAAGTAATAAAAATTTTGGAAATCGAACCCCCCCTCTTCACATTTTCGAACCCCCTGTTGAAAAATTCTGGCTACGGGTATGTATGTTCTATGTTTTACTCTTAAAATATGTCTTTGTACTATTAATTTGTGTATATGTCGGTAAAAAAGCTCTACAGAGCTTATGTTTATTGTTATAGACCCGACTTTAAATAAAATTTATCTTATCTTATCATCACACAATTATTTTTTTCGATTTTTGAACATATGCTAGAACATGATACATATTTAAACAGAAATTATTTTTATTGATGTATCTGTAGCTCCTGACTGTCCAATGTTTGTCAAGGCGACGGTCTGGATGTTCGATTTTTATAAAATAATATATAAAACAAAATCTGTTTTGGGAAAAACACTTTACAATACTTCAAAATACCATAATAAATTAATAGCCCTGGACATGGATGGTTATCATCGGGCATCGATCTACGGGCATCATTTAGGGTCGCCGAAAAAGTACCACAACAAAGTGAAAAAATACCACAACAAAGATAAAAAATACGACAACAAAGTTGAAAAATACCACATCAAAGTTGAAAAATACCACAACAAAGTTAAAAAGTACCACAACAAAGTTGAAAATACCACAGCAAAGTGAAAAAATACCACAACAAGATAAAAAAATACCACAACAAAGTTAAAAAGTACGACAACAAAGTGAAAAAATACCACAACAAAGTTAAAAATACCACAACAAACAGATACTAGTCAACATAAAGCAGCTTTGGTGTTCCTTATCATATAATGAAAATAATAATACTTTATTATTACCAAAAGCAATACAGCTTATAGGCATATATATACACAATAATTTATCAATACAATATTGAATAGCGGAGCATGACAATTATAAAACATTTCTAATTTTTTCAGCACAATACAAAAATTTACCCAGGTTATTAAGTTCTTTGATGTTACAAACAGACAAAAGTTGAACTAATTTAAAAGCAGAAGGTTTTTTCCAATAATATGGTTTAATATACATCTTACGAATATCATTATATTTACTACAATTCAGAATAAAATGAAACTCATCCTCAATACAATTCATACAAAAATCACAAAACCTTTCGTTTCTATTTACATTATAATATCTACCAGTTTCAATCTTCAAGTTATGTGCGTGTATACGATATTTGCAAATAATAGGTTTGTACAAGTAGTTTACTGGTCGACTTAAATAAAACTGTAGCTTATGGTTATCATGTATATATTTATAAAAAATACATTTATTCGAACTTTCAAAAAATGTAACAGCTTCATTAATGAAGTTATCAATCACTCTTTGTTTAAATTCACTTAAAAACAGATCTTCATTATCTACATTCTGTGAAATCCATACATTGTTAAACCCATATTTACATAAAATTGTACGTAAATTATTTGCCCAGTTTAAATTCTTCATACAACGTTTATAACTAGATTCAAACATTAAATCATAACAAATTCTTAAAACAATATTATCAGTTTTTAATAATTTACACCAATATTTAACCATTCTATAATAACGTTCAACATAAAGTGGAACTCTTCCTAATTCAAAGTAAACCATATAATTTGATGTCGACCTTCTAACATTAAGGGTCCTTTTCAAAAAATCTAGATGGACCTTTTCAATATCATCACCTTTATGGTAACCCCATGTTTCACAACCATAATTCAGAATACACGACACATACGTATCAAATAATGTTAATAAATAATAAAAAACGATATCATATATAATGACAAAGACGTCGACATCATATAATGACAAGACGGCATATATAATGACGAAACGACACCAAATAATCACAAGACGACATGATATAATGACAAGACGAGATCATATAATGACAAGACGACATCATATAGTGATAAACAACATCATATAATGACAAAACGACATCATATAATGACAGGCCAGAAGACGATATCATATAATGACAAGACGACATCATATAATGACAAAACGACATCATGAAATGACAATACGGCATCATATAATGAAAGTCCACATCATATAATGACAAAACGGCATTATATAATGACATGACGGCATTATATAATAACCGTTGAAGTCGGCATCACATAATGATAAACCGACATCATATAAACAACACCATATAACAAATCAAAGCGCTAAAGCGTTTAAAGGCAAGCGAAATATATAAGAACTATAATAGATTTATTCTCTGTTAAAGTATATTGTTCAAAATGTTTGCGAATTATTAATTTTGGTGAGCGAAGAAAGGATCGTCATGCAGATACCCTCAAATTTAAAGTTAATGAACACAATTGCACACACAAGACAGGTATCGTGTAAAAACGGTATCGATTGAAACACCCCTTCGATTAAAATGCACTCGTCCCAATGATGTGTATTTTGTACTGATTTTATGAATGGTGAAGCTAGAATCTGAATCCATGCATTGACCAATCAAATGAGAAAAATATTTATACGAACCAATCAAGTAATAGATGAATACATAATGTATATTCTATCGCCTTTAACTAAAAAGTTCGTCATGAAAGATGCAAAGGAATAAATAAAACTTGTGCCGGTCATATAAAATGCCAATAAAAATTGAGATTTATAGAAGTGTATATCATGTTAACAAATATTGAAAAGTAATATAGAAAATAAAGCATTTTATTCCAGTCTGGATGCAGGAAAATCACTCCGTCTAGACAGAAAACAAGAGGCTCCCAGGAGCCTGAATCGCTCACCTGGTCTTGATGTTGACCCTATACTTTTGTAGAGCTAAATGAGCTGAACATTTAAGCAAGCAATAGTTTTCATTCTATAGGCCAAAAACACCATTTTTCACCTATAAGGGGCCATAACCCCTATAAGGAGTCATCTGACAACTTCGACCCTATGGAGACTTTCGTAGAGCTAAATGAGCTGAACATTTAAGCAAGCAACAGCTAATCTTCTATCTGCAATAGTTTTCATTCTGTAGACCAAAAACATGAAAAATCTTTATTTTTCAGGGGCCGTAACCCCTATAAGGGGTCATCTGACAACTTCGACCCTATGGAGAATTTTGTAGAGCTAAATGAGCTGAACATTTAAGCAAGCAACAGCTAATCTCTATCTGCAATAGTTTTCATTTTGTAGGACAAAAACATGAAAAATCGCTATTTTTCAGGGGCCGTAATCCCTATAAGGGGTCATCTGACAACTTCGACCCTATGGAGAATTTTGTAAAGCTAAATGAGCTGAACATTTAAGCAAGCAACAGCTAATCTCTATCTGCAATAGTTTTCATTCTGTAGGCCAAAAACATGAAAAATCGCTATTTTTCAGGGGCCGTAACCCCTATAAGGGGTCATCTGACAACTTCGACCCTATGGAGACTTTTGTAAAGCTAAATGAGCTGAACATTTAAGCAAGCAACAGCTAATCTCTATCTGCAATAGTTTTCATTCTGTAGGACAAAAACATGAAAAAACGCTATTTTTCAGGGGCCGTAACCCCTATAAGGGTTTATCTGACAACTTCGACCCTATGGAGACTTTTGTAGAACTAAATGAGCTAAACATTTAAGCAAGCAACAGCTTATCTCTATCTGCAATAGTTTTCATTCCGTAGCCCCAAAACATGAAAAATGGCTATTTTTCACCTTTCAGGGGCCGTAACCCCTATAAGGGGTCATCTGACAACTTCGACCCTATGGAGACTTTTGTAGAGTTAAATGAGCTGAACATTTAAGCAAGCAACAGCTAATCTCTATCTGCAATAGTTTTCATTCTGTAGGCCAAAAACATGAAAAAATGCTATTTTTCACCTTCAAGGGGCCGTAACCCCTATAAGGGGTCATCTGACAACTTTGACCAAATGGAGACTTTTGTAGAGCTTTTGATGCTGAATCAGAAGCGTGGCCTCAGATTTCCTCTATCTCTTATACTTTTTGATTTATAAGCCAAAAACAGTAGTCTGACCCCCTTTGTCTATTTTTAGTAACAGCGGCCATGTTTTTTAACGGATCAAAAATCAAAACACAAGTTTGGTGCAGGACACCCTAAGGATCATTCATACCAAGTTTCATTAAATTCTGTTTGGTAGTTTCAGAGGAGAAGATTTTTGAAAAATTGTTAACAGACGACGACGACGACAGACGACGACAGACGACGACAGACGACGACGACGGACGCCAAGTGATGGTAATAGCTCACATGGACCTTCGGTCCAGGTGAGCTAAAAAACGCGAAAATCATCACTACTCTATAGACTCCATAAGGCTTCGCTGGCGCTTGCCTAAAAATGACCATATAAGACAGTTGCGGCGTTCCATAAAGTTCCCTTCCCTGACATAAATTACAAAGGGATGATTAAAGTAATTTTGAAGTTTCTCAAGGCATCTTAACGTGCTTCAACACTATTAATTTGGAATGGTTGTGTCTTGTATTTATAAAACCATTGCTTGAGTATGCACCAGAAGTCTTAGAAAACTATGTTGCTAGCAATGTCTCGAAAATGGACTTCAATGGCAAGGCAACATGAATAGTTATATAAGACGAAATAAAAGGCAACATGAATAGTTATACAAGACGAAATAAAAGGCAACATGAATAGTTATATAAGACGAAATAAACGGCAACATGAATAGTTATATAAGACGAAATAAAAGGCAACATGAGTAGTTATATAAGACGAAATAAAAGGCAACATTAATAGTTATATAAAATGAAATAAAACAAAAAATGATTAGGAAGTCTTCAAACATTGGCTAATAGACGACTCAATTGGCGATAAAAAAAAATGTTTTATCAAATTCAATACCTTTACAAAGTTATTTACCTTTCTCCCAAGGTGCAAACCCTAATTGCATATCCATTGCTAGATTGTGAAGATGTTTTGTAGGGAAAGGCGACTACGATGTGTGCCCCAGGTGGTTGAATTCGGCAACTCTGTCATAATGAATGCCGGAGTCCTCAGGCTACAATGCTGAAAACCTAATAGCAAACCAATCTCTGGTGCACCTTGTCGAAAAAATAAAATAACACGCTGCTCGCACGTTAAAGAACCTACTGTGGGTCTCGATAAGTGTAGGATCCGTGTGATTCCGTCCCTTCTTTTTCCAGTGCCGGTAAAATTGCGCCTTTTGTCCCTATTTCCTTCTCCATCATTATTTCCTGTTCATTCCATAAGCCCTTTCAGCTGCCCCCTGGAATAGCCCAAGTGACCCCCAAGTCGTGCTGCTTGAACGCAAAGCAATAACTAACTACGGAAACCCAACTAACAAACAGATTTACAAACAGTACTTAATGTTTCATAGATTCAGCACTTCGTCTTTGTTTTTTCCTCCCTCTCACTTTCTTTTTCTTTCTCTTTTGTGTGTGCAATTTGTTATATAGTTCACTTTGTGTTCTATATTTTTCATGTCGCTCGCTTTAATTTGTTTTCTATTTTACTCTAAATGCAAGTTTTGTCCTTATTATCTATATCATTGTTGTGTCAAAGTATATTTAAAGTAAAACTCAACCGGCGAATAAAAAAAAATATCTGTATGACACATTGTTTAATCAGGTATCATATGACTCTTTATTTATGCACTTCAATCTGCATTTATCATGATTTAACATCGAATCCAGTACCTATCAAAAACTTCCTGCATTTGCTATTAATTTCCTTGTACATTTGTAGTTTAGTTTTCTGAAACGCTGAGAATATACACACTAAATATGGCAGTGCAGTAAGTTAAATATTAATTAATACAATATTTTTCAATATTTGCATGTCCAATGGCAACTTTTTCCGCAGATTAGCGGTCTCTAGCCTTAGCTTTAATATTTACATTTTTGATATGATAAATCTAAATGAGAATCTGTAATTCGAAGATCAGAGCATGCCAAAAACTATACATGTATACCGAATGTAGCTTAGAGTGCATTACGCAGATAGCTAGTTGACCGTTAGTTTAAGGGGGTTTGCTCCGGTTTCTTAAAGTAAATAAAAATAAAATGGATAAAATTGCATCTCAATATGGCAATGCAGTAAGTTAAATATTAATTAATACACTATTTTTCAATATTTGCATGTCCAATAGCAACTTTTTCCGCAGATTAGCGGTCTATAGCCTTAGCTTTAATATTTACATTATTGAAATAGTTGATATGATAAATCTATATGAGAATCTGTAGCTTAGAGTGCGTTACGCAGATAGCTAGTTGTTAATACGACCACTTGCATAATCTTAGTTTCAGACTTAGAATGACCTTATGATTTTATGATATGGATCCCTCTATTGATTGCAGAATAATAGTAAAAGAGAAAGCGAAAAAGTACAAAATTTTATCAAGACTAAATAAATCCAAGAGAGTCATACAGAATGAAAATTGCCCTTTCCACGTGAAAGAATATTCTACAAAATTTCAGACAGTTTTTGATCATTGTTTAAAAACGTTTTCATGTGGCACACTGCCTCTAACAAAATATTGATATCTTAAAAGGGAGCAAGTCCCTGTGACCCCTGTTGTCTGTAGCAAAATCTTTGACTGAATTTTTTTGTAAGTTTGCTTTTTTACACTTTAATTCAAATCTATTTTTACCTTTTTTGTCAAACTCTGGCTTTTGTAAACATAAATGATCTCTTTATTCAATATACTTGTATTTAAGTCAACGTCCGTCTAAGTACTGCACTATATAAACCTAGGCTATATGTAAAATCTTTTGCGTTTCAGATTCCTAGTATTGAGTGTGTTGCTCTTTCTGATGTCACCGGAAACGTCTGCTTCGAGTTGTGGTGACAAGGACACAAACCGGTGCGTTTGCTACAAAACATACTACTTTATCGCAAAATGTGACGGAAAGAAAGGAAAACACGATTATATTCCAAAGCTTCCTAAGAATACAAATGACGTAGAATTTATTAACAATAATATAAATCACCTTTCCAGACACACGTTGACGAATCTAACCAGCTTAAATATCAAAGTTTTAAATCTTATGTGTAATAATATTAATTATATCGATAACGATACATTTATTGACTTGAAAAACCTGAAGTCTCTAGATCTTTCTGGAAACAAACATCTCTCAAGAATACAGACGGCAGTAAGTTTTTCTAGTTTGCCTAAAACTCTCCGTACACTCAAATTAAACCATTTACTTTGGCATCCTGTCGACGTGTATGATTTGTTTAACGAATTTCATGGGAGTATGATAGGGACCATCGAGTTGAGTCACAGTTACCTCTCGCCATTTAACGGGTCTTGGTTCCAGAAACTGAATTATCTTAGAAAGTTGGACATATCATGGAATTCTATCGAAGATTCGGCCTACAACTTCTCTGGCCTTTCGAAACTGAGTAATCTTAACTTGGAAGGAAACTGGTTTAATAACGTACCGGACTTTTGTCGTGACAATGTTCATCTGCTTAGAACATTGTCTATGAAAGATACCAAACTGTACGCACTAAATGAATTATGGTACCAAAGTAAATGTTTGACAAGGCTAAAGAGACTTAATCTGTCTGGGCTTTCTATACGAATCATCCCCAACAACATATTTTCTGAATTAGAGTCACTAAAGACTCTTTATATGAGTCAGATGTCTTCACAGTTGCATAGAATACGTCCATATGCATTCAATAGTTCTACCTTGACCAATCTGACCTTCTCAAGGTCTAACGGTTTCTTGTTCTTCAAAAAGATGGCGGACAATGGATATTTCAATACTTCCACATTATTTGCATATTGTTCAAACATCCAGCAACTAGATTTGTCTCACAATTTTATAGAGCTTACAGACAACACTATTTTAAAAATGTTCTCTTCGTTGTCAAAACTAAGAAAACTTTGGCTAGAAGCCATCAGTATTTCTTACATGCCCACAAACTTTCTACCACTGTTTCCAAATTTGGAGTTTGTTTCCTTTGAGAAAAATGCAATTGGGCCTTGGAAACATGGTGTTAAAGTATTTGGTGAACACAGTAAATTGAAGAAAATTATTCTTGAGTTTAATAAAATCTTCATGATTTACGAAAGTTCTTTCCCGCCGAATCTACTGCATCGTTTGAAGTCTTTACATTTGGCCTATAACCAAATGGAGTGTAATTGCGATCTAAAGTGGTTCAAAGACTGGTTAAAAACCACAAAAATAGTTTTTAAACCTCAAAATTTGTTTTGTAATAAAGGCAAAATGAAGGTTCTTGACTACAACCCGACATTTCTAGAGTGCTATGTACTTGCTATTTCGATGTCAATTGGGTTTAGTGCAGCTGTGCTCGTTGTTATAATAACTACCGTGTATTGTTGTCGTTGGCGCATAAGGTACCAGCTATACAACATAAGGTCACACAGGAAACAGTATGAACGATTGCCGAACACGCCCGACCAAGCATACATGGCCTACATCATATACAGTGATGAGAACTTGTTGTGGGTCAAACAAAACCTGATTCCGAGATTAGAGGATCAACTGGGATATAAGCTTTGTATTCCACATCGAGATTTTGAGCTAGGGAAAGTTCTTGCTGATAATATCGTTGACCATATGAATGGAAGCCAAACTGTTATTCCGATACTATCGAATCATTTTGCCAAGAACGAATGGTGTCTTTTTCAGCTGGCAGTTGCTAGAAACAAAATTTCAAGGACAGGGAATCTCTCTATTTTTCCTATTATGCTAGAGGAAATTGAGTTTAAGTACATGAACTCTGCTTTATATCATCTGATCAAAATGTCCAAATATGCAGCGTGGAGTAACGATGATAACGGTTTGGAACTGTTTTGGGATAAAGTCATATCGCATTTACAGAAACAAACAGAAGTATGAATTAAGACACATATACCGGCTGATTGCTTTAAATTGTTTATGCTGAATCTTAGATTATTTTTAAAGAAATAAAAATGATTCAAACAAAATTGGTATTTCAAGGCACGTTTTTCTCTATTTGGGCAAGTTATTTTTTATGTCAAAGTATTTTAGCTCACCTTGCCAAAGGCCATGTGAGCTTATGCCTTCTCTATGCATCCGTCGTTCGTCAACAATATCCTAAATCTTCTCCTCTGAAACCACTTAACCAATTAAACTGAAACGTTGCAGGAGATCTACAAAAGGCTCCATCGGGTGAAAGTTTTCAGATTACCCCTTATAGGAGTAATGAATCTTAAAAGATAAAAAAATGTTTTTTTTACGTTTTTGGCCAATAGAATGAAACGTGTTGCAGATAAAGAAAAGTCTTAGCTTGCTTAAACACTCAGCTCATGTAACCCAACAATAGTCTCTATTGGACCAAAGTTGTCAGATGACTCTTTATAATGTTATAGATAATAGAAGATTCTCCTATAGCTTAAAGACCAGGTGAGCGATTCGGGCTCCTGGTAGCCTCTTGTTTGTTTAAGTTGCCACCGCTTTTGTCCTTTCTAATTCAGTCATTAATGACTGTCCTAAGCCAGGAGTCTTTGTCAAAGCTTTTGTTTGTTCCTGTTATCATGGCTATCTTAGTGTTTTTGTTTTATGTCCAGAAATGTTTTGTTGATAATTTGGAGATTGGTATTGAATCTCATGTATTGTATTTTAAGTCTAGATCTTGGGCCAATGCAAGACGGCAAGCAGCGACCTCTGGTCCTGTTGAACACTGCTGACTGTTTTCTTTTGTAGCCTTTTTTAAATTGCCGTGTGTTTATGTTGGTTGTGTCGCGTACACTTATGCCACCTCTCATTATCGTCCATTACATTTATGAAAAGTCATATTTTTCTCTTGAAATATTTTCGTCCCATTTTCTGAAATAGCTGAAGAACTTTTCTGCAAACTATAATAAGTGAACCTCTTAATTTCGTATATAACTTGTTGAAATGAAGTATTCTTAGCATATTGTATTGAGTATAAGGGACCGACCATTCAACTTATAAAAGGAGGGGACTTTTTTTCCTAAAAATATTTTCATTTGATTTCTGGTGAACAGAGATTAAGAGATAAAATAATCCGAAGAAGGATTTCTGCCGATAATGCTAGTACTGAAAATAATTATTTTGTTATGACTCCTCTAAAAACTTAATTCCACGCTCAGCAAGGGAAGAAATTACTGACCAGAACAAAAGGCCCCTTTTATCACAGGTAGTAATGTGTCATATCGTCATATCGTGTTTGGTTAAGGGATTTGGTCATGGTATGGTAAAGGGAGGTCATGGTTTGTACGAGGGATTTTTTCTAAAATATGTAAAAATACCTTTATTTTAGTATCAAATCGTGTAGAGAGCTAAAAGGAATTGAACATGACGAGAAAGGTTTACTGTGTTAACTTTAAATCTGCTTAGTTGTGCTGATTAACCAAATTTAAATTTTGTCATGGTTTGGTAAAGGGAACAGAAAATTGTCATGGTTTATACCATTATGTCATGGTTTATCACATTTTCTAAAGTTAGGCGATCGGGCAAAACATTAGTTTTTTTTCTGTTGACGACATACTGTGTTTCCGTGTTTCTTAATGCACATCTTTAAACCCACGAAAAATTCATTGGTTCGTTTTTTGGAATTTATAAATCGTTACCTTCAGTAAATACATATATCCTTTGAACTTCTGCTCTAGACCTTGATTAAGCCAACAACATAATACTAACCATCAGGATTACCATTGATCAATTGAATTTATTATACTTCATAAGATTTTTTCCTAACAAATTTTAATTAAACAATTCTATCTATCATATAACATATTTCAAAAACAAAACCCAGCGGGTGATCATTTTTAGCTCACCTGGACCAACGGTCCAGTTGAGCTTTTACCATCACTTGGCGTCCGTCGTCGGTCTCGTCGTCGTCGTCGTTGTCGTCGTCGTCGTCCGTTAACATTTTTTCAAAAATCTTCTCCTCTGAAACTACTGAGCAGAATTTAATGAAACTTGGTATGAATGATCCTTAGGGTAATTTGCACCAAACTTGTGTTTCGATTTTTTTATCCGTAAAAAAACATGTCCGCCGTGGCAAAAAATAGACCAGGGGCTCAGACTACTGTTTTTCGCTTGTAAATCAAAAAGTATAAGAGATAGATGAAATATGATGCCAACCTACTGCTTCAGCATCAAAAGTTCTACAAAATTCTCCATTTGGTTAAAGTTGTCTGATGATCACTTTTAGGGGTTACAGCCCCTTAAAGGTGAAAAAATAGCGTTTCTTTCATGTTTTGGCTTATAGAATGAAATCTATTGCAGATAGAGAAAAGCTGTTGCTTGCTCAAATGTTCAGCTCATTCTGCTCTACAAAAGTCGTCATAGGGTCAAAGTTGTCAGATTACCCCTTATAGTAGTTACAGCCCCTTTAGGCGAAAAATAGCGTATTTGGCCTATAGAATGACAACTATTGCAGATAGGGAAAAGCTGTTGCTTGCCTTAATGTTCAGCTCATTTAGCTCTACAAAAGTCTTCATAGATTCGAAGCTGTCAGATGGCCCCTTATAGGGGTTACAGCCCCTTTAAGGCTACAAATAGTGTTTTTGGCCTATAGAACGAAAACTATTGCAGATAGAGAAAAGCTGTTCTTGCTTAAATGTTCAGCTCATTTAGCTCTACAAATTGCTTCATATGGTCGAAGTGTTCAGATAGCCCTTAAAATAACATTTTGCACATTTTTGGCCTACAGAATGAAAACTATTGCTGAAAGAGAAAAATCTGTTGTTTGCTTTAATGTTCAGCTTTTTTAGCTCTACAAAGTTCTTTATGACTGACATCAAGACCAGGTGATCGATTCAGGCTCATGGGAGCCTCTTGTTTATCTATTACCCTCTCGTGCGCCGAGCTCGTGCACAGCATCGATTTGACATTCTTAATCAGTTGTAAAATTGTAGTATTTAGATTCAACTACCGGTATATTTCGTGCAAAGTGCTTATTTTAACTAAACTAATTAATGCATCTACTAAAAGACAAATGCCTAAACAAACGAAAAAAAGTGTTTTCCAAATTAATTCATAGCGAAACATTTATTTCAGTTTAACTTGGGAGAACAAATAAAAAGATTTGAAAATCCGTGCATAAAACTTCTTAAATGATTCAGTATAAAAAATGAATTAAATAGCATATAGCTGAGAACTGCGCCTCAGTTGACAATTCTTTTCTCAGGGTAACAATCTACTCTATCACCCTCTCAGCTATAAGTTATTTATATAATGAATATGGTTAATGTATTAGCTTTTAAAAAAACAGTACAAGCTACTCCTGTATCATAATCTATAAAAAATATTATGGATGAAGCAAACGTTTCTGTAATACTATAAACACTTCCGTTGCACTGAATATTATTATTATGGATCAAGCAACATATTCCCTGAGACATGCCCTTTGCAATAGTTCAGTTTGTAGTGAATATAATTATAAATTATGGAATGTTCTATAAATACTGAAATGAAAAAGCTTCATTGATAGGGAGTTTTTAGTATACATATTAGCGGATATAAGCAAAATCATGCCTTTAACCTAATGCCTAGTCAGTGTTTTCCTGTATACCTTTGTATCTATTTTGACTATGAGATTCCATATTATATGTTACTAGTATTTTCTCTGATTATGCCTCCACCTAATATGGAAGTATCGAAATGATATGGAACCTGATATGGAAATTTCTGTCTCATGATTACTCTTATGAATGGCGTACAAATAATACTGTAATTAATTTTTCCTGGAGCTGTTGATATGTATATTTGTAGTATGCATTTTTTGGTAATATATATGACCGGTTTAAGGTATAAAACATTACTGATAGCTCATATGATTGAATAAGATTTAAAATATCATTTTTGAATATCCCCTGACCAAACCATGACCACCCTTGACTAAACCATGACGTCCCTTGTACAAACCATAACAAGTAAAAATTTGTATTTTTGCGATGTATGCTTTGTAAACGTTTAATTACGCTGAAAAATGTGTCAAAAGGTTGTATGCACAGTGAAGGATTGTTTTTGAGCAACATCTGGGGTTTACTTATGCTTGAAACATAAAATGATGTTATTTTATCAATTGAACAAACCTTATTTTTTCCTAAATGATATAGCGAATATATTCCATCATTTACATGTGCCATATTCTAAATTATAAATATATCTTACCCTGAAAAATGCCCGAAAACGCCTTTTGTGTCCGGAAAAATTATGATTTCATTTTTGCAGACGACATTATGCAAATTTCCTTTGTACAAACCATGACGCCCTTGACTAAACCATGACAAAATCCCTTTACCAAACGTTTTACGATTTGACACATTACTACCTGTGTTTATGTTAAATAGCCGGTACCAATAACACGGTAGGTTCCGTGTCCGGCGACAGGATTGTTTTTTCGAGAGGAATTGTCCAGTTTTTTCGAGAGAGGTCCAGGTTTTTTTTTCGCCTGTCCATTTACAAAAAAAAATGCTTAAATTCTCAATTGTAAGTAAAACAAAACAAACAAGAGGATCTAAAGTAATCAAAATGTTCAAATTATTACAATTCTTCCAAAAATGTCCGTAAAGAAGCATTAGTCAATGATTTATTAAAATTCGTCTGTTTTTTTTTCGAGAGGCACAACAACTTGTCAGTTTTTTTCGAGAGGTGTCCTGGTTTTTTGAAAATTTTGACTGAAGAGAGGTCCTGGGTTTTGTAGAAACTATACGACGTAAATGAAAACTAATACCCCTCCTACTGAATAAACAAACGTTTAAACACATTACATGCAAAATATCAAGTTTATTACTAACTTTCAAACATAAGTAAGCTTAAGACCCCAAAAGCAGCAAAAGAGCCAGATGAGCTGCAAAAGAGCAAGAAAAGCAAGGAAAAGAGCAAGATGAGCAAGCAAGAGAGCAAGTAAAGGTAATAACAAAACTAACTAACTTCAATGATCAATCTCATAGTCCAGAGAAAATGACAAAAACGAATCAGTCATACCGTAGAATTGGTGGATCGCAATGGTCCTGACTTGGTACAGGCATTTCAGACGAAATGGTGGGTTAAACCAGGTTTTATGGCGCCAAATCTCCCTCTTCCATTGCGATCTTAGGATCCGGTAATGACCATAGAACACAACATAGTTGTGAGACACAATAGGGATATTGAGGTGATCATCTCGGTACAGCAGACCAGTCAAACACTAATTAAAACAATTAACCACCATATCTTTTAACTCAATTTTGAACTTTTCTACTAGTGGCTGATAACGAAGAAAGAATTTTTTTAGGGATCGTATGAGACCTATTTTCTTATAGCCCTGCTCCAAAAGTCGGTCACGGAGAAATCGGTGTCTGATAAAAAAATCTGTGAAAAGTGTGCAAGATGAGCTGCAAAAAAGCAAGATGAGCAAGGAAAAGAGCAATATGAGCTGCAAACGAGCAAGATGAGCAAGATTACATGTGTCATGCATTTTCTTCGAAGACTACATTAGTATTTTGACAAAATTAGTTTTATAGTACATTTGTACATTTGTGACTTTCTTAATGTGTTTTAATTACCGGTTTCGAGAAGAGCGATTGTTACGGTGGGCAAAATTTTGAAAGGTTAAGTTACAATCTTGTTTTTGTGCCTTTTTAAGTCTTTGAAACTATAAAATCTACATGTATGTCAGAAACAAAGAAATACAAAAAGAGCATATTCCACTGGTTCATTCTGTTATTTCAAGAATTTAAGGGTGTTTTGGAATATTAGATATTCACATATCTTATTCATGGGATACGGGATATTTGAGGCAAAACAAACTGGGATATGGAATATTTAAATCTATTCTATTTAGAGGGATATGGGATTTTTAAAAAAAGTCTCTATTCTGGATACGGGATATTTAATAAAGACCAATAAAACATTATGGAATAGGGGATATTGGAACCACATGTTTGTAAAGATACAGAAACTAAAATGACATTTGAATCTCATACTCTTATGTTTGTTGTTGTTTGTTTTATGTCCAGTCAACAATATTTCAGTCATAATCATGCAGGACAAGAACTAATTGATACAACAAATTGAATTGTGTAGACCCACCCAGGTCACATACCCATGTATGTCATTCGAAGCTTGGGCCAATGCATGGCCACAATCCAGAAGAAAAACAAACCAACTCACAAGACAGGCCAATGTGTTCTCAACGCACCATAGGCCAATGCATCCACAAAGTGACGAAACCCATCCCCAAAAGTTTCTCACAATCTGGAACCCTTACTTATGGTGACTGACAATGAAGAACCCTTACCTGAAATGAGGTCATACTAGTTGGAACAATTACCTGTGTGGGATATAGCCAACCCTTACCCAGTTTCACTTAAGCATCCTTTATCTGTCGAAAAAACAATGCTGAATCCTGGTTGAACCTATACACACTGAGAGAGAGAAGCGGGATTGGAATGGGAAACAAAGGAACTGTAAATCTTGAAGACCACTGGAAAAGGGAAGAGGTGGGTAGGTGCGGTATGTAATGCACTACTTGGCGTTGCACAAAGGGATCTTTTACGTGCATGAAACATGGCACTCTCCACACACGTTGGCAAACTATGGTTTGCGGTCAGGTTTTCCGCCTGACGAACCGGCATTCATTGTGACAGGGCTGCCCCATTCAACCACTTGTGGCACACATCACAGGCGTTTTATGTGCTAAGCGGCCTGGCAAGATGACATGTTTCTGAGCGCTCTTTAGAGGACTTTTACCGACAAGCTTAGCGCTGCTGCTAGCTTATTCGCCTCCCGGGTCCCGCACGAGAGCATACTCTTATGAAGTTTTTCTTTGAAACTATAATATATACAATACAATATACATATGTGTAGAAAATTAAGAAGTACCAAAAGGGCATTTGAGTCCTATTATCCTAGATAAAAAAGCAGACACGAAAGAAGACGATTTTTATGATACAAACAAACACACACAAGAAACAACTAAAAGTGAAGTAAAAAGAAGGTAAACTTGGAAACCCAGGGACTTTTAGCCTTTCTGCTTGTCGCAACACAAACATTTTGTTTCAAGCCAATAATTCCAGGAGGCTATTTTTAATTGTATAACAATTTGTAGTTATGCTTAAACAATAGATTAATGGGTTCTGGTTGTAGTGACTGCCTGTTTATTTAGGCTATATAAGGTTGAATTCTTGACTTTAACTGACGTATTCTTGTCCAAAACCCTTGCAATCATAGTACCGTATTCTTATTTATTTGATAACATACAATGTCTTTTAAAATATGTAGATTTAGGAGATAAACAACACGCACAGACTGTCTATCTAAAGTATGAAAAAACCTGGACCTCTCTTGCAAAAATCTGGACGCCTCTTGAAAAAGCCTGGACAGGTATTTTCTTTTAATTCAAAAAATATTTAAGACGCAACTTTTTGGTATCAATATTCAGGATGCCATAATATAACATTGATGATCACTAATAATGGTTAGCAATCTTGTTCAATATATTTGTCTTTTAAGGGGAGAAAAATGCAAAAAGGTAAAAACTAAAAAAAAATAGCTGGAAATTTTAATTTAGGAATCACATTTTTTTTATAGGAATTTGTGCTGTTATACAATATGATAATACTGAAATATGCCTACCCCGTTGGTAGCACTTCTTCTTCGCTTTCAGTAAAAATCACTAAATATCACCAAAGTTTACATTTTTATTGATTATTCTCTTGAAAAAAAAACAGGACAATTGTATATCCCTCTCGAAAAAAACAATCCTGTCGCCGGACACGGGACCTACCGTGAATGAATTATGTAAATCTTCAACTCATTCATGTCAATTGATGAGTCTTGAATAGACGAAACGTGCGTCAGGCGTAGTTAAATTTATTTTCTGGAACTTTGTTGTCATTTGTATTTCGAACATTCGTGAAGGTTAGCACTGCTGGTGGAGTTTTAATTCCCCGAGGTTAGCCCGCTCCGGCACCAACACTTTTTGTGTTGGAGAACACATCAAAGCTTTATATTATCTGTTTGAATTTCAAAATTTCCCAAGCCCTAAGGTTCTTCCTACCCCAGACATAGGTTGATCATCTTAGTAATAATTTGGTTCCCCTGTTTGGTATTTTTAGTTTTACTGTTCTATGCTCTTCATAATCATATAGTGTTTGGCATTTTCAATATTTTTGGTAGAGCGCCTCTGATTAGTCTTGAATAGACGAAACGCGCGTCAGACCAAGTTAAATTTATTGTCTGGAACTTTGTTGTCATTTGTATTTAGTGTATATTATTTTGTTTTGAAATGTATGGAATTAAAGCTATCAAAATTTATTTTTGTCCTATATTCAGTTTTCTTCGACGAGAATGTACCCAAGTTCTGATAGGACTACTCCTTTTTATAGGACTGGCACTATTTAATCTCAGAGAAGTTTACTTGTGAAAAAAGTTTTTGTTAAAGGGTTGTCTCTTTTATTCGGAAATTAAATCCATTTATGATTTCAGTAATGACAAGGTTTAGTATTTGACCACGGGTATGTGTTGGAAAGTTAACATGCTGAACAAGTCCCATTGCCGTTAGAGAGTTATTGAAATCTGAGGTTGCATTTGAATCATCATTGATGTGCAGGTTGAAATCTCCCATTATCAAAAGGTTGTTGTACTTTGGAAGTATACTCTTTAGAAACTTGAAAAATTCGGAGACAAGCTGAGTAGGCGTACATAAGGAAGGTGGTCTATAAATGCCGATACAATGGATTGTAATGCTTTTGAAAGCTATTTGCCAGACTCCGTACTCAAAACTTGTTTTAGCACCGGAGAGTAGATTCCGCATGTTCACACCAATACGACATGTAAGGGCAACACCACCGCCGATTCTATTTTTTTCTATTTGAAACACTGATTTTGTAGCCGTTTTGGTTTAGATCGGAAGTTTCATATTGATGGGGGTTTTCATCTGAATACCATGTCTCAGTTAATATTGCGAAGTCTACTTTTCGTTCTCGTAATAGTTGACCAATAAGAATATCCTTTTTTACAGCTGATTGGCAATTTACTGTCAAACAGTTAACATTTACCGAAAAAGTTTTTAATGTGTTTGATCTCTTGGAATATATTATCAAATTTGCGAAATTTACACCTGATTGTTTGGAAGTTTTATCGAACAACCGCCTGCTTTTGGTTCCTGACCGTTTTCTTCTAGAGTTTAAAATACCTAGATCTTTTAATCTTGTCATGATGTTCCGATCAGGTTTAATCCACTGTCGTGGTTGTGAACGGTCCTTTTTTTGTCAGATCACTGTGTTGTTCATGTCGTCACAAAAGTCATAAAAGATAAAATTGTTAGTAAACCTATCACTTTTAGAAACTTTAAAGGTATTGATGGAGATCAATTTATAAAAGATCTTAATGATATGACTATAAACTTTGACTCGGTAGACAATTCTGTGAATCAATTCGAAAGTTTTATTGAAAGTCTTCTCGATAAGCATGCACATGTCGAAGAGAAAATGCAAATTTGTAGAGCTCCGAAGCCTTGGTTCAATTATTCAATTCATTCGCTAAAACGAGAGCTGCGTCGAGCTGAAAGGGTATGGAGAAAACATAAACAAATATCCGACCACGAAAACTACAAATGTGCTGTGCGTAAATACCTCTACGAACTCCAACGAGAGAAACATACAACTCTCAATAATGAAATTTTAAAATCGAAAGGCGATTCTAAGAAATTATATCAGTTTGTAAAAATTCTCTCTGGAAGTAGATCAGAAAATCCATTACCCGCCGTAGACAATGAAAATACCCTAGCGGACGAATTTGCTGATTATTTCATTGGTAAAATTAAGAAAATCCGTGATTCCCTGAAAGACTACGAAACATTCGATCCGATGGTCAAATTCGTACCTAAGTTTGAGACATTTAAATATTTATCAGAGACAGAGATCAAAATGTTAATCGACCAGTTATCTTGTGAACTTGATGTCTTGCCGACAAAAGTACTAAAATTGTATTTAAACGAGCTTTTGCCTACAATAACAAATCTTGTCAACCTGTCGTTATCACAAGGGGTATATCCAGAAAAATGGAAACAAGCACTGGTTCGACCTCTATTGAAAAAATCTGGACTTGAACTGACTTTTGCAAACTACAGACCGGTCAGCAATTTATCATTTTTATCAAAGTTGATAGAAAAATCTGCTCTCTACCGTCTGAATAAGCATGTAAACGATCATAGCCTCCTTCCAAAAAAAACAGTCGGCATATCGTCAGCATCACTCTTGTGAGTCAGCTCTTCTAAGGCTGGTTAATGACATACTACATGGAATGGAACGTCAAGAAGTTACCGCTATGATTGCTCTTGATCTAAGTGCGGCATTTGACACTGTGGATCACGACATTCTATTGCAAGTTCTGGAGTGTCAGTATGGTGTTTGCGGGCCTGCGTTGAACTGGGTTGAATCATATATGAGACCACGTAGCTGCCGAGTGGATGTAAACTCAAGCTTATCAACCGACCGAACACTTGACTGTAGTGTCCCCCAAGTAAGTTGTCTTGGACCATGGCTTTACCTGACATATGCGGGTACCATTTTTGACATTATACCCCAATCCATTTTGGTCTATGGATTTGCGGACGACCACACTGCAGAGGAGACAGATGCTATTGTTGATCTTGAGGACTGTGCTCTAACCATAAATGACTGGATGAACAAAAACAAATTAAAAATGAACAATTCTAAAACGGAATTTATTCTTTTTGGAAGCCGGGGACAGTTAAATAAGTGTCAAACAAAAAGATAAATATATGTGGTGATTTTGTAAATTTACAGAAATGTATAAGATATCTGGGTGTATTCTTGGATGAAACTTTGTCCTTTAAAGATCACATAAAGAAAAAATGTAACACTGCCATGTACAATTATTTCAAGATAAAAAGTGTAAGAAAATATTTATCAAAGGAAGCAACTGAAATTTTAGTTTTGTCTCTAGTAGTATCACATCTTGATTATTGTAATGTTGTTTTATATGGTATTTCCAAAACTGATTTATTGAAACTTCAGAGAATACAAAACATGTGTGCAAAACTTGTATTAAATCGTTCCAAGTACGATAGTTCGAAACAAGCATTGTACGATATTCACTGGTTGCCAATTCAGGCTCGTATTGATTTCAAAATGTTAACATATATGTATAACTGTACTGTTGGGAATGTTCCATTGTATTTAAAGGAACTTTTGAATAATCAAGTATCAAAACGTAATTTAAGATCATCTCAGTCATCTGCTTTTTCTCATGTTGTTCCCTTCAATAAGAATAAGACATTTTCTGATAGAAGTTTTGGCACCGTAGGCCCTAAATTGTGGAATGAACTACCTCTTATCATACGACAGAGCAAATCTTTGGACACTTTTAAACAGCAATTGAAAAAAAATTTTCTTTCAGGACTATTTTTCACTTTTTTGAACTGTTATTGCTTTTTTGTACATATTGTATCTTATGTATTGTACAACGCCATTGAATATATATTTTGTATGTAGAAATAGGCGTTAAATCAAAAATTAAAGTTTCAAGTTTCAAGTTTCGGAAACGCCGAATCAATATACTTTTTTTTATTCAGAAGTGTCCTGCGACCGTCATTTAAGTGCGTGCGAATCAATTAAGATTTTTTCTGAAAAAGATGTAGATCTTGAACTCAGAAAGAAAAACACCCTGATAACTTAGTTTTTAGTAGATAAAAAACCTTATTTTCAAAGACTTTTGAAGTGTATTTCGTCCATCGTTTATGAATTTCTAAGACCCCATGAATGCGTACTATAATTTCTTTATCAATTTCTATCCAGTAATGTAAGTTTTACATATTCTGGTTAACACTTGAACGACATTTGAAAGAACAGAATAACAAGCTTGAGGATTTGTCTCGCTTTACACTTAAAATAATTGCATGTATCGTTTTATTTGATAAGTTTCGATATCTATTGTTGGAAAGATCCAAATGCAGTCTGTAAATTTGAATCAGATTAGTACACCTAGTTCTAAAGAGTTTTCATCACGAGTGGAAAACATATGTGCATATTTCTTGTCTTTTAAAGCACATTGCTGCAAAGTGGCGGAGGTGCTTTAGGTACAAGGAATTAATTACACTTCAAAAGCATCCGAGTTCACTTTCGTTTCGACTCGAGTTCACATTGCTGATGGTGTTTTGTTTGTGACATGCATATGTGTGTGTTTTTTTAAATTAATTTCTTATCTTGGGTGGTTTGTTTATGTGATGATTTTATGTCTACTGAATTTGTGTTTACCTTTCTGGGAGAACGGCATTTAGCCTATTGGTAGACCTTTGCTTCATAATGAACAAGTTTAACGGATTTAATCACAATATGGTGCAAAATAGCTACGGACCGAAACTATTCATAAAAATTAAAACTGGAACAGGAAAATGAAAGTATTTAAAATACGATTGAACAATAAGCTTTTGTGTGCCCACTTCACTGGCTTGGGTGTTCGTTTGATGTTTTTTTTTATAGTTTTATTGGTATTCAGTGATTAAGAACTTTAATACTTCCGTGTTCCAAAAGCGTGTCAAATGACGAAAGGCACCAGGAAAGTGAACTTTGTTTTTGGTCCATGTTGTGCGGAAGTTGAACAAAAACGCCTTGTTCTATAGGAAATGATTTTTTCGCTAGTCAATAGATGATGCTAAATTGTGAAGAATAATTAAATGATAATTAAATATCATTATTTTGAATAGAGATAGTTTGACAGTGAATAACAAAAAAAAATGAAGGCAACATCAAAATTACCGAACTGGGATAATCAATATTAAAGTGTGACTGTCCACTAATAAAAACCAGAGCGGGGCAAAGACATCCAGAATAATCTTTTGCCATCGCGAGATAGTGGGATTTGAAGGTTACACATAATACAACATGATATTCTGTTCACGATAGGAAAAGTGAGGTAATCATTACTGACAACCAAACGCTAGTAAAAGCAATCATGAATCATCTGAGAGGATTTTGATTTTTTTATACTAATTGCTGATATTTTTAGAGACGTTTGAGAGGTATTTTCTTTAAACCTTTATCTGAAAGTCGATCACAGAGACTATAATAATCTCTAAAACATTCAGCAACTATAACCCTGCCATGAACAGTCAAAATTAGTCATTGTTGTCTGCCCTAAAATGGTCATTGGTGACTATCGGTTGTCTGCTCAATTCTATAGTTGGACCCAGTTTGATAATGTGTATTACATAAAGGAACAACCAGGTGATATTTGGGGGGATATGGGGCTGCTGAGAATTTTGTAAAAACACAGAGAGCTAAAAATATCTGAAATCTAAAAGATGTTTTGGCTGTAATATTTATAAATTTTATAAAAGATTTGTAAGTGCACACGTAAGTGTAAAAAAAATCTATTCTCCTATTATGTCCAAAAAGGCAGGATGAAAAAATATCTATAGTCCACCATAAAAACAAATGGTTGCTCCCTATATAATCAGGAAAACAGAAGAAATTGGAACCGTGCATTGATAATGCAATTGGTTATGCATGATCATTTTACTCCCATGGGAGACTTTTGTTGTAGCGTTTAATGAGCTGCATGTTCAAGCAAGCAACATCTTTTCCCTAGCCCCAACAACACCCGGGGCCTACTTCGATTCGTCCAACTCGGGTTTCTCTGGTTACTCGAGTTGCAATCGAAGTACCCGAGTTTGACCTTTGAACCCGACCCGAGTCAACTCGATATCGCCCCTGCCTCCGAGCAGGTTTAGTCGAGTTGCAAGATGGCGTCCAGAGAACTTACGGAATTTTTAACAAATGATTTGTATATTTATATCAAGTTAGCGGTAATTATAGAGTACCAAAACATTAAAAACACAAATTGCAAATAAAACGAATAGATTAAGAATTATTCTAGTGCATCCATCATTATTGAAATTCATAAATTATGAACACATTTGCAGATATTACAATGCTTTTAAAGAGATGCTGCAGCGGTGTATGTTTATAAGTCAAATTAAAACAGTTTTTCATTTTGTCCATGATAAACATTCGAATGAATGAATTTTATGCCATCTCTCCACTTTTTTATGCTTCTGACAGCCAATGCTAGCCTGTTAAATTAACCGAAGCACTAGCTCTACTCTCTTTCGATGTTGTTGGTAAAAAAGAAATGATCGTACTTGCAAAAATAGAAAATATTTAGAAATGCCTGTATTAACTAGTAAAGACCATCTCTGTGCCAATGCTCCGGTAGATTAATAACACATCTCCTGATATGGGTTTTTGACACTGGAGATGCCAATATAGTATCTTTTTTTTTCTACAAAAAACCTCGCTATTTTAACGGGTACATGTATTTTAATTGCTATAAAAATTGGCACATAACTGTAAATTTTTCCATTGAAACTAATATCCAAATATACTGAGGGTAACTATAATGTCGAGTTTCTACTTCGATTGTGAAAGAGTCGACGCATGCGTGAAATTTATCATAAAATCAACCTCGGGTTACCCGAGTTGGACGAATCGAAGTAGGCCCGGGTTAACCCGAGATCGTGAAGTCGGTGGTTATCGTGAACTCGGTTAGGCAAAATGTAAACAAACGAGAATTAACCAATGGGAAAAGAGAAATTTCGACTAAAATGTAGTCGTTAACGCGGTTAATGTTATCGTTCAACCCGGTTTGTTCCTTTTTACTGTTATCGTGAACCGCGAATTTGTATAATGTAATATGTACCAAAAGCTTCTTTCTCTTATCAAATAGTGTTAGTTTAGATGTTTGAAACCTTTGTTAGTGTAACAAATTAACTTTTGGGTCTTTGAAATTAGAAGTATCTCATTAGTAGATTAAGGAAAGAAACTAAAAAGGGTAAATATAGGTAAAATTACCGGACTATTATAATATGTAATAATTGTATAGTAAGGTTGTCAACCATATGCAATTTACCACTCTCTTATTAATTACAGCTGGTGTTTGGGAAACTTGGGGTATATACATAAGTCCGATTATTTATTTCTGACCCTGTTAAAGTACTTTATAAAGAATTATCTTACGTTTTTTTTTAATTTACTTTTCCATAACAACTTAGTTTAATTGTTTTGGTCGTGGTCCAAAATCTTGGAACTAAATACATGTATAAACGGTATGGCAATATTGGCACTATATACATGTGTAGTACAAATGTACGACCAATTAACTTTGTTTATAAAAAAATAAACCATGTCAAGACATAGTGACCGTCTTTTTGTTATACAGAGTGACAGACCTAAAATCAATTCCAATTCTTTGGGACTGCATACTAATGCTACATACCAAATATCAAAAGGCTGCGATAAGTAGTTGTTGAGTAAATTGATTTTTAACTTCGTGGAATCCAGCAAAAAGAGGCACTTTTGCGACCCTTAATCATATTATTGACCTTAATAATTAATTCTCAATCTTATGGCAGTCGTTATGTACAGAATATTTAACATGAAAAGGGCTTCACCTGGTTCCGAATCCGTGCGGTGCACGGGAGGCTAATAGGCCCACAAAGGCGCTAAGCTTGTCGGAAGAAGTCCACTAAAGAGCGCTCAGAAACGCCTGACATTGGATCCGTTCGCTTAGCCCATAAAACGACTGGGATATGTGCCTAAGGTGGTTGAATGGGACAGCCCTGTCATAATGAATACCGAAGTCATCATGCTATAATTCGGAAAACCTGACCGCAAACCATAGTGGGTCAAGGTGAGTGGATAGGGCCAGTGGCTGATCCAGAAATTTTGAAAGGGGAGGGCGCGCAATTAAAAAAGTCTTTGGGACGTCTTATTTAATACAGTTTCTAACCAAATTTTCCTGTAAAACGGGAGGGAGCGCGCCCGGCACGCCGGTCCTTAACCCACCTTTGATAAGTCATGCTTCATGCACGTAAAAGATCACTTTGAGGATCGCCAAGTAATTCATCAAATATAAGCTTAATTTTCCGCCCCTAACCACCTCGCCCTTTATCCTGTGGTTTTCAAAATTTACAGTTTTTTTGTTTCCCACCCAAACCCTTTTTTCTCGCTCAGTGTGTGTCGGTTCAACAGGATTCAGTATTGTATCAGTAACCCGGCAGATAAGGTTTGCCTATGTGAACCTGGTTAAGGGTTGGCTATATCCCACTCTGTTAAGTGTTCAAACTAGTATATGACCTCATTTCAGGTAAGGTTTCTTCATTTTCAGTCACCATAGGTTAAAATTTCAGATATGCGATTTTTTTTTTGGAGGGTAGGGTTTCGTTATTTTCTGGGTACATTGGCCTATAGTGCATTGGGGGTATATTAGTCTTATGAGTTGGTACATTTCCTTCTCGTTTATGGTTGTACATTAGCCCTTTCGCATGGCATACATGACCAAATATTTTTATTGAAAGCCTTATTCTTTATACAGCAGAAACCCTTTTCAATGTTTATCTGAACCTGTGCTGTCAAAACATATTTCTAATAAAAAAAATTATCATGTTTTTTGTGTTTTTATCGGAAATGATCGGTCACTTATCACTTAAATACTGTGCAAAAGTATGCTGTTAAAATCGTATACAAATACTTTAAGTGTGTAGGTCTATGATAATGATTTACTGGCACCGCAATAATGTTAATCTATAAGTATTTCGGTAAAACTGGTTTTAGTTTGTCATCAAAATAATGCTCGTTTGATTCAGTCCAGAAAAGCAAGAGGTATAGGTTGTACACGGTTTTTTATTTTGTGATTTTAGATTTTTTTTATTTTGTCACAACAATTTGTGTATTGTATGAATCTGCACACTCCGTTTTTTATTTTATGGGGTGTTAACAACTATTAAAGAAATACCTTTTATGTATTTTTTTAATGATGATAGAAAAAAATGCTTCATAAATCGTTAGTGCGCAAATCCGGGAATCCCGTTCCAAAACGTTAATTTTAAACCTTTTGTTTAG
The DNA here is from genome assembly GCA_963971305.1 of Arcuatula senhousia. Lineage (NCBI taxonomy): Eukaryota > Metazoa > Mollusca > Bivalvia > Mytilida > Mytilidae > Arcuatula > Arcuatula senhousia. Next base: position 9,354,484 of record OZ020307.1, read on the forward strand.
TTATCTCAACAGAATAGTGTCATTAAAACATATGCAGTACGTTTTAAAACTAGGAGTTACCGTTGAAGGCATATGTGACATGATATGTTGACGATAACTTAAACCGAGTTACACGATTACAGCTTTGATTTTTAACCGCGTTAACGACTACATTTTAGTCAAAATTTCTCTTTTCCCATTGGTCAATTATCGTTTGTTTACATTTTGCTTAACCGAGTTCACGATAACCACCGACTTCACGATCTCGGGTTAACCCGGGTGAACAATTCTTATCAAAAAAAGTGGGGACATGATAAAAAAATCCGCAATTTTTTACCGTTAAAGGGTCATAACCCCTACAAGAGGCCATCTGACATCTTTGACCCAATATGGAAACTTTTATACAGATCAACGAGCATGAACGTTCAAGCAAGCAACAGCTTTTGCTATCTGCAGTAGTTTTAATTCATTATAAAGGGAGAACATGAAAAATGCTATTTCTTATCCTTCAAAAGCCATAACTCCTTTAAGATGTCATCTGACATCTTCAATTCAAAAGAAGACTTTTGTAGAGCTCAATGAGCTAAATGAGCTAAGAGTTCAATCAAGCTACAGCTTTTCTCTGTTTGCGATAGTTTTCATTCTATAGGCCTGGGCAAAAACATGAAAAGAAACGCCATTTTTATCTTTGAAGAGCCATAACCGCTATAAGGGGACATCTAAATCTTTGACCCAATTAGGCCTGATGTAGAGCATTTGATCATGAAGAGCCTTTAAATTTTCCAATCTGTTATAGTTTCTGAGTTATAGACCATGTTCAATGAAACTACTAGTAGAAGAATCATTAATCAATCAATCGATACCGTTCAATAGTATTTATTTTTGCATACATGAGGCTTTTTTCGTATTATCCGAGCATTACCTATTATGGTCAATTATTGTAATTGGTCATGACAATTTCAGAAAGTTATACAGCAACATAATCATTTTGCTTATTCTGACACTATATATAACCAGTGATCATTGACTCTATTCTGCTGAGTCTAAGTAAACTGCCAAATGGGACGCCACTGAAGATCTTCTTTCTTAAACCAAAGTGATTGGGGAGTAATTTCCTGATCTACTGCTTATTAAGATAGCTATGATCATTTAATATTAGGCTTTAGTCAAATATTTGATATGAAATTAATGTTTGATGCTCTAGTCGTATGTGACATCAGATATACATTAGTTCTAGAGCAAACAACTTTAATATCTCTGAATTCAGAATAATGAATATTTATTAATTCTAGACGTCACTTTCCTTTGGGAAAAAACTTTTACTACCAAACAGGAGCGACCTCCGAAAGATATAAAGTGATTATTAAATGAACATGAAGGGTGATGACGTTAAAATGTAGTAAATAAAGGTAATAACAAAACTACCGAATTTGAATGATCAATCTCATAGTCCAGAGAAATTGACAAAAACGAATCAGTCATACCGGAGATTTGGTGGATCGCAATGGTCTCGTCTATTTATAGAAGTTTTTATAAGCAACTGGCGATCTGGACTATTAAGTCTACTGCAGTGGAACAGAGGCGTTTCACCCAGCAGTGTTCAAGTCCAAAATAAGAGGAAAGAAAGACGGTGCATCCCTATGTAAAAGATGACACGATTACCCATTAGACCATCAAGGACAATCGACCTGTGGGCAAAGTAGAATAAGGCTATGCTCAAGGTACATGCACTGTGTAATTGTATAAAGTCTAACACTGTTGTAGGCCTGTGCAACCCGCCGCAAACCTTCGAAAATCAGATAACCAAAAAAATTAATTAAGTGTACAATGTAAACAAGTGTTACTTTTAATATTCTGAACATACAGTGGTAAAAAAATTGCAACACGGACATGATTATTACATTGTTGAAAATGATCAGACAATAACAATTTACAAAAGAGTGAACAGTAGTTGAACCTTTTAATGTAAGCACTTTAAGAATTTCTTTTAAAGATTTTCCTCGTTATAATAAGTGCCTTACCAGACCTTACTACGATGAATTTAGAACACTTTATTTAATAAGGTTATATTCTATGTTCTTCATAATCAATAGTTCATTCTTTAATGTCCAGAAAAGTTAGATTGATCACCTGAGGCTAATATTATTTTTATTGCACAAAGACTTGGAGTCATACTGTCAAACATAACACACGTTCCAGTTTGCACCTGTACCGTACCATATCCATTATCCATTTTATTTTTTTTGGAATTATAAAGGCATATTGATATTGTAACAGGGTTGCTCCCCTTCGTACATTAATTAGTAGGTTGAATAGCCAGCAAGCATTTACTGTTGAGCTAGGGAAGTACTTCTTTAGCTCAGTGGTAGAACGTCTGACTACGAACCTTGAAGCCCCGGGTTCGAGTACCGGTCAGGACATGTCGATTTGTGAAGTAATTCATGCTCTCCGGTTACAATATCATTAATACTAACACTTGAATTCTAAATCTTTTCATAGAAATAAGTTTCTTTTTGGCGTATATTGTTATTAATTGTCGACTCGTTGACCGGTATATTAGCTGAATTTGCCAAGGCTATTTGTACAACAAGTGTGACATCAACTACATTTATATCAACGTATGTTAACATTATCAGAACTAAAAAGCATAATCGAGCACAATTATTTTATATATAACGTCTGGACTATCTTGTAATTATGGCATCTTTTAGGGTTACTGCGTTGTAGAATTGGAGGAACCGTTGTAGTTCCCAATCGATCTTTGTCACGTGTTGTTTGATATTTCAAATAAAAGTTTAGTCGGGGAACACGTAGCTATAATGGATACTACTAGTTTTTTGCCTTTTTAAAAATTCTTAAAGATACCAAATGGTGTTGACCTTAGCCTCAACTTGATGTTTGAATGTAGTCTGATAAATTACAACCATATCACAAAGCAAGAATCGAGAAATGTTCCAATCTATAGTATTATGTTAAATTGTAACAAAATATTTAAAACAAGCTTGGGAATCTTTATACTTGTATACCAAAGAACAGGCTTTTCCTTAAAAGATCATAATAAACCTTATTTTCCTTCGGTAGAGATTTTCAATGTCCTCCACTTAATTGTTTTAGTTGTAAGTTTGGCAGTATCAACAAGTGAACTAATGTTTTTTATCTTTAATTCTTATGGTTTTGTGTTTCTCTCAAATAAAAAATACAACAAAGTTCCAGACAAAAGCTTCTGTATTTTGTTCATGATAATTTTTATATCCTACTTGTTCTATTATGTTCGACTTATAAAACCGAATTTTACAGTGTCACACTATTTTACGTAACTACATGTATATATTATGGGTTAAGAAAATTTTACAGTGTCATAATATTCTATGTAACTATATACATTATGGACTTGAATATCGCAATGGAAGAGGGAGGTTTGGCGCCATAAAACCTAGTTTAACCCACCATTTTGTTTGAAATACCTGTACCAAGTCATGCCCATTGCGATCAACCAATTCTCCGGTATGACTGATTCGTTTTTGTCATTTTCTCTGGACTATGAGATTGATCATTCAAGTTCGGCAGTTTTGTTATTACCTTTATCTAGTAATAGCGATCTGGTTATAAACACACTTTCTGTAATATATTTAATAGCGATTCGGCGATTTTAACACATTTTATTCAACGAAAACCTCTAGCAAAGCTTTTTGTTTGAAAGACATTTTAAGATATAAACCAAATGATCTTGATAAAACAATACACAGTTTATCATGATTATAATTACTGGCTTCCAAACTTTCGTAAATCAGAAATCTTTTCTTAGGGAAATTCTTTTGTGTTTAAGAAACAAGGACATATAGGCAGGCATTGGAGATTTAAGTGTAAAAATAGAGATTCATATATTATTTGTAGAAGAAAGAAATTCTCTTTCATTTGAGATACAAGACAATAAATATAAATCGGTCTTTTACAAAGATAAAGTTCCAGGCAATTTATCTTGCTACGCCAGGAGGTATGCTTCGTGTGTTCAAGACTCATCAGAGGCGCTAAACTCAAAATATTAAAAAAATTATTCTCCATGAATAGGATCATCAAAGAATGATGAAATAAAAATATTCATACTAGAACGCAAATTATTGTAAAGATAGTCAAAAAAACTATCGCACTGGGATTATCAATCTCACACTAGTATGTCAAAGAAAAAAGACAAAACTAGGCAAGGCCTACCTGAGAAATTAAAGATCGCAATGGTTAAGCCTGACTTGGAAAAGGTTTTTGAAAAAAATGTGGGTTTAACAAGGTTTTATGGCGCTAAATCTCCATCTTTGTGTTACTATATGATATTAAGTGGTACACTACTTGGCGATCCACAAAGGGATCTTTTACGTTATGGAAGCGTGGCAAATCTGTACACACGTTGATCCTCTATGGTAAGCGGTCAGGCGTTTGGTATTATAGGTCTTACAAATGAGGATGAGGACGGCCCCATTTAGCGACCAGGAATACACACCTTGGCTGCTATAGACCTGTGGCCTGAACACTTGCCGAATGTCAGAATTCCAAGAGCCTTCGTCGCTTTTAGGACAAGCTCGGCTTTGCTGCGGGTCTATTCATCACCTGGTCCCGCACAGGTTGCATGTACTAAGATACATGAAGCTCCACAAAAATCGTATTTGATTTAAACATATTTTATTCAATAAGAAAAATTGGATAGCAGATTAAGGCCTATAAATATCCTCTCCATAGAGTTCATATATGGCTACACATGTAATGAATTTTTCGTTTAAAACCTTGTCATAGTTTAATCCTTTTTTAATCTGATCGTTTAGGGACGCCTATTTACTATTGATTATTTAGCTTTTGTGTTTTACTTGTTTTTTCTCACATGAATTTTGAAAAAAGTTTAATTAAAACTGACGTTAGAGGAGAAAAAATGCGCTAAATCTATCATTATCACAGGCACTTGGAGCGTGGATTTTATTTATGATCCCCCTTTTTTCTCTTATACGTTTTGCAAAATAAAATTTCGGTAAACATTATTTGATTAGTCTTTTCTTGTCCTTTCTAAACTGATCATGTCAAAATATTGCTTTTGGCGATTGAGTTTTACAGTGTGTTTTATATGTAGCTTTGTGCAAGCTTATCAATAGGGTGAAGGTTGGATCCAAAAAACTAGTTTAACCCCGCCACATTTTATATGTGCCTGTCCTAAGCCAGGAAACTTTGCCAAAGCCTTTGTTTGTCCTTGTCATTCTATGTTAACTGTTTTATGTCAAGAATTGGGTCTTTCGTTGATGATTTAGGGATTGGTTTTGATACTTTTGTATTGTATTATAAGTCTTGGGCCAATGCAAGACGGTAAGCAGTGACCTATGGTCATGTTGAAGACTGCTTGCTGTTTTCCGTTGTGATATTTTGAATTGCTGTTTGTTTATATTTGTTGTGTCGCGTACACTTATTCCACATATCAATATCGTCTATTACACTATCCAAAATTTCTACCCTCTGTTTTACATAAGATGAATGTATTCGATATTTGGTAATTAACTATTGATCCATGGTGTTTTTTGACAATCATTTTCTAAAGCTACGTCACATTTTAGGTTGTTCCTATTATCATATTATTAAAATATTCAATTTTTTATAATAAGTATTCTTGTTTGATTGTCATTATAAAATTATATATAATCTGAACATCATCTCATGTTCTCAGAGAAGTTTACCTGTGAAAAACAGTTTTTCTTAAAGGGTTGTAATTTTTTTTCGGAAACACCGACAGTGTCCTGCGACCGTCATTTAAGGGTATTCGAATCAATTAAAATTGCTGAATTTTTCAGGAAAAATCTTGAACACAGAAAGAAAAACACACCTTGATTACTTAGTTTTTGAGTAGATGAAGACCCTAATATGCAAAAATTTTTTTAGTGTATTTCGACCATCGTTTATGAACCTGTCAGACCACATGCAAGCATGCTATAACTTCTTTATCAATTTCTATCCAGTAATGTAAATTTAACATATTCTGGTTAACACTTTTAAAACGATATTTGAAAGAACAGAATAACAGGCTAAAGGTTTTGTCTCGCTTTACTCAACAGTAGGCACAATTAGAATAATTGCATGTTTCGTTTTATTTTATAAGTTTCGATTTATTTTCTTGGAACGATCCAAATGCAGTCTTTAAACTGGAATCAGATTAGTACGACTAGTTCTGAAGCGTTTTCATCGCGAGTGGATAACATATGTGCATTATTCTTGTCTTTTAAAGCACATTGCTACAAAGTGGGTGAGATGCTTTAACTAGCAGGAATTAAGTGCAGTTCTCTGTAAGAATCAGGCAAAATTTAAAAACTTTGAATCATGATTTTAAAAACACACAGTTTTGACAATGAATTGTCATTCAAAATAGCTTTTTAATGAAGGAGCAAACATTAGTTGTTGTCTTGAGTGTCAGAGGATGGAGAAAAAATTCTGTTAAAATGATAGGAATTTAGTGTGACTTAACAGAGTTATCTCCCTTAGATTCAAATTTTATATGCATTTCAACCAAAATATATCTCAAATTACTGACTTTTAAAAAAAGTGCCAATGCATTTTTTGTTACTTTTTAAGCATTTTGAACAGTATTTTGAAGTCAGACTCGTGTTTTTTGAATCATGATTCACCCATTGCCTGATTCTTACAGAGAATGGCACTTAATTACTCTTCCGAAGTGTTGACTCGAGTTCACATTGCAGATGGCGTTTTGTTTGTGACATGCATGTGTTGTTTTTATCTCGGGTGGTTTGTTTTTGTGACGATTTTATGCCTACTGAATTTGTCTTTACCTTTCTGGGAGGAAGACATTTAATTGTCCTTTTGGTACACCTATGCTTCTTTGTAACATGTTTACAGGAAACAAAGGATGGGTTGCGATAAGGCCCTATTTTGGCCCGTCTGTAGGCGAAAAATAAAAAGTATTTCAAAGCCTGTTACTGTATATCTTATTTTGTAGCAAAATGATTGTACTGTTGTAAAAGACTAATCATAAATACTTTTGCACGAACACAGCTTCAGAAATCGGGTTCAAAACTGACCCATTTTGTATGAAAATTTCGTCTTGATTTAAAGAAAATTTCAAGGTAGGGCTTCAATAAATTAAAATTTTGTGCTAATATACTGGAAACCAATGTTTACAATTCTATTAAAGGTTCATCATATATATGCATCACTTTAGACTACACTTTTGAAATTGAAATGACCGCTAATCTCAAGAAAAACGAAAAAACGGAGAGATTTCGCACGTTTTTTTAACTACTGATTACAACTTATACATTAATTATAATAAAAATTATAGTCTTTTTAACTTTTCAGTATGCCTTGCACGCGGAACCAGCTTGAAACTTTCACAAAAGATGTGTTGTAGTAATAAAAGTTTTGAATAAAATATGGAGCTGGTTCCGCGTGCAAGGCTATACTTCCGGGAAGGATATATACCTTTATTTTTCGCCACTTTCTCATAGGCACAATGTTAAATTCATTTGCGGTCACCATTTACGCAAAGATAAAATAAGCTTTTCAACTACAGACGTTTGTTTTAGAAAAATAATAATATTAACCTTTCCAACAAGACGTTTTGTGATAGAATTTACTTAATTTTAATTTTGAATTTCTCGGTGGACTGAAAAAGGGTCTTATCGCAACCCATCCTTTAATGGATTTAATCACAATTTGGTAAAAAAAAGCTACGGACCGAAACTATTCATTTGATGTTATTCAGAACATTAATCTTCGTGTTCCAAAAAGCGCGTCATATGACAAAGGGAACCCGGAAAGTAAACTTTGTTTTTGTGTCATAACCACTTCACTGGCTTGGGCTTTGATGGTTTTTTTTCAGTTTTATTGTATTCAGTGATTAAAAACTTGAATACTTCCGTGTTCTAAAATCGTGTCATATGACGAAAGGCACCAGAAAAGTGAACTTTGATTTTGCTTCATGTTGTGGGGAAGTTGGACAAAAACGACCTTTTCTATAGGAAATGATTTTTTTGGCTAGTCAATAGATAATGCTAAATTTTGAAGAATAATTAAATGATAATGACATATTATTATTTTAAATAGAGATAGTTTGATAGTGAATAACCAAAAACAAAATGAAGGCAACATCAAAGTTACCGAACTGGGATAATCAATCTTAAAGTGTGACTGTCCACTAATAATAGACAAAGCGAGGCAAAGACATCCCGGATAATATATATAGATACATTATAATTGTCCCGACTTGATAGAAACGGTTTGAACCAGGTTTTATGGCGCCATACAAACTGATTGTGGGATTTGAAGGTTACACAAAGTACAACATGATATTCTGTTCACAATAGGAATAGTGAGGTAATCATTTCAGACAACCAAAAGCTAGTAAAAACCATCACTAATCGTTTGAGAGGATTTTATTTTTTTCCTACCAATTGCTGATATTTTTAGAAACGTTTGAGAGGTTTTTTATCATGAAGTCAATCACAGAGACGATGATATCTGCTAAAACAATCAGCAACTATAAGCCTGTCATTAACAGTCAAAATTAATCATTGTTGTCTCCCCTAAAATGGGCTTTGGTGACTATCGGTTGTCTGCTCAATACTATAGTTGGATCCAGTTAGATATTGTATATTACATAAAGGTGCACCCAGGTGATATTTGGGGGGGGCTGCTGAGAATTTTGTAAAAACGCAGAAAGCTACAAATATTTGAAATTTAAAAGATGTTTTGGTTGTAGTTTGTATAATTTTTTTAAATGATTTTAAGTGCGCACGTAAGTGTAAAAAATCTATTCTGCTGTTATGTTCAAAATGAAAAAATATCTATGGTCCACCATAAAAACAAATGGTTGCTCCCTATATAATCAGGAAAATAGAAGCATCTGGAAACGTACATAAATAATGCCACTGGTTATGCATGATCAATTTGCTGAGCTAACAAGAGGCCCCCATTGGATAATTTTGTTGTAGAGTTTAATGAGCTGAATATTAAAGCAAGCAACAGTTTTCCCCTAGCCGCAACAATTGTTATTCTTAAAAGTGGGGACATGAAAAAACAAACAAAAAACCCACAATATTTTACCGTTAAAGGGTCAAAACACCTACAAGAGTCCATCGGACATCTTTGACCAAATATGGATACTATTGTACAGTTCAATGAGCATGAACGTTCAAGCAGGCTACAGCTTTTGCTATCTGCAATAGTTTTATTTCATTTTATAAGGAAAACATGTAAGATGTAAGATGCTATTTTCTTAACCTTAAAGGGCAATAACTCTTTTAAGGGGTCATCTGACATCTTCGATTCAAAAGAAGACTTTTGTAGAGCTCATTGAGCTAAATGCGCTAAAAATTCAAGCAAGCTTCAGCTTTTCTCTGTCCGCAATAGTTTTCATTCTATGGGGCAAAAACATGAAAAGAAACACCATTTTTATCTTTGAAGAGCCATTAGGTGTCCATCTGACATCTTCGACCCAATAAGGTCTTGTCTAGGAGAAACATTAATCAATCAATCAATGCCGTTCAATAGTATTTATTTTTGCATACATGAGGCTTTGTTCGTATTAACCACGCATTACCAATTCTGGAAAATTATTGTAATTTATCATGACAATTTCAGAAAGTTATACAGCAACATAATTATTGTGCTTATTCTGACACTATACATATATAACCAGTGATCATTGACTCTATTCTGCTGAGTCTAAGTATACTGCCAAATGGGACTTCACTGAAGGTTTTCTATCTTAAACCAAAGTGATTGGGAAGTATTTTAATGTTACTGATTTAATGCTTATTAAGACAGCTTTGATCATTTATTAGGCTTTAATAGTCATATATTTGATATGGAATTGATGCTGGATCCTTTAGTCTTATGTAACATCAGTTAAACATTAGTTTTAGAGCAAACAACTTTAATATCTCTGAATTCAGAATAATGAATATCTATTAATTCTAGACGCCACTTTCCTTTGGGAAAAACCATGCCATAACCTCGTTTTACTACCAAATGGGAGTGGGGTCCGAAAGATATGAAAGTGAATGAAGGATGATGACGTTAAAATGTAGTAAACGAGTCTCGTCTATTTATAAAAGTTTTTATAAGCAACTGGCGATGTGGACGATTAAGTCTACTGCAGTGGAACAGAGGCGTTTCACCCAGCAGTGTTCAAGTCTAAAATAAGAGGAACGAATGACGCGGAATCACTATGTAAAAATGACACGATTACTCTATTAGACCAAGTGCAATTGTATTTAGCCTAACACTGTTGTAGGCCTGTGCAACCCGCCGCAAACCTGTGAAAATCAGATAATCACCAAAAAAAATCAAGTGTACAATGTAAACAATGTGTTACTTTTGATATTCCGAACATACAGTAGTCTAAAAATTGCAACACTGACATGATTACTATACTGTTGAAAATGATAAGACAATAACAATTTACAAAAGAGTTAACAGTGGTTGAACCATTTAATGTTAGCACTGTAAGAATTTCTTTTATAGATTATTCCTGGTTATAATTAGTGCCTTACCAGACCTTACTACGATAAATCTGGAACACTTTGTTTTATAAGGTTTTATTCTGTGCTCTACATACATGACATATTCAATAGTTGATTCTTTAATGTCCAGAATAATTAGATTGATCACCTGAGGCTTATAATATTTTTGTTGTACAAAAACTTGGAGTCATACTGTCAAACATAACACACGTTCCAGTTTGCAGCTGATTCCCCAATATCCATTATCTATTTCACATGTTTATCAAGCTGCGTGCCATTCTATTATCTATATTATACATTTACCATATGTACTACCATGGCACCCACCATACCCTTGCAATCTTCGAGTCCGCCGAGGAATGATACCGATTTACCAACACCTATTTTAACGGTGTCCGTGGTCGTGTGGAATGCTCGATTAGGCGGCAGGTGCCGCAGAGGTATAGGTTCGAATCCAGCTCACATCCTGTTGGATTTTCTAATATTATTTCCAGTACAAAGACTTGGAGTCGTAGTGTCAAACATAACACACGTTCCAGTTTGCAGCTCTACCCTGCCATATCCATTATCTATTTGAACTATAGGCATATTGATATTGTAACGGGGTTTCTCCCCTTCGTACATTAATTAGTAGCTAGGGAAGTACTTCTTAAACTCAGTGGTAGAGCGTCTGCATGCTCTCTGGTTACATTGGCGTCCAACTTAAAAACCAGGGTTGTGTTCATCATACCTCATACATTGAGGTATGATGACTCTTGAGGAGGGGGGAAGTGTAACGGGGTTGCTCCCTAGTAGGCTGAAAAGCCAGCAAGCATTTGCTGTCGAGTTAGGGAAGTACTTCTTTAGCTCAGTGGTAGAACTTCTGACTACGATTCTTGAGGTCCCGGGTTCGAGTCCCGGTCAGGACATGTCGATTGTGTGAAGCATTTAATGCTATCCGGTTACAATATCATTAATACTAACACTTTAATTCTAAATCTTTTCATATAAATAAGTTTCTTATTGGCTTATATTGTTATTAATTGTCGTTGACAGGTATATTAGCTGAATTTGCCAAGGCTATTTGTACATCAAGTGTGACACCAAATACTGATATATCAACGTATATTAACATTATCAAAACTAAAAAGCATAATCAAGCACAACTGTATTATATAACGTCTGGATTATCCTGTAATTATGGCATCTTTTATGGTTACTGCGTTGTAGAATTGGAGGAACCTTTGTAGTTCCCAAATCGATCCATCTTTGTCACGTGTTGTTCGATATTTCAAATAAAAGTTTAGTCGGGGAACACGTAGCTATAATGGATACTACTAATTTTTGCCTTTTTAAAAATTCTTCAAAGATACAAAATAGTATTGACCTTAGCCTCGACTTAATGTTTGAATGTTCCTACAAGGTAGTCTGATAAATTACAACCATATCAGAAAGCAAGAATCGAGGAATGTTCCAATCTATAGTATTATGTTTAATTGTAACCAAATATTGAAAAGCTTGAGGATCTTTTTACTTGTATGCCAAAGAACAGGCTTTGCCTTAAAATAAAAGATCATAATAAACCTAATTTTCCTCCGGTAGAGATTTTCAATGTCCTCCACTTAATTGTTTTAGTTGTATGTTTGGCAGTATCAACAAGTGAACTGATGCTTTTATTGACTTATATTCTAGGAATACCGATCTGGTTACAAACAGACTTTTTGAAATATATTAATAGCGATTCCGCGATTTTAACACATTTTATTCAACGAAAACCTCTAGCAAAGCCTATTGTTTGAAAGACATTTTCAGATATAAACCAAATGAACTTGATTAGTCAATACACAATTTATCAGGATTATCATTACTGGATTCACAAATTTCGTATATCAGAACATTTTCTTAGAGAAATTCGTTTTTGCTTTATAAGAACCGAGGACATATGCAGTCATACGGATTAAAGTGTTAAAGAAATAGAGATTCATATATCATTTGTAGAAGAAAGAAATTATCGGTCATTTGAGATATAAATCGGCCTTCAACAAATATAAAGTTCAGGCAGTTTATTAGTTTATCCCGGAGCGCACCTTGTATATTCAAGACTCATCAGAGTCGCTTTACTAAAAAAAATCAAAAACAGGATCATCAAAGAACAATAAAATAAAAATATGCATGATACTGGAACGCAAATTATTGTAAAGATGGCAATTAAAAAACTATTACACTGGGATGATCATTCTCATATATCAAAGACAAAAGACAAACCAGACAAGATACGTCTGATAAATTAAAGATCGCAATAATTCTGACTTGGTAAAGGTTTTTGAAAAGAAATTGTGTGTTAAACAAGGTTATATGGCGCCATATCTCTATCTTTGTGTTACTATCGGACATTAAGTGGTGGAAGCGTGGCAAAATTCTGTACACACGTTGATCCTCTGGTCAGCGGTCAGGCTTTTGGTATTATAGTCCTTACAAATGTAGATGAGGGCCACCCCATTTAGCCACCAAGTATACACACCTTGGTTGCTCTAGTTCTGTGGCATGAGCACTTGCTTAGTGTCAGAATCCCAAGAGCTTTCGTCGCTTATATGACAAGCTCGGCAATAGAACTTGATAAGTACCTGCATCTTTTTCTTATATTATATGCAGATGACACTGTTTTGTTATCAGAATCAAAATGCGATCTGCAGCACCAACTAGATGTACTTTTTAATTTTTGTACGCTGTGGAAATTAAAAGTAAACATAAGCAAGAGCAAGATTATGATTTTTTCGAGTGGTAGACTACCTAACAATTTACAATTTAAATATGATAACAAGGTGATAGAAATTGTTAAAGAATTCACGTATCTAGGGTTTTATTTTCTAGATCAGGTAGTTTCGCCAAAGAAAAAAAGTATAATGCAGCCAAAGCAACCAGAGCGATGTTCTATATACTCAAAAAGGGGAGATTACACAACTTATCTATTAAATCACAGTTAAATCTATTTGACCAAGCTATTCAACCTATTCTTTTGTACGGTTGCGAAGTATGGGGTGCTGGTAATAATTCCATTATAGAAGGAGTACATTTGAAGTTCTGCAAATTTTTATTAAATGTAAAGAAATCTACACCAGACTTTATGATATACGGTGAACTGGGGAGGCATTCTTTAGACTTGCGTATCAAGCTTAGAACTGTAAAGTACTGGGCAAAATTAGTTACTGGTAAACAAAATAAGCTGCCTGCAATATTATATCATCTTTCTTTGACGAAATATGCTGATAAGATATCATGGCTGAAATATGTTAAATCTATTTTTGATGAATGTGGTTTATCAAATGTTTTTATACCTCAACAATTTGTGAGTATAAATTGGTTGTATAGTTTAGTAAAGCAAAATCTTATGGATCAGTTCCAACAAACGTGGAATGCTGGTATGCAAGAGTCACCAAAGTCTTTAAATTACAGGATTTATAAAGATAAACTAGAATTCGGACATTATTTTGACCTACTTGACGATAGAAATATAGTAACATTATGTAGATTTAGAATTATGAACCATAAGTATCCTATTGAGACTGGTAGATGGCAAAATATAGCCAGAGAAGATCGTAAATGCTTATTATGTAATTCACAAGATATTGGGGACGAATATCACTATATTTTTTCATATCGAGCATTTGATATTGACAGGAGTCGTTTATTGAGGGTAAAATTTAGACATAGAACAAATATTAAAAAATTTCATGAACTTATGAACAGTAAACATCTTCCAGACCTAAATGATCTTTGCAAATTTATTAGGATTATCAACAAAAAGATAGAATCTCCGGGGTAAGACTTTGTTTATATATATGTGTACCTCATTATGTATGTAACTTTAATGTATAGTTAATTCATATTGTATCATAATGTTTCTGTTTAGTTCACACTATCTCTGTGCCATTGTATCTTGGTTTTAGAGAATAAAGATATATATTTGCTGCGGGTCTATTCATCACCAGGTCCTGTGTTACATGTTACATGTAATAGGATATGAAGATCATCTATGGCTGGTCATGTAATGACATTTTGGTTTAAAACCTTGTCATACTAATCGAAAGCGTGTCCTGACGTCTATTTACTATTGATTTTTTTTTGCTTTTGTATTTTTCTTGTCTTTTTTTCACAGGCATGCATTTGGCAAAAGTTTAATTGATACTGAAAATACGCTAAATCTATCATAATTTCTTAGCATTTCATATCACCATGCAGTGAAACTTTTTCTATAAATATCCCGATCGTGTAACCATCGGGGACAAAATTGGAATAGTGTGACGCCAGCATTACACATTTCAATATTTCAACATTTTTTTAGCAACATAAATATTTTTAAAGGTTTTTACATTTAGAACATAAGAACAGCCAAACGTTCATATTTATGTTTTAATCGATTGTCAAGTTTTGGTTTACAAAAAATGTGTTTATACCCCATATTTACTATTCATGGGTCTATTCTCCAAGCTACTGTTAAGTATGCTGTTATAACGGTTGTACAATATGGAGTGCAGATAGGTTAACATGTAGTATCCTAAAACAAAATATGTTATGTAAACGTTTGCTTTAATTTTATAAGTTATCTGAAATAAATGTTAGTAAAGACATCATTTTTGTGATGCTCGTGGAGTTAATATTAAGCTCAATTTAGCCCGCTTCGTCATCATTACTTTTTATGTTGAAGAACGCATCAAGAAGCAACAAACTATTCCGTGGTCAAAAGCCAAGATGTTTATAAATTGCCAAATGGAATAGAGATTAACTTCTGCTGAAAAAAAAAACACGCCCACTAAAGAGTGTAAGAATGCTTACCTACTCACTCGTAGCAGCACAGTGGGCTGTAACGGCCGTAGTTGTAGACGAAGGCAGGGTCCGATACTGGAACGTCTGCTGCGTCTGGGGAAGGCTATTTCAACTGGTGCATCCTGGGTACTTCCGGTACTCGTCAGACGTCATCCAGGTACAATCCACTACACTCCTCCCTGTTTCATCTCAAAGGACCCCTGGATGGTAGTCAAGCTGGCACTCCGTCGTCTGGGCGGGTCTGGATACCATGGATCGATGAAATCAGTTGGATAGTTTTCTGTACAGGATGGCTGGGACCAGAGTTTGTAGCCCAGTTCTAGTGGTGGTCACCCCGGTAGGGTTTCTCCGGAGATAAGATGCTGCCTCCGCTAGACCCAGAACCGGAGCTCACCACAACAGTTGAATTCCAATTCTACCCAGAGAAAGCTTTCCCATTTACATACCCCAAAGACAGAGGGTCTCCAGCAGATCCCAGGATAACAAGCCGGAGACACACTCATTGTTTCCCAATTCATTACCCCATCCCTTATACAAAGTATTTCCCCACACGGAGGACCTCCGAGGCAAGAAGCCGGAGACACTCCATGTTTCCCTACCCCTGTATTACCCTAAAGACACAGAGGGCCTCCGGGCTCGACACAATAAGCCGGAGACACTCCATGTTCCCAATTATTACATCTATTTCCCCAATTAGTAACCCCTTTTAACCTACAGGCCACACACAAGACATCTCCAAGGTCATATGGACAAGCCACAAACCGGAGACATGCCCATGTACACGCCTGTTACCCCTTGTCTCCTACACAGGACACCTCCCGGTACCTCATGGACAAGCCACAGACCGGAGACATCCCAATGTATCCCCTGCTTCTTCCTTACTAAATAACTGAAACTAATCCAGCTATCACTTCCCTTCCCCTGTTAGTGATTCTTCCTGAATGATGACAACAGTCACAACCGGAGCACCGCCAGGGTCCCAACAAAACCCTGACAGACTCCCGCAAATGGCTACTCCAAGTAGGGAGTACCACTGTTTGTAATGGGCACATTCTACCTTCCCTAAAGTACCCCTTTCCTCTAATGTCTTTCCCTCCACACTTATCCACTCTGGGGAATCTAACAGCTCTATTTCCAACTTTAAGCCCATCCCCAATGTCGTGCTGGTCTGACCCTGAGAACCCTCCGGCTCTGAAGACTTATTGCCCAGAGCGCTGGAGAGACCTAAGTTAGGCAGTGTGGAATCGGACTTGACTTCATTGACTACTGTGACTTTGTCCTTTTCCATATAGGGATTGCCCTTTTCACTGGATGGTTGTGCACAACACAGCTTACTACTCCCGATCCCCCTCAGTCCTTCATCCCGCTGCAAGTCCCAATTAATTGGCTGGTCTGCAGACCTCCTCCTACCAACGAGACCCTGTGTGTTTTCATCTACTTGGGGCGTGCTCGGGTCTCTTGAGTCGCCCCCTTGCAGTTTAAATTCTCAATTTTAGCTTTAGAATTCCCATGTTTCTTAACCACAGGGGAGCATAACTGCTTAGAACACATATTGCTAGAGCTCCCAATTTTCCCACAAGGATGTCTTTCTCCCCCTTTTAGCTCAGAACCTTGCATTAGCACCCTGATACTCTGAATCCCGTCCAATATTTTGTCCATCTTGGACTCGAGACAATCAAGTCTAGCCCCAAAGTTGCCACTATCCTCTTTTCCTACCGACTTCCCCACCACCTTTTTCTTTTCCCCGACAACCCATATATTGGCCCCTGTTCCCGACCTTGTTCCCCTTGAGGACTTTAATGTCTGCCCATATATAGCCAAGCGGTTGTGCTGGTGCCACTTAACTGCATCTAATGCCTCCTCGATAGTTTTTGGGCAGGCATTAGAAACATAACTACCTGCCTCCCTGTCGAACACCCCCTGACAAAATTTTACCACTGCTCGTTGGTCAATGTAGGACTCCGGTAAGTCTTGGAACGCCAGGTTAGCCAGGGAGAGCACCCTGTCGGCCCAGTCTTCCAGTGACTCGTGCGGAGTCTGACACATATTACTGAACTCCAACTGAGCAATTTCGGGTAAGTCTTTGAAGCCAAACCTTTTTTCAAGTAAGCTTATAGTCTCCCCATAAGAAAGGCTAGGGTTTCTATCGACTTGGAGAGGTTAAAAGTCGTTAGCCCTGCCCTCCAAGCACCAGCACAACTGATCTTGGCATTGATTCATAGCCCAACCACTAGCTGCCGCTAGTCTCGAAAATTTTGCATAGAAGGCTTGCCAGCTAGTGGTGCCATCAAATTTCAAAGACTTGGGCAAATAAACAGTTGGATTGTAACCACTGTGACCCCTTATTCCTGTTTGGGTCCCCCACTCATCAACCTTCTTGTCCTGCCCCTCGGACCAACTGAAGGTACCCAGCTGATCCTCTTTTTCCCGTGCACTTTGGTACATTGCTCCCTGGCTGTTGTCGATCTCGGGTAATGCATGCCCACGTCTTTGCCTGACCCCTCTTTCCCTGACTCCCAGACCTCCATCGTACCATGTTGTTGAGTGGCCGGTTGTATTGACCCCTTCCCCTCGGCCCTCAGTATCCCCGTGTACACCCACATTTAGTAGGGGGCCGTCGCGTATGGTACCCCTGTCACCGTCAACGAACCTCCGGTCGGACCACACCGCTAATCTAGGTCGTTCCTCGTTTATGACTTGTCGAATATGTACCGGAGCCGATGTCCGTGTTTCCCACTCTTGGACCCGCCCCCTTGGGATAGATTTGCCGGAGAAAGGTAACTCCGGCTGTCCCATCAGACACTGTGCCGGAGCTTGTGTCCTCATCTCACCGTCTTGCACCCCATAATAGTGCAGTGACAATTTCAAAAAAACGTGCTTATTTTCGGAGTTTAATCAACCGGGTGGACACACGGCTAATTTTTGTTTTATTGTTTAGGGTATACCTTGAGGCAACTTTTTTGACTGGTCGTAAAGATTTCCCATGGTGCAGTTTTGTTTTTTACGAAGAAAAAGGGAGACCTTCTTGTTTTGGGGAAATTTATGTGTTGACTTTGGTTTACAATTACTTTTAAGAGGGCTAAACAGGGTTAAAACTTGTTAGTGATTTAGGTAGATATATTTTTTAAAATTCCACAACTTCCTTAATGAGGCGTTTTTATTGTAATGTTTTAAATATTTTTCAAATTTAAAAAAGCATAAACAATTAACAGAATTTAGGTGTATTTCAGTTGTAATATCTCAATTAAAATAGGTTAATGTCTGTATTTTTTGTATTTTAAAATTAGAATATGTTCATTGCAAAACATGAGGCTTATTTTTATCTATTTGTGTGTTCTACTTTTAAAAATATGTTTGAAAATTAACGATGGTTCAAATCTGTAAAAACTTTTTTCCGGATTTCAATAACTTATCATGACCGGTACGATTCAGAAATTATAAATTTGTTTATTTTGTGCACATTTAAATCGTCTTAAACCCACAGAAAATCCACTTTACTGACAGCAAATCATTATTTTGAGCCAAATGTAATAAAGCAGATTCTCTTAAAAATAGTTTTTGAATGTAAATTATGATATTTTATAAGTTTTTCAAAATATCTAATGACCAAACTGTTTAACAACAAACTGTAACGGTCCGATATTTTAGTTCAGAATGTGGCGCTATGAATGTCTTCAAAATTATATAAGCTCGTCTTGTAATATATTGAAAACGTTTTTACCCATTTACTTGCAAGTTTTCGACTGAATGATGACACTTAAATTGAAATTGATACTAGTAATAGAAGAAAATGAGATGTGGAATAAGCGTACGCCACACAGCCTATTAATAAACGGAAACAACATTTTTTCCAAATTATTGCATTTTGATTCCAACAAAAAAATGTAAAAGTACATGCATTAAATTCTGAAAGAAAAACTGTTTATCTTCCGAACAAGGTCATGACAGAAAAGTAATTGTTTGAAACGTGCATGAACATTGCATCATACCGTCTGTTATATATATAGTCAGCATGCAGTTCAACAAGTTATCAAAGAAAAAAGAGAAAAAAGACGGTCGCGGTTTCAAATCTGTCGTCTGGAACTGTGTTTTAGTTTTAATCAAACGATAGCTTAGTAACATTATTTAAAATATATTTCATTTCCACCAGACGTTTCCAACCTGTTCATAAAATTAAAGGAAGAAGTTTTTTATTTCGGAAACAGTCATTTAGCAAAACAAAGATATATCGTCTCTGTGTGTGTTCCAATCTGATACATGTACACCTCGAGTGTACAGTAAGTATATTTGTTATTATATTTAACAGAGTACAACAATGAAACAAGAGAAGTCGGTAAACTGTTTTTGTAGTACATACGAACCTTAAATCAAGGTTCGCAAGAAAAACCCTTAAAATTTGATTCCAAATTTAAGATATATATTAGCTCAAAGACTCTATTCGTTATCATGACAAGTTTGATGCCTCCCCACGACATTTCTAGCGAGAGGCATTAAGGTATGCTCATGTCCGTCCGTACGAATTTCTGTCAAGCTTTCCCCAGAAACCGTATTTGATAATGATTTGAAATTTGGCAGGGTCGCCGTTAAGTATGACAGACTGTATGCCTATAAAGCGACTTTCAGACCTGACTACTTTCTTGTTGAGACTGGGTCGATATGAAAATTTATGTAAAATTTCCATCAAGCTTTTTCATAGAACGTACATGAGAATGATAATGAAACTTGATAGGATAGCTCAGTATTACAAACTACGTCCCAAGCGACTTTCGGCCGGACTTTTTGGACTTCTACTCCTCGTTTAGGGCCTAGCGCAGGGCGTTTGTGCCCCATTCCTACTTTAATTGGTTATATAAATAATAGTTATATCAACAATAGTTAAAAAAATCATAGATTAGTCAGTCAGTGAAGAGGATTTAACGAGCAATCGTACACATAGACTATTGCTAACTGTCATAGCATGATCGTAAGACTGATAAATTATGTATTTCTGAACACCTATTTCACATTTTATAATCTTCTATCTTGTATCGATAGATCTAAACCAAGAGTTGATGGTCCTGTTACAGGATCTAAGTCTTTAACGAAAATGGTATCCCCCAGGTTCAAATCCTAGCGTGTCCAGATCCAATCTTTTAGCATTTATTAGACTTATATGAGTTGCTGAACTTGTGCTTTTGGCAGTATCGTATGTTTTTTGTTCCACATTTATGAAACCAGGCGACTTCGTTTAAGTTTGTTTGGTTTGTGTTTGTTTTGTTTGGTTAAGTGCTATAATAACTTAGCTCAAGTCCACTGCTTTTGAAAGAAACCGCATTTTCACAGGGTTGTGTCTTAGTTTTTGTTTGAATTGCCGGTGCATAAGATCTAAAAGCTGCTTGAATCTGCATGAGATAGTTGATCAAACCGTATACCCTTCACTGAAAAAAATGGATCTTGGTCTCTTCTGTGTTGTACTTTTTTCAAAGCTGGTTTGGTTTGCGATTTCCTTTGGATGCTGATCATGTTAACAGTGCTGGTGACAATTTTGTCATTTTGAAAAAAAAACTCCAATAACACTTTCTTTTTGTTATATTATACATATAATGGACACCACTGGTATATAGTAAAGTCGACCATTGTTTGATAGTGCACTAATTTGGGGAGGAGTGTTTAATAACTTATGTGACTTTTATACTTGTCTACTTGTTTTAGTTAAATATTATTCTTGTTAGATTTGACGTATTCTAAGTATAAGAAAAGCTACAAAACAGTGATTGGTAAAGATGATAGAAATTTACACGCTGTCAGGCCATGGCATGGGAATTTTATAAATGTAATGGTCTTCATAAATTTTGATAAAATCCTTGTTATAACTTGTCAAAAATGTATATACACTTTGAAAAATAGTTTGCAATTAGTAAATATGAAAAAAGTCGTATAATTATTCAGAAATTCCGGAATAAACATAGAAATTTGAAAAAACCCACCTAGAAGGAAAAGGGGCATAATTCAAGCAGTAACAGAGTTATGGCCCCTAATATTTTACTCTGTTCGTTTGGTATTTGCTTAAAGTATCTTAAAATTCAAAAGTTTAAACAAAATCACAAGCCTTTACTAAAATATGGACATAAACGTTGAAATTTTACGAAAATTTACATCCTGACAATTTGACCTTTGACCTCTGATCACTGACTTTTGCACCATTTGTAACCTTTACGACCACTCAAAATGAATGGGGTAAGAGTTAAGCTATCCAAAGAGGTATGATTCAGCCGTGTGTCAGGGTGGTTGATTAAAATTTGAAATTGACACTCTAAGTCACTGTACTATAAAACCTCAGCTCATCTACACTTCCCTTCCCGTTTTCCTGCCAAGGTGCTTGCTGTCCTTGGTCTCTTACCTTAAACCATCGGTCCCCCCATCTTACCCTGGAAGAAAAATCTAGGCACTGCAGCAATCGGGAGGTGATTTTCAAGGACGGGATATCCTGCAGGTCGGCTAGTTCCAGGTCCCCCCTTTCCTCCCTGAATTCTAGAATGCTGTCTGCATTCTCAAACCCAATGCCGGGGACGGAATCAGCTCCTGGGTGGAACAAAAGTTGACCAGCACACGCATCTTGAACTACCCCGATGTTTGTGGGTTGTGTGTAAATGCTGGTTTTTATGGTGTCTAAATTAAATCTCAATTTGTGTGACTTGTTGTATTTCCAAAAAATGATAAAGTATAATGTGAAATTTTTGTTTGTTTTCTATATGTGCAGGTGCCCGTTTTCCCCCTTTTTGGGGGGTGGACAAATTTTTACACTGTCCACCCTTTACAGTTTTTTTTTTATTCCCTCTTTTTGATCTGTGATGTTTTGACTGCTTTAATAAATAATTTGTGTTTGTTTTGTTTTCGTTTTGTTTGAAACAATGTGTGTTGACTGCTGTTGTTTACAATCACAGCACAGACTGATCTGATTGGTCGACATGACGTGGTCTGACACGGAGGTAATTCCCCTTGTTGACAAGGTGGGGTTCACACGTGCTCTGACACGGAGGTTACTCCTCCTGAATGAAAATTGATCCCAAAACTTGACTGCAAAACCTGTTTGCCCACTCTCCCCTTTACCCTGAAATTTCCAAAAGACCGACCTTATTCCCAACAAGCGTCGATCCCAGTAAATTTTCCCTGAGAGTGCAAAGCCCTGTCAGCCAGTCAAGCTCCAAGAAAAATGGCGAAAAATCGGTCACAGAAGGTGACCGCCTCAACATGAAATATCTCACAAAATATGCAAGAAAACACCGCGACAGGCACTGAGAAAGTCGCAGCGCCAATGTAAGAATGCTTACCTACTCACTCGTAGCAGCACAGTGGGCTGTAACGGCCGTAGTTGTAGACGAAGGCAGGGTCCGATACTGGAACGTCTGCTGCGTCTGGGGAAGGCTATTTCAACTGGTGCATCCTGGGTACTTCCGGTACTCGTCAGACGTCATCCAGGTACAATCCACTACAAGAGTAACAAATATGCATGGTCTCGATGCAAAAAGTAATTATTTCGATTATTTTCCAAATATCTTATTTTTTCAAACTTATAAATGACAAAATAAGCCTTAATATATGTATTACTGTATAAATTGTGACACAGAAATCACATAAACCTTCATGTTTTAACTCAATATAGAAATGGTTGTATTCGTGGATGTGAGGCTTCACTGACAAATCTAATGATATTCAATGGAACCGGTTCCTACTTGCTGTAGAAATCATCAGGGACCTACTGGTCTTCATGAGATAGTGTTTTTTTGTGTTATTTTTGTTATAACTCATGGCCACATGATGACAAAAGAGGCAGATCTCTCAAACTATGTAAATTTTCCCAACCTCGCGAGAAGTATATAACAGGGTAATATGTTTTTGTTTTGTGGCATATTCTATTTACTTTTTGTTCATCTATTTAAAAGTTTTAGTTTTGTTTTTAATCTAGTTTGATTTAATGAGTAACTTTTTGTCCAGGTTATGACAAAGAAATTTTTGACAAAGGACCAGTAATAACTTTGTGTTTTCATATCCTTTTTTTATGTACATTCATACGCTCCCTATGGTAGACATTTCAATATTTTAGTTGTACTATGAGCTGAATTTTCCTTCAGCGTCCGGTTTAGCACGCTTGTTTTCCCGAACTTTTGACGTCTTTTTAACGATTTTTCCTTTAAAAAATTCATACGTCATTAAACGCACAAGTGACCCACAAAAAAAAACTAGTTTGGTATTACTTCCGAGCATATATTCTTTGCATTATTAACGTTTTAAAACTAATTTTGGTTTGTAAAATATTTATAGCTACGTTTTAACTTCGGGAGAATCACAGGTTTAACCTGCCTCATATATTATCTGAAATCATGTTACTTTTACATTAAACGAATTAGAACATTCTATCTAATAATTTAAGCATTTTAATAGCGTTTGCTTGCCATTTTTATGCATTGGATATTGATACAACTTTAGAATATATCATGTTTTGTTAATTCAGAATTTTTAGAGAATGTGTTTCTTATTTAAACATGAATTGTTTGAATCTTATGTATTGTACGTTTAGTATTTGGCCAATGCAAATCAGCGAGCAGTGAAGACATGTTGAAGACTGCTGGCTGTTTTCCATTGTGATTTTTTTAAATTTCCGTTTCTTTACGTTGGTTGTGTCGCATACACTTATCCATATCTCTTTATCGTCTATGATCAGACTTTTTAACGTGAATATCATAAACTTATTTGTCCAGTTCATATTTGATAAGGTTTTTTGCATTTAAGCTTATTAAAAGTCTAGCAGTAATAATCGTGAAAAATGATGCTGTTATTGAAATATAAATACATTTATAAAGATTGAAAGATATTAAATGATCTATATGTTATTTAGACAACGAAAAAAAAATAAGCTGACGTCAAAGGACTTATCTGCTAAGCTTGCACGTGTGTCAAAATCTTAAGATAGAAATAAGAAGAACCAATTATGGAATATCATGTTCAAATATCTTAAGTCCGAAAAGGCCAAGACGTGACGAAACAAAGTTTCACACAGAACAACATAATAACAAATCATATAACCAATAAGACATGAAACAACTAAAACTGTTTACTAACTGGGTTATTTGTACCAGCAAAGGAACCAAATATACGACAACAACACTGGCCAAAGAGGACATATATCGGTCATTTCCCTTTTTAAGGCCCCGTCACAATATAACGTTTTAGCCAACGTTTGCCGAACGTTCGAATAATTTTCTAAAACGTTGGAACACGTTGGCAGTCGCTGTAAAAAAATTCACAAAACATCTCAGTGAACGAACCCAAAACGTCAGACTAACCACCTGCAACGCACGACAAACTTATTCAAAACTTATCTGAAGCGTTTGACCAGCGTACTTGCCGATTGCCCAACGCATGTGTTGTGACTGCAGAACGCATATATAACGTTCGTCTAACTTAAAATTTTGCTCTCGGTGAAGATACCCAGGAGTTCTGTTCCTTTTTTTGGTATCAGTCTAAAAGAATGAAAAATGTAAAAAGAATTGTATGTTTTGCATGATTTCGTTTATCCAAGATTTTGCTTTAAAAACATTATATAAACACAAGTGAATTTTTATGACACAATTTTCCTATTAGAGAAAGTAAATTTTTTAAAGTTTAAATTGCACAGCTTTTAAAATAAAAATGGAATTATTATGAAAAAAAAAGATCAAATGTACTAAAACTATCTTGCAAAGTTTTAGTCAAGTTTTAAAAAAATTGTTAAGAAATCTTTTCACAATACATTTTTCAAAATCTATGAACTCATACATAAAAATAAAAGAAAAAAAATCAGGAATTAACTCACTTTTGTCACCATGCTTTGCATGTATATTTACTTTTTTGTGTGTGTTTGTCTTGTCACTTGGCAACCTCGGGCTTATAATTTGCGGCTCTGAATGCACAAACGGTTGTGAACAATACCATTAATATCCATAATATATAGAGGGGAACGTTGTGTCATCCCTTTCATTTTCCGGATATTTCCGGAAGCGTACTGTTTGGAAGTAAAGCATTAAAGCATTTCAAAGCAATAATGCCTACTTTGTAGATAAGATGATGTATAAAAAGGTTAAGGAGTGACCATCCTTTCCAAATTTTTTTTCAAGTGTCCAAGATGATAAAATTACCATCTTACCTAAATTTTCATACAGTGTACAAGACAAGAAGATGACTAAACAATGTTTGATATACCGGTAGATATTCTAAATATTTCTAAAAGTAACAAATTCGAAATGACTATATCCATGGCAATTTACATACAAGAACAATTTCTAAAATATATTTGGCCGTTTAATGTTCAAAGATACTGAGAAAAGCTATAGAAAACAGACGTAAACAGCACTGAGAGAATTTTCGTGTAATATTATATTTGTTTAAGTGTCTTTACACGATGAATAAACATTATGGCACCTATTCAATATTTTGTGTGTTCGTATGCTCTACACATTTTGGTACAATCTGTTTCACATATTTGGGTAAGCCCGTCTTGGTCCAATGGGCACATATTGTCCAATTGTACGTTTTCTTCATATGAGCAAACGTATATCTAGACAAAAACGATCGTACATTCACTCAAACTTTTATTAGCCTCACCCTCCGTTATTTTAGAATGAGCAGCCCTCGATTATAGATTTTTCATATGAGTGTCTTTCTACAGGAATCCAACATAACTTGATAAATTGGTAATAAAATATGTAATTATTGAACTTTTATTTAGGAACGCCCTGCTATTACATTTGTTGTTTATGAGTCATACTATGTAATCGCTTATAATCATATATATGATGTACTGTCTTTGCCCCTTTAGGGCCCTTAATTGGCCAATAAACTTTTCTATCTTATTTTATCTTATAACAGCCGATTCGTAACTCCAAAGTTTGTGGGATTAAACAGTGATGTCCTTGGTTGAGTGCGACATCTGGCATATGAATTGCTGACACAGGGTTAGTTATTCCTCAATTGTTGTCTTCTCTTTAGAAATTTTATAGAAGACATAATGCAATCATAGACAAATATTGGGTTTCTCTCTCTCAGATGAGTTCATATGAGTCTTGTTTTGTCCTTCCTGACCGAATTTGACAGTCTGGGTTCTTAGATAACAACACGATGGGTGTGTTGTACCAGCCAGGAACTACTTAACCTTCTGAAGCACTTGAGTTCACTCTCGTTACATATTGAGCTTGCATTAGTGATTTGTACTCTGTTATTTTTGTGCGTTATATATTGTCATGTTTTTGTGCTATTCTCGGTTGCGTTGACATATTTTGTCTTTTGATTTTTTCATAGTTCCCTATTGGCTAATCAGTTTATTTGAAGCCGAAACGTTATAATGAAGTTGTATTAACGCAATTCGACCAGGATATATACATTAATACTAATAATTAACATCATCTGAACTTTATAGAATATTTAAGCACAGTTATAAATCCATGATTATATAACGTCTGGGCTCTCCGGCAATTATTTCTTTTTTAAGGTATTGCGTTGTAGAATTCCGATAACCTATCCTATCAATTACCTTTTCACGTGTTGTTTACTACATCAAGTTTCAAAAGGCAAAGTGAGTTATTGGTACTTGGTAAGTTTGGTCTGGGTAACACAAGTTGTGATACTTTTGCGCCCTTATACAATTATCACCCTAGTTGGTGTGTAACCCGGTGGTTTCTTTCCCCGAGAAAGTAAGGTCACCCGAGGGCTTGCCCCGAGGGTGACCTTACTTTTCGAGGGGAAAGAAATGCCGGGTCACATATCATCTAGGATGATAACTGTTATATTATATCGAATATTGAAATGAAACAATTTAATATTAGATTTTAAACATATTTCTGACATTTTAACCTTTTTCCATTAAAAATAATACAACCCATACAAATGTTGAAGAAAACTCCTGGGGCTCACGTGCAAATTCTCACGAGAGGGTGACCTTACCATGCGACCCAACGTTTACCGGTTGACCCAGCAAATTATCACATGTCACGTGACAACGTCTAAGCTAATCACAATAAAGATTTTTAAATGAGTATATAAAATTATTATTTGTTCAACAAAGCACTGTGATTTAAAAAGAATGAAAGATACAACCTGATAATTACCATACCACGATTTAATGTTTGAATGTTAATACAAAGTTATCTAATAAATTAAGATTAAACAAGAATTGAAAAACGTTCCAACCATAGTAAAGATAATATATGTTAACCAGAACATTACTATAAAATCTCTTGATCTATTTGCACCAAGTCAAAAAAATTCCTGGTTAGCTTGAAAGAAGCCATGGCGTACCAGAGGGCAATCAAATATCGTTAATCCGAAAAGAAAAAAAAAATAGGTAGAAATAAAATCTTCATTACAAAACAAACTAGATACAAAAAACAGACATAATTATGAAACAGCAATCAGCAATGTGAACTTAAGTCTAAACGAGAGTGAACTCAGGTGCACCGAAAAACTAAACAGTTGCTGCTTTGCTATAGCACAGTCATGACGTTACAAACAATCGATTTAGTGTTGGTCAAATCCGGTTAGGATGAAAATGTCCAAACTATGTCCAACCAACGTCTGTGCTCATTCGAGAGAAATAAATCCAGTATTTGTCTACAAGCGCAAGATGTCTTCCGTAAAATTTCTTGAGTGACGACAACTCAACATTTCTATTATTTGATCTTCTGAAATTTGTTCTTATTATTAGACTCTTTGATTAAAATGCTAGTCTTTTTATAATCGACTACCAGCTATTTTGATCTCCGTTTTTGGTTCTTTTTGTATGACATTAATTTACAAGAAATGTGAATATAATTTATATTAAAAAAAAAAACAATAAAAAATGAAAGTGGAACAATGTAAACCCCAAATTATCAGCAAAAAACTAATTTCAATTTCACTGAATAAGAGCAAAAAAGATGGCTTAACATGATGTGCTCACCGCCACACCCCCCCCCCAAAAGCAAGAACAAAACAGAAGTAATGAGCCAAAATTTCGTTTGACATAATTTATAGCTCTAGCTTCTATACTAGTGACAGACTTGTCTTATAACCTTTGTCTAAGAACCGAAGAAATTCTAAGTTTTGACTAATTTGAAATTTAAGCTGGCAATTTCTAAGTTATGATACGTTCTTCGTCACAAAAATATTGTTGCCAGAGCGGCCTTAATTTGGGCTATTAAACATGTTTAAACTATACCAATCTTAAAGAATAGCCTCTTTTCAATAAATTTATAGAATTTCATACAAAGTTCTTTATAATGTTTTTTCGTTTGGATACAGATAAGATAATATAAGATAATATATTTTATTTACCAATTATTGTCCCACAGGGGGCTATTACAAATATAAACAATAATGATTTTTAACATACATACATGTAGACATAAGAAGAGCTGTAATGAATTATCGGAAAATTGAATTAAAAAATAATTATAATAATCATAAATTTGCCAATAAATGATACATGTTAACCTATCTGTACTTCATATTATATAATCATTATTACAGCACGTATATGTCTTTGGAGGATTAACCCATGATTATCAAATATGGTATAAAACACCTACATATAGCAAATATTGAATATTAGAAAGTCGTTGAAATTATTAATATGCAAGTCTGGCTGTTCCTAAGTTCTAAATGCGTAAACATGTAAGACAATTGATTTATATTACAATAAGAATGCTTTAACGTTGAAATTATAGGGAATAAAGATTCGTGTCAAAAGATGCACATTAGATATTTGTTACATTTAACGACCATAATCACTAGCTTAATTGAATTTTTTACATGTAAATTTTTTTTTAAAGTTCTAATTTTAAAAAAAAATTCAAAAAGTTCAAAAATTAAAAATGACGTAACGTCATTTTCAAATCCGCCTTCAATACGCCAATTTGACAGAAAAACCCGTTTATTGCATGATATTTACATTAAGAATTAAAACAAAATATGTTTCGAAAAAATCTTAAAAGAAAAACCAATGTAACGTTTCTTTTTTTGCCTAGTATATTTAACGAATCTATGAATCAAGCCAAGAGTACATTTATCCCGGTATCTTTTTTAAAAACTGTTTTTGTTATTAATGTTCATATGAATTATTTATCATCTAGGCTATCGTTGTGTTATTTACATATAATATAAAAATGTAATATTTTCAACAATTGTGACATGTTTATAATCAAAGTAAACTGTTTTCCTTTATAAAAATATATCCTATATAGTTTTGCAAGCTTTTAGAGTGTCCAATATTTTTAATACATAAGAAAGGATTCAAGAAATGTGGCTGAGGAAAAAATTATATTGACTTAAAAAAATAATTAACTTCTATAAACTTTATGGTTAGATCATAAACATTTTACATTAAATGTCTTAACAAAAGATTATAGCATGAGTTTTACCACCAAGCTGATGCAAACCCTAATATATATGCTCCCTTGAGTTGAGGCATTTCGAACACAGGTTTTATAATATTACCTTCAAGTACTGCTTATAATGGATCTGGTTGTTTTTAAGTACATGAGTTTTCGATTCTCTATTTATCTTTGTATGGTTTCATCTCACGTTTTGTCTAGCACTCAAATTCCTAAGCTATGTGATTAGATTCAAATGAAAATGTCTTAAGGTTCAATTGAAGATTAAATTGTTAAAACAAAACAAAAAATAAAGTCTGATTTAATATGATATATATTCTCCTCTAAATACATTTTTCGACTTTTGATCAATCTGGAACCCAAGAGCCTGTTTTCTTAGTTAATTTGGTACATAAGTCGGATTATATTGATGAGGATAAAACAAAAAGGATATTCAAGTCCACCGAAAATCAGGATTTATATAATCTGGATAAAGATAGGACATACTGCTGTTCAAACTGTTAATGTTAATAGGGATCAACTTGATTCCAGCCAAACTTTATCAAAATTAGCCCTTATCAGGATTTGACTAATCTTTATATTGTGATCCAAATAATTCTCGTGTAAAAACGCACAATATATTATTAATAATTTAATTCCAAAGGATATCCGAGAAACATTAAAAACTACTTTACAATCTGCATTTTATATGATAGGCAACAATTAATAGTACATCGTTATCGCGACTTTTAGATAGCTTTATTTTCAATGCTTGACATGTAATCGAATAAAAGAAAATATAAGTTGATAAGGAGCAAAGAGGCATTAGTGGGGCATTCGATTGTCAAAAGTCCGAAAGGGCACGAAACAGCACGAAAAAACACAAAACCAACCAAACAAAAATCAACAACGTTGATAAACCAGTAATTCACATCTTTCTTCAAGCAATAAATCTATAACCGAGATTCTGGAATAAAGTTCCATGTGTTCACTGTATGCACTAAATCACAAAATCATAAAAACTCTATGTAGGAGAATAATTGTGTGCCGATACTCCTTGATCAAATAAAATAATCTAAATTATTTTTATATATATTTCCCAGTGCTTTTATCTAAAATGTAATAGCATTTTAATTCAAGATAATCATACTTTGTCGAATATGTTGAACTGTATAGGGACCCACTGTATATAACATAATGTTGTGATATATGTCGTTATATTAATTCTAAATAAGCACTAGGTACTCTATTCTTTGTTAGTTGTGAAGGGAAAACCCATTAGCCGAAGCTTACGAAATGATGTTCGACAAGAAGGTAGATCCGACAATAAAGAATAAAGGTAATAACAAAATTACCGAACTTGGAGGATCAAACTTAATGTCCAAGAGAAAAGGCAAAATATGGAAATAAAATTAAAAATGCCAAATACTATATGACTATAAAGAGCATAAATCATAAAACCAAAAATACCAGACTGGGGAACCAAATTATCACTAAGATGATCAACCTATCTGGTGTAGGAAGAACCTAGGGGTTTATACAATTTTGAAATTTAAACGGATAATTTAAAGCTTTGATGTGTTCTCCAACACAAAAGTATTGGTACCGGAGCGGGCTAACATCGGGATTTTAAAACTCCACCAGCAGTGCTAACCTTCACGGGTGTTCGAAATAAAAATAACAACAAAGTTCCAGACACTAAATTTTGCTACGCCTGACGCGCGTTTCGTTTATTCAAAACTCATCAGAGGTGCTCTACCAAAAATACTAAAAATGCCAAATACTATATGATTATGAAGAGCATAGAACAATAAAACCAAAAATACCAAACTGGGAAACCAAATTATTACTTAGATGATCAACCTATGTCTGGGGTAGGAAGAACCTAAGGGTTTAGACAATTTTGAAATTTAAACGGATAATTTAAAACTTTGATGTGTTCTCCAACACAAAAGTGTTGTTACCGGAGCAGGCTAACCTCAGGGAATTAAACTCCACCAGCAGTGCTAACCTTCACGGGTGTTCGAAATAAAAATAACAACAAAGTTCCAGACAATAAATTTTGCTACGCCTGACGCGCGGTTCGTATATTCAAGACTCATCAGAAGCGCTCTACCAAAAATATTGAAAAAGCCCAAACTATATGATTATGAAGAGCATAGAACAATAAGACCAAAAATACCAAACTGGAGAACCAATTATTACTATGATGATCAACCTATATCTGGGGTAGGAAGAACCTAAGGGTTTAGACAATTTAGAAATTTAAACGAATAATCTAATGCTTTGATGTGTTCTCCAACACAAAAGTGTTGGTGCCGGAGCGGGCTAACCTCAGGGAATTAAAACTCCACCAGCAGTGCTAGCCTTCACGGGTGTTCGAAATAAGAATAACAACAAAGACACCCCAGAATAGTTATAGATCGCAATGGTCCTGACTTGGTACAGGCATTGTAAATGAAATGGCGCCAAACCTCATTCTTCCATTGCAATGTTATTGACCGGTAGTAACACACAACGCAACACGGTTGTGAAGACATAATATAACCGAATGGAAAAGTCCGAAAGGGCAAAGACAAAAAACAAGCAAAAACCAACAACAAAAAAAAGATGAAGA
Source organism: Arcuatula senhousia (assembly GCA_963971305.1). Lineage (NCBI taxonomy): Eukaryota > Metazoa > Mollusca > Bivalvia > Mytilida > Mytilidae > Arcuatula > Arcuatula senhousia. The sequence continues at coordinate 9,386,745 of OZ020307.1, forward strand.
TACAGACATAAAAAAAAACATAATACTACAAAATCAGTTGAATAGCAATGATCAGCGCGAACTCGTCATATCAAGAGTGAACTCATGTGCTCAGGAAGCGTAAGCAGTTCCTGATTGCTATGTTTTAAAAAGACACTATTCAGTATCAATTTCTATTTGTGATTAAAGACATAGAACCTATCATTTTCGTATTTTTTAAAAAAAAATAATGAAATTCACACTATATTAAGAATATAGTGTAAAACCTCTGAAGAAATTGTTAAAAACTTTCAAAAACTAACCAAAAACTAACCAGAAAGTATTCTTTTTGAGAGAGAACTGCAGAAAATAATGTAGTTTTCAAAAACTAACCAGAAAGTATTCTTTTTGAGAGTGAACTGCAGAAAATAATGTAGTGTCAAAAAGGAGGACAAACTAACTATAGAATGTAAACACTGGTACCTGTCACAATGTTACCTGAATCAGGTATTTGATAATACCCGATAATTGTGTTAACGATAAATTGTTTTCTGTAACAGAATTCTCTTTATTATTTATATCTAACATGTTTGATAGTAAACCAAAAATGTTTCATTTCATATTAATTTTTTAACGACATTATAACACTGTTAATAAATGAAAAACGTTAATTAAATTTCAAACAGGTTTTGCTTAAGGTTCATGGTTACAATTCGAAAAAAATGATAGTTATTTGACCTATTTTTCTAGTCTATGTACGACTTAAACTACAGTATAAATAACAACGAAGATCAACTTTGATAGGAACATAAGAATTTGGGGGGTTAAATATGGTAGATTTTAACATTAACTTCAAGTCATTAAAAGCCTCATGGGTTAGAAGATTATTACCACCCGATGAAGCAAACTGAAAAATTATTCCAACGAAATTTTATAATGCGTTTGGTAGAGATTTACTCTTATTTAACATGAATCTAGATAGCATCAAATCAATTCCAGGAATTGATATGGTGCCCGTTTTTATGGAGAAGTTTTGGAATGTTGGATTCAAACAGGCGGTGGGACGACAAATCCACCTAAACATTTTGCAGAAATTAGAAAGCAGATAATCTGGGGGTAATAAATATATAAAAAAAAAATAAATGTTAATTTTTTAAATCTTGGATAAACAACAGATTAATATATGTAAATGACATTTTAGATAAAGATGGACGACTAAATGAAATTTGTATCTTTGGAAAGTTACAATGTAAAAATAATTGGATTGCTGAGTTTAAGATGTTACAATGCGCAATACCAGCCGCATGGTATATAAGCCTTAATAGAGAAGAATCAGTTAAATGTAAAGTAAACATTAACAAAATTAAAATACGATGGTGAAATTCACTATATCTATACAATGAACTCAGCAACAAAATATTTTATAATTTCTTAATTACTGAGAAATTCGTTAAACCTATTGGTATTAATACTTGCCTAAGGCTGCTTAGTGAAAATGAGGCTCCAAATATGAGAAAAGTTTTTTTGTTAATTTTGGAAAATATTAAAAAAAACAAAATTAAAGGTGTTTAGATGGAAACTGATTAATTACATCATTCCAACTAAAGCCCATCTATACAAATGGAAAATCTGTCCAAAAGATAGATGTAATGTATGTGATATTAAAGAGGACTATGAGCATTTCTTGATATCATGTATTTTTTTAAAAACATTCTGGGAAAGGATATATCATATGTTGACAAAGGTAAAATATAACTTAAAAAATACATTAAAACATTTGGTAGAGGCAAATGGTGTACCAAAGGGGTAATCAGTATCATAAAACCGTGAAGACAAAGACAAAACCGGCAGACAAAAAATCATCACAACAAAACAAACCACATAACAACATAAAACACACACACATAACAAAAAAACCGCATTCAGCAACGCGAACTCAAGTCGAAACGAGAGTGAACTCAGGTGCTCCGGAAGAGTAAGCAGTTCTTGCTTGCTATAGCACACCCGTCACGTTGCCAAAGATAGATTAAGCGTTGGTCATATCCGGAAAGGATGACATTACAAAACTCTATGTCAAACCAACATCTGTGCTCATCTGAGAGATAGAAATCCCGTATTTGCATACAAGCACATGATGTCGTCCGTAAGATTTCTTGAGTGATGACAACAACCTGGGAGCAACGTACCCCTGTGTAACTATTTGCTTGTCAGCCGTGTAGCTCTATCAAGGAAGTCGTTGTACTCCCCACATGCTCTGGAATAACGAATCAATTGTGGTACGTAAACTCCATATGCTGGAGCGGACGGAATGTTGCTACACAGAAAGGGAAAGTTAACTATTGGAAAGTTGAAGTCATCACGTTTGTCATAGAGCTTTGTACAAAGCCTTCCTTGTGTGTCAATTTCGAGAAATAGATCCAAATATGAAGCAGACCTCCTAGAATCTGTAGTGTCCTTTACCCCAAGTTCCTTCGGATATATGAGATGTAAATAGTCACCAAATCGAGGATTGTTTAGTGAAAGGACATCATCAATACAACGAAATGTGAGAGTATTTGGGTAAAATAATTTCAGATAATAGTTATCATGATCTAAATTACTTTTTGACTTTATTAGCCTTTTGCATATATAAATTTTATTATGTTTCTGAACAAAAACAAAAACAAGTAGATGTTTTCAAAATATATTTGGCCAAGATCAGAAGATCATTTAATGAATGCAATTTATCAGAAAATAGCTTATTTTTTAAAGAATGTTAAAAATTATATACAAGAAAATGTTTGATACACATGTTATATAATTGTTTTCAAATGAAAAAATGTTTATCCTCCGATTATACCCTGGATAATCGGAAAGTTTACAGGGATGCCTTATTGAAGCTTGTGCAATGAGGTATAGTTGTAACAAGCCATATTGTTAATAAAAGTATTATATTGTTGTAAAAAAATAACAATAAAGTGTGACAGCGTCTAACCATAACAATCGCCGATCATTTTCCCTTCAATTTCACAAGATAAATCTTGTTGTTTTCTCTATTCATTTTCTTTCCGTTCAAATTGTACCTTAAATAAAGCATGAATTACCCCTTAATAACCTTGCATACAACTGATTGTGAGTAGATTTAATAACATCAACAATAGAACTACCATGCACATGGAGGCCATTTGACAGGGCAAGGTTGATATTTGGCTATACTTGGGTGAACTGAAAAACGCAAAGAAAATGCTCTGGCAAAACGGATCAAAAGTACACCTTCAAAATATTAAAACTTTATGCAAAAATTATTCATCGAGACGCTGCTACGCCTTATTAAGCGATTGCATGTGTAGTTTAGGCTCCACATAGACTGAAAAAAGACGTGAAATATCAGTCATTTTTTCCAAAGTGTAAAGATGAACGTTAATAAACATACTCATCTTACCGTGGTTGACATCGCATCGTTTCATTGAAAAGGTATTAACCTACCATTTTTGAAATACCTGTACCAAGTCAGGACCATTGCGTTCTTCAATTTTTCCGGTATGTCTTCCTTGATTTGTCTTGTCTTATGGACATTTGAGATTGATTCCCCAAGTTCGGTAATTTTGTTACTACACTTATCAGTGTGCTGTTAAATATGTTGCTGAATTTGAGTACGTAGAGCATTACTGAACTGTGTTTAGTAAAGGTCATGTGGATAACGGTTTACCCAAAGTAAATATTTATGACGAGCAACACTTAATCAACGCGAAGAATTGATAACGATGATTTTGTATAAAGCTGCAAAAAATAGTTTTGTGCTGGTAAAGGTAAGTTTAAGAAGCTGTATTTTTCATATAATACTTTTCATTAAGTGCAAAAAAGGCGAAATTGATAGGTTCTATCTCTTTAATGTTTATGTAAACATACGCTGTGTTGTGTTACCCATGTCCTCTTCATGACACATTTGAATGCATGTGATAGAAAATAATGAGATGTGGAATAAGTGTGCCCGACACAGCTCACATATGCTTTTGTTCAGTAGCATTTTTGTAATGGTTCCTTTATTTTTCAATTTATTTGAAAATTAGACCTTCATGCTTATTTTCGATCTCGTAATCTAGTAATATTTCATTACATTATTGATATTTATATTGAATCAGGGTCCTTATACAGTCTATAAAACCTATAAGCCGAAGCTAACGAAATTTTGTTTGACAAGAAGGTAGATTGATTTTTATTTATTTATCAAATTTTCTATATATATATCCATATTTAAATCCACTTTACAAAGATTTTACCTCTGTTTTATTCGTCTCGATCATCCAGACGCTTATCAATTGATGATAAGAGTCTGGGACATGTACAGTCCTATTACCTATTTTGTTATGTGCACGTTCGGAGTACTGTCAGGCTTTATCATAATGTTTGACAAAAATCACTCAACCGTATGTTCAGAACTCTGTACATATGGTTTAGTGAATGAAAGAAGCAGAGGTACCAATGGGGTATCCGAATGGCAAAAGTCCGAAAGGGCAGAAACAAAACCAGTAATCACCAACAAGAACAGGACAAAAACAGACAACATGTAAAACATGGAAACACAAAACAACTGAAAATCAATCAACAACGCGAACTCCAGTCGAAACAAGAGTGAACTCAGGTGCTCCGGAAGAGTAAGCAGTTCCTGCTTGCTATAGCACACCCGTCGCGTTGCCAATAGTCCATTCAGCGTGTCAAATCCGGTAAAGGAAGACAAATCAACACCCTATGACAAACCAACATCTGCACTCATCTGAGAGATCGAAATCCCATATTTGTCTATAAGTGCATGATGTCTTCTGTAAAATTTCCTGAGTGAAGACAGCAATCGACAGAATCTATGCAAATGTAATAGCGAGATGACTTCTCGAATTGATGTGAGTTGTTCTCTTATAACATAATATTTCTAATTCTATAATAAGACATCCTATTTTTCATTTTTGAACACAAGTTGGTTTTGTTAACAATAAAACAATCGTTTTATTGTTAAATTGTACTCACGTGTGTCTACCTGGTTTTGGAAATTGTTTATGTTTTTTGGAGTCAAAAATTGGGACATTCTTGATTGCAGAACCATACACATGCGACCAATCCGATTCTCGATTTTACAGAACCAGTTATCAAAAACCAAGGAAGACCAATGAAACGTTGGGTTCTTAAAGTTGGTTCATTTCAGATTGAAATGAATCTTGTATGCTTAACACGTCATATACACACGTGGTAAAGGTTAAAGGGTAGAAAGATCGCCACCTAGTGGTTACGAGAAATCAATAGGTGTTTTCCCAGAATCACTACCTTGGTAGTATGAGTTTAAATTCGAGACTACTGTTTTATATTTTAGACTGAGACATAGAAACTATCATTTTTTTTCAGACTATTATAAATAAAAAGGAGTGAAATTTTTCATCTATGAACAATGAGCTTTTATCGTCTAAAATGTCATTTTTTTGCAGCTTTATATGTAATCATTGTCATTATTTCTTGTTGTAACGTAGTGTTATCCACACACATCGACTGACCCATTATTCTAGCTCATGACCTTTGCCCAACACTTCTCAGTCATGTCCCGTGTACACAAATAGTTTATAATATCGGACAAAATATATACTACAAGGTGAATGGATTACAACAATAGTCAGGTGTGTATGTGTGGTAAAGCATAACCAGTTTTGGGTTCATTTAACTTTTTTATTCAGTAAGTAAAAATTACAGAAATGCATATAATAATAAACAGTTTTGCTGTACTGCTACATAATGGGATGTGGAATAAATGTACGCGACACAGCTAACATAACAACCGGTAATTTAGAAAAGCCTCAATAAAAACCGCCAACAGGCTTCAACGAGGCGAGTAGGCGCTGCCCGGCTTTCTGCAATCGGTCCAAGGCTCACATATATACTTCTTCTTAAACAAGGAACATAAAACACCAATAACACAAGTACAAACAAAAGCTTTGTAAAAGATTCCAGGCTTAGGACAGGCACATTTTCAATGTGAGTATTATGTGACGGGGTTGAACTAGTTTTTTTTTGGCCCAACCTTCCCATTATCAATGATTCAAGACAAAGCATGAAAATTAACAAACAATAAAAATCAAATCGATCAACGTCCAATTCCACTGGAGAGAATCTTTATATAGACAAAAGACAACAAGAAAAAATGAAAGTTAGAGGAACTCTCTTTTGATAAACTGTTCAATCAAATTCTACGACAGCAATCAATTTAACGATAACACGTTATCATTGGTGTGCTTTTCTTGATCAAATAATCAAATACAATACCTGCTTGGGGTAAAATAATAAAATCTATAACGATGTTAAGTTCGTTACTTATCTTTCTTGTGTTACAAGATAAACTTGTCAAATAGAATACCTGCTTCAGGTAAAATCATAAAATCTAACGATGTTTTTTCGTGTATTCTCCTTTCTTGACTATGCATGACTCTCGTGTTGTGTTTTCTGGAAAAAAGTACCGTCCAGTATTTTCTCTTTTATTCTTTCTGTTTATAAGTTGATTTTACATGATATCCTTCCTGTAGTGTTTCCACGTTATTCTTTTTAAATTGCGAAAGTAAAAGATTCTATACCTGTGATTATAGTTTTCGATTTAGTACTATTTTGTTATGCCTCTTACCATATATTACGACATTTTGTATATTTTTTGCTCATATCTTGTCTGGGATCGAACCTTAGCAGGTATATATTTAGCATTCTTAGAAAATATTGCTTTAATTTAAACATTACTCAACTTTTAATCTGAGTTTCATGCAGAAATTTTATCTGATATCTAATAACTTTTTATGTTTTATCTTATTAAAAGTCTAGCACCAAAAACAAAATTATCTGAAAGTCGTGATAAAAATGGTGGTGCTATTGAAATATACACAGAAAATGAACTTAGGTTTGTCCAGATTAGAAAATGTTGCATAAGACAAAAATTTGTAACACGTACGTAAAAGAAAAAAAATAACCGATAAAAGTAAGCAAGCTGACCTTTAAGGACAATTAAAGTCCGATATTTATTTTTTCAAAATGTTGAATTTCGATGACCTACACACTGTCCTATTGTTTCACGTGTTGTTCGGCACTTCAAGTTTACAAAACAAAGCGACTTATTTGTATAGTATATAGTTATTTGGTTCGGGTATACCTTGTTTGCGCTGTATTCATAAAAGATTGATTGATAAAGAATGTTCTGTGTTCTTTAAAGTATGTATTAAAAGTATGTATACAAAATGATAATGACAATAACCTCGCTTTATCATTTTAAAGTTTCCACAAGGCTGTCTGATAAATTTAGAAAATAAGGCAAGAATTGAGAAACGTTCTGACATATAGTAATCTAAGAACATTTTTGAATGTTGCTAAAACTAGCCTGATGATTTATTCGTTTTTGTTAGAAACAGGTATTTAGATATAAAAATCGACCGAACTTGGAGGGCCAATATTCCGATAGAAAAGTCAAAACAAGGTAAATCAAGGTAAAAAATGAAGATCTTGGTATAGAAATTCAAACGTTTCAAAAGAAATGGTGAGTTATTCAGGTTTTATGGCACCGAACCTTCCTCTGCAAAACGTGTTTACCTTAAAGATCATAAAGTTTGTTTTTCGCTGGTTAGGTTTTTCAGCAAAGCTGATCTTCTCTTGTTTTGAAAGACGTCAGCTTGATACAATCAGAGAACATGTTTTATTCTATGAAAGATTTCTTTGTTTTGTTTTGTCTTCCTTTACTGTATTTGAAACACTGAATTTGAAATTAGCAGCACGACGTGTGTGCTATAGCGGGCAGGAACCGCTTACTCTTCTTGACCACTTGATTTCACTCTTGTTACGACTTGAGATCCGCATTGTTGATTTCCGTTCGGTTGATTTTGTGTTTTGTGTTTCGTCCTGCTAATCTTGATCGTGTTTTGTCGATTTTGTCGTTGCCATTTTGGAGTTTTGACATTCGACTGCTCCATTGGTTCTTCTTCGCAACTTCTATAATACCGTTCTGTTTCCATTCAGATTTTTCTATTGTTCATTTGGATAAAACACACTAATATTGCAAATAAAAAAAGGTTTAGCAAAACCAATTACATGAAGTCATTCTTATAAATAGACCAAATAAACTTTAACCACGCAATTTATCAGGATTATTTTTTTCTGTCTTCAGAAGAACTTTCTCAAATCAAAGCTATTATGTTTATGAAACGGAAATTTGTTTGTGATTTAAGAGTGTCAGTCGAGGTCACGGCAGTTATATGTTGTTGACGCATTTTGGAAATAGAGATTCATACGTAATTTAATTTGAAAATTCTTGTCAAGACGTAGAAAAGCCTGTTAAAACTAGGTTGATGAAACTTTTAAAACGGTGGTAAACTTAAGCACAGCAATCACCAAACGCAAACTAAAGTTTAGACCAATAAACAATTAAACTGGTGAGACATATCCTACTATCTACGTTAGGACAGACAAAGCCCGTTTATACGATTCATTTCATTGGTCAAACAGACGATGGTCTTTGATTGGTCAAAGCAAAAACAAAACAATGTGGAGGCTTTAATGGCTCCAATAAATCAAGCAAATTAACCATTATTATATTCGTTTGGTATTTGAATTTAGAAACCACTGGGTCGATAACGGTTGCTGGTGGAACGGGGTTGACCTAAGCGTAAACACAAGCCCGGTTGTAAGATTTGTCTGACACGAATTTACCATTAAAGTTTAATATTTATTTGTTATTGGAATTTCCGAATGTTATTTAAAACAAAATTGTTTAAAACACCATTTGCTCTCCTTGTACTGCACATGGTTGATATCCTAGGTGATGAATTTGGCTTTCCTGTTGGAACCTTTTGGCTTTGAGTACTTTTCATTCAATACTTTTTGTTTTTGACCTTCCAATGTTTTGATTCAAATGTTGCTGATTAGAGGTTATTTCTTGAAAAGTCGATTTACAGCATAACCAAATAAACTGTTTTTTAACCGTTTTGGTATTTACATTTATAAATCTATGTGGCGAAGACAAACCAAGGCAGACATGTGGAGTTAGACTTAGAATAATCACTTATGATTTTTTCCACCAGTACCTGATAACGAAGGACAATTTTTTTGTAGGGATATCTCGAATATGACCAGGGCGGTCATCTCAGTACAGAAATTTACGATAAAAGACACGACTTTAAATTATTTTCAAATTATTAATTTCCCTAGCCTTGAAAGCAACATACCTACCTCACCTGCTTATGGTGTTTATATTTCACAACTTATTCGATATGCCAGGGCTTGTACAAATTTTTCTGATTTTTTTTTCTACGACACTGCTGTCTCCCTGTCTCACACGGTGAATCTTTTTCTCAAAATTCAATATCATCTACTATTATGTATAATTTTATACCCTTCAAGATACTTGTACTATCTAAAGCAAATTTTACAGGTTTTATGCTAACTATGCGTATTTAGCACTGGGAATTTCACCAAAGTAGTTTTTTACTATGTTGTCGGTGAGAGCCGGTGGTGTAGTGGTTAACGCGTCGGGCTACTAACACCGACGTTCGTGGTTCGATCCTCGTCAGGGTGAAAATTTCATGAACCAATTTTCCGACTCTCTCTTGACACCATATGCGAGAATGGTCTCGAGAATCGATGCTTGTCCTTCGGAAGGGACGATAAAAGGTTGTCCCGTGTATGTGGAGAGCAATACCCCATGCACGTTAAAGACCCCTTTGTGGAGTTCGATAAGAGTAGGCTCAATGGGGGCCGCTACAAAGGCCACACTCGCAAACTGCTAGCTGGAGAGGGATTGATATAGGATTGATATAAGATGACTTTTCATTTCCTATTGTGAATTTTCCTTTTCTAGGGGAAGATGTACCACTTGCTCCGTCTTACGGAGTATATATTTCACAGTTGGTAAGATATGCTCGGATCTGCAGTGGTGTGTCTGATTTTAATGATAAAAACCGGTGTATTACAAAAAAATTACTAAAACAAGGATATCGTTACCACAAATTAGTGAAGTCGTTTACTAAGTTTTATCATAAATATCTATACCTTATTGGAAAATTTAACTGTACACGACGACTTTTGATTGTAAAGGGAATATCCCATCCAGATTTCTACGGTAATGTTGTTTATAGAGCAAATAAATTAAAAAACAATCCCTTGGGAATGCATAATTGGCTTAAAGCTTTATTAAATAAAGGTTATGAAATGGATATTTTAGTAAAATCTTTGAATTTAGTCTTCTTTAGTAAAAATATTGATAATTTGATACTTACTTTAAAATGTTAATTACCTTTTTATACTTATGTCATTTTTGAGCATTACAGCGGTCAAGTGTGTCGGTTTTGTGTGATGATGCATCATCAAATCATAAGTGTTTGACGTGTTGTGTCGGATTTAAAATCGACATACTTGATTTTTTTACATCACATTACATTACATTACATGCTTCTTAGCTAGCTGTCAGTAACTTCGAGTGTTCTCAAGAGAGTATCTTTACGTCCCGTTAATTACTTGTTGTCCTTTTGTCTCAGATACTCTCTTGTTGAATTGAACTTCTATCGATTTGATTTTTACTGTGTGTTAGTTTGTGCTTTGTTATTGATTATCATTAGGGGGAAGGTTGGCGCCAAAAAAATAGTTTAACCCCGCCACATTTTAATGTGCCTGTCCTAAGCCAGGAATCTTTATCAAAGCTTATGTTTGTATTTAGTCGAATTTATGTTAATTGTTTTTTTGTCAAGAAGATGGTCTTTCAATGCACTTTGGGATTGGGCTTGAATCATATGTATTTTAATTTATTTTCAATCCAGGGGCCAATTGAAAAACAGCGAGCAGCGACCGCTGGTCACATTGAAGGCTGCTGGCTGTTTTCCATTGTGGATATTTGAAATATACGTTTGTAATGTAGGTTGTGTCGCGTACACTTATTCCACATCTCATTTTCTTCTATCAAGCTTGTTTCCCAATCCAGGATAAATAAATATGTTTAAACTATAACTACTTTGTTGTCAATTTTTATTTCGAACACCCGTGAAGCTTAGCACTGCTGGTGGAGTTTTAATTCCCCGACGTTAGCCCGCTCCGACACCAACACTTTTGTGTTGGAGAACACATCAAAACTTAAAATTATCCGTTTAAATTTCAAAAATGTCTAAAACCTAAGGTTCTTCCTACCCCATACATAGGTTGATCATCTAAGTAATAATTTGGTTCCCCAGTTTGGTATTTTTGGTTTTACTGTTCTATGCTCTTCATTATCATATAGTGTTTGGCATTTTCAATATTTTTGGTAGAGCGCCTCTGATGAGTCTTTAATAGACGAAACGCGCGTCAGGTGTAGCAAAATTTATTGTCTGGAACTGTGTTGTCATTTTATTAATGACAGTCTTTCAAAGTACAAATTTTGAAAAAAAAACGCGAACTTGCACTTTAATTGTTTCTCTGCCAAACGAAGTTATGTTGAATACAGGTAATAATAAAATTACCGAACTTGGATGATCAATCTCAATCTCAAAGAGAAAAAAACAAAACAAAACTTAGGAAATTGAAGATCGCAAGTATTTCATTAGAAATGGTTGGTTAAACCAGAATTTATGGCGCGACAAACCTTCCTCCCCCATAGCATCTCTCTTGACCATCCTGGTCATATTTGAGATGTAAATCCAAGAATGGGGTGAAACAATTTGAATCGATGGATGATTTTTTTATCTCTAACTCGAGGATATATCGAAGAAATCCATTTACCAAACGAAGTGGTGTTGAAAGAGAGGACATCATCAATATATCTAAAAGTTAGATTAAAAGACCTTTCCTCTTTCATTTACTTGTTCTCTACGAGTTCCTTAAGAAATTTAGTCTCACACAAATATAAAAACAATTTGTGCCCTTTATAATGCCAATTTGTTTTTGAAAAATTTCGAATCCAATTCTAACAAATATGTTGTAAATAAGGAAATCAAGCATACTGCAAACTTGGTCCAATGTGTAACAAATTTTATCTTTATAAGATATTTTAGAAAAAATGTAAAGTTATAACATAATTCTACAAAGTTCCTTGAATTTGAAAAAAGTCTTTTCAAGAAGTTTTTTTTTCAGACGACACTTAAGTTTTTCGTGTGGCAATGTGGTGTACAAAGTTGAAAAGTGTTCACAGAATGAACCTCAGAAAATGACCAGAATCAGAAATAATCTAACATATGTTTTGAGTTTTAAAATCCACATATTAGTATGATTGATTGCAGTATGATCATAAATAGTGTCAGTGTATACTTGTTGTCCCTATTTGACAGCAAACAAGATCTTAGTAAGTTGAACGGACATCATCAAATTATATCATGAAATGCGACGAAAGGACTTTCTTGTTTTTTTTACGGGTTTCTAAATAAATAAACCTTTCTTGCTGAGGTTGAGATATCTGCAGCTTTGTGTCCCTATTTCGTTGATGAGACGACCCAACTGAATTGAATTTGATGCTGTGACATTCCTCTATGGCGACGGATCTACGACGTCATGATCCTGGTATTGACCAGTCAATCAGGCTTCAACTGTTATCTCTGTGAGGAATATTCTTTTCAACTGGTTTGGATAGTTCAAGTTTGAAAAAGTAACGCGGCTTAATTGTATATAGTTAAGTTATAATTGAGTATACCTATTTATACAAGTTTTCAAGAAAGCATGTTTTATTGTTTCCGGGTAAATCACACCTATTTTCTAAAAACGCGTTTTACAAAGTCAATTGTCTGTAAAACAATCTAAGATATAAAACCAAATAAAACTTAAATGTTAAATACACAATTCATTAGGATAATAACTACTTGCCTTGAACATTTCCTAAATCAAAACTGTAATGTTAAGCAAATGGTAATTCGTTTGTGGTTGAAGAGTCGAGGACATTGGCAGTCATTTGTAATTGAAATGTAAAGGAAGTAGAGATTCATACGTAATAAATCTAAAAAAATGTTGTCAAAATGTAGAAAAGTCTTTATAATAAAACTAGGTTGTACAAACTTATTTTTATGTAAGCTTCAATGTAGTATTCTTAAGGACAGAAATATGTTTTGACATTAAAATTAAAATCATCTATTGGTTCTACTTTACTTCTTTCAATTTTCCAGTAACTTTTAATGTATATTGTCCTTTTTCTTGACTTTTTTGCACTTTTTAAGATTAATCATTTTCATGTGGTACTTTTCAAATGAGTAAAACGTTTTTAAAAGACTTCATGAACTCAAAACCGAGATGTTGCGACGACATTTTCATCTTTAGGTTACATGTTGTCGAAATGACGATAATCAGATGAGAATAAGTGTACACGACATAATCTTAACACGATGTATAGGATGAAACAATCTAAATCTTATCGAAGTATTAAATGCTTTCAATATTGCTTGAAATTTCAGCAATTTCAAATTTTCATCTGTGCACCATTGCCTTGTTTCGTCGTTTTTTTAACATTTTTAAATGATCACCAATTCTTAATTTGCTATTCCTTTCATGGCATGTACCAAGTATATTTTGGCTTTACATTTAAGTGCTAATGTTATAAGACTATGTTGCTTTGAAAAATAAGTATCTTTTCAATTAATATCAATGAATAAAAACGTCACGGCATACAGGGACATCATTTATCAAGTTGACTTTTTAACAGAAGTTAAGATGAATCAATCGTGCTTATGTGTTTCAGCTAATTAATTGTAATGACTTTGAATAAATGTCATGTGTAAAATATCGACTTTCTTCCTAATTTCATTACCAGTGGCCGTTTTCTCTAAATTACTTTGTAATTTGTTTGTTTTATATAGCTGACAAAAGAGACCTTAAAGGGTCGGGTGAGCAATTAAGACCCTTGTTTTCAATGTTTCTTATGATCTATAGCTTTGAAAATAGACATAACAACTATCATTAAGATATTTTAAAGGTAAGATTAAAGAAATCGAATTCAAATACCTATACCTTATTGTTTGAAGCTCTTAATCATAGTTAATCATTTCACTTATTGATTTTTAACTGTTTTGTGTATATGCTGTATGTTTCCACTTTTAGCACATTTTGTCAAAGTCCATATGAGGTTATTTCATCACTAATAGTCTGTCGTCTGTTAACAAATTCGAAAATCTTTTTCTCTGAAATATCTTTACCAATTTGACTCATGTTTTGCTATATATAATACATATTGGCAACAAACGACCCTAATTTTGATTAAAACTGATAAATACATGACCGCCTTTTCTAACGCTAGAAATTGGATTAATCACACAAGATTGCTTATAACTCAGTATCTTTAACAGAAAAGAAAACCTAAAGGATCTAAGGCTTTTCAGAATAAAAACGTTCTACCAGTCTTTATTAGTTCTTTGAAGTTGTTTGATTACCCTTTTCAGGAATAATGGCTCTTGAAAGGTTGAAAATAGGATTTTTCAGGTTTTTGCCCTATTGAATATAACAACTGCAGATAGAGAAAAGCTGTTGCTAACTTATACTTACAGCTCATTGAGCTATATACATGATATAATTCCATCGAACGAATAATATCCTTTTGGGTCATTTAATTACAAAGAAAACGAATAAAATAATATTTTTTTCACTGTTTGAATCAAATAAAAATATTTTTCTATTCTACTTGTTTTTTACTTTTTAAAAATTAATAAAAATCAATGTTACTAAAATTTATACGTTTATACCATCACTTAAAAGGTGTTATAAATATTTTTGAAAACTTGAAAAAAAACGGTCAGTTAATATGTGATAAAAATATTTTCAAAAATTTCATAACAAAATGAGGAAGACCACTGTCAAATGCCTGAGAGAAAAACACAAATCAAGGCATCTATACCGGAGAAATTGAATATCAAAATTGCCCTGACTTGGTACAGGCATTTAAAAAGAAAGGGAATGTAAAACCAGATTTTATTGCCCAAACCTCCCTCATCGTTGTATTCCTAGCGTCCGGTAGTAACATTAAGCACAAAGCGGTTGTCAGACATAAAATGGATATTGTTTTTTGTTATTGTTACTTTGTACTTAAATGTCATGATTTCAAACCGTCATGTGGATCTATATAACTGATTCCTACAACTATGAATTCATTTTTAAAATAAACTGATTAAACACGTAATAACTAGTAAAGCCAAAAATCTCTTGAACAGACCTACATTACTTGACAAGTTTTGTTTACACTGAATTTGTTCATTGTTCATTGTTCATTAGTGCTAACAGTTTAAGTTCAATTTAAAAGCGTATCTTTAAGGCCGACCCAGTAGTGTCCAGCATATTAATTCTTTATTTTATTGGACAGATCTTGATTTCAGTAGATCTACTTGAAGAAGAATATACTATATTTGTACTGAATTTCTTGAAATACTCGACATTTTGAGAGTCAAGTAAGTCTAAAAGTTGTCAAGTAATGTTTGTCCGTTCCTGAGGTGAAAAGGTTCTCCTGGTCAACAAGAATAAATTCGGCGAAAAGTACGAAACATCATGCTGGACATACACAACTTTACCAAACACTTCAATTTACTCTTTTGTTTTCGTAAGCTTATGCTGCGAGTACATCTATATTAGTACTTACGTTCTTCGAATAACATGATGAGGGTTTCAATTGATTTTAGTGTAAAAATAACGCCATATACTGGCTTCATTTGTCTACTAAGTCAAAAGATGATATTATGATGGATTTCAAGGAAGCGTTAACATTTACGATCGTGTAAATGTAAATGCTTTTAGCTAATAAATAATAATTACTTTAAGTCAATGCCGTGTGTTAAATTCCGGCATTGTTACTAATTTCATTAGCAATGACTGTTTTTTCTTAATCACTTTCAACATGTCTCTAAATATTTGAAAACTATGAATGTTTTACAACATAATGTTCAGCAAATGATTTCAAAATGGAAACACATTTAAATTTTAACTTAGCAAGTAATATAACAAACTACAAATATGAATTTAGCTTGAGAACTTAGTTAATAGCACTAAGAGTTAACAATGTGAATACACGATGTTTTTTGGAGTTTGTTTCAGGGTGCTTTTATAAATTGTCTGTTTTTTTAATCTTTTTGTAGGTAAGCTGATGGGTGTGTGTTTGCTTGTTCAGACTTTCGACTTGCTACCTTTTTGCTTCTTTAAATTGTTAACAAAGTAAAGGGATATGCATGTATGTCTAAAAAAAGAACGAATATACATAAGACCAATTATTCGACATGCTCAATTTTCTTATCGACAACATATTTGTTCAGTTTGGTGGACGTGTTTTTCAGCAAACAATAGGGATTCCGATGGGCACTAATATTTGTGCACTTTTGCTTGCTGATTTGTTTCTACCTTCATATGAAGCAGACTTCTTACAATCTTTTCCAGACAAAAAAGATCATAGACTACATGTAGCTCTCTCTTTTTACCTCAAGTTCCGTTATAGTGGTGATGTCTTCACTAAACAATTCTCGATTTGGTGACTTTCTCCATTACATAGGAACTTGGGATAAAGGACACAACGGATTCTAGGAAGTCTGCTGCGTATTTAAATCTAAATCTTGAAATTGACTCTCAAGGAAGACTTTCAACAAAGTTCTATGACAAACGTGATGACTTTAACTTTCCAATCGTCAACTTTTCCTTTTTGTGTAGCAACATTAGTCCGCTCCTGCTTATGGTGTCTTCCTATCACAGTTGATTCATTACTCCAAAGCTAATGGGAATTACATCGATTTCTTTGGCAGAGTGTAACGTTTAACACTGAAAATTCGGACACAAGGTGTTGCTCCACGATTGTTGTCTTCGCTCAAGAAATTTTACGGTAGACACCGTGAACTCGTAGACAAATATGGGATATCTATTTCTCAAATGAGTGCAGATGTTGGTTTGTCAAAGAAATTTTTTTTGCCTTTCTTATCCGGATTTGACACACTGAATTGGAAATAATAAGCAACGTGACGGGTGTGCTATAGCAGACAGGAACCGCTTTTCCGGAGCACCTGAGTTCACTCTTGTTACAACTTGTTCGCGTTGTTGATTTCCGTTCGTTTTTTTGTGTTTCCTCGTACTGTTTATGTTCGTGTTTACCGGTTTCGTCGTTGCCCTTTCGGATTTTTGACACTCGAATGCTCCATTGGTGCCTCTTTGCTTCTTTCTATGATATCTTTCTGTGCTGTCAGTTTTTCTTTGTTGTGTTTCGATCTTTTGTTCATACTTATCAACGTTTATAATGTAAATTTCTTTTTGGGTAAATAAAAGCAGTCCAGCTTTTTACTAATATTAGTTTTAATCAACTAAAATTAGTCACATGAACATGTCTATACCAATAATGAGCGCATTAGCCTTCAGAAGAAAATTCATTTTGTTCTACATCCTTAAGTTCTTAATTTCTATGACTATTAACATGTTACATGAAAGATGAAGTAGGTCTCCGATATCTTGTATACTGGCTTCATTTGTCAAGTATGCTTTTAGAGTTAACTTTTCAATGGATTGCAAGGAAGTAAAGATCAATCAATCGTGTAAATGTATTTAAACTGATTCATAGTATATTTTTTTCAAATTAATGTCGTTTGTAAAATATCGACTGTGTTATTAATATCTTTACCATTTCAACATCATTAAAAACTAACAATGTCGTATTTTAACTTTTGCTTTTTTATATTTGTCTATTTTGTAATTTGACAAATAGGATGGGGTATTCAAAATTAATCCACTAAATATCATCATCTTCTTCGTGTGTGTTAGCAGCCGGTCGGGGAATTACGGATGCTGTTCATATTGTTGCTATTACCGGTTTACCATTTGTAGACTCTTGTATTGTTGCTGATAAGTATCAGTATGTAGAGTTTAGTTTGACACAAAAATTGCTATCACAGGCTGAGGTTATGTTGCTCCTCGGTGGTTGTCTTCACTCAATAAATTTTACGATAGACATCATGCACTCGTAGACATATATGGGATTTCTGTTTCCCAGACGAGTGCAACTGTTGGTTTGTCGTAGAGTTTTTTTTGTCTTCCTTAACTCGATTTTACACACTGAATTGAAAATTAGCGGCGACTTTAGTTCGCGTTGTTGATTTCTGTTCGGTTGATTTTGTTTTTTTTTGTGTTTTCTCGTGCTGCTCTTATTTGTGTTTACCGGTTTTGTCGTTGCCTTTTCATACTTTTGACACTCGAATGCCCCATTTGTGCCTCTTTTTGCTTCTCGTATGCAGTTATTCAACATCTCATTTATTTTTCAATTTGTTACGTAACTCTAATGCGATAAATATTTTTATAAGCTTGAAAATAAAAGTGTCCTCAAAGCAAATTAGACAAAAACAAAAATGCTTTTTCTTCTAAGTTTAAATTAAACTTTTAGTTTATTAGCTAAAAGACATTTAATTCTAATGCAACATTAATTTCAAAGGGAATTAAAAATGGTAATGATGTAACATAAAGGGTTCTTTCATATCCATTCCGTTTTTTAAATGCTCAACATTTTGGCTGATCTTTATATATGAGCAAGAATTTGAATTAAAGGAAACTTTACAAAAATGTTCTTTAAAATGTTAAAGGTCGTATCTTTTCAAAGTTTAACTAACCATTACAAAACATGGTAAATCAGACCATTAATTGTAATTAGTAATAATGTGCGCAATTGCAAGTTATCAAGGGGTGGTTTATGTCGAAGCTTTTCAAATTTCCATCCCGTCATTCATATTGTGTGGCGCTTCAAATTACTACCATGACTGATTTGTCTTTTAAGACAAAAGCATAAGGGTTCCCAGAGTACCGGGAAATCAAGAAATATCACAAATTTCTGTTTTTTTCTCTTTGTCGGTAAAAATCCGTGAGTTAAAAAAAAGGGAAAAAAATCCATGAAAACAACGGAAAAAATTCAAAACCTCAAGTAACTGTTCTACTTTTCCAAAATGTACCGCGTCAATATGTCCAGGATAGCGGTTAATATAACAATGTTTCATGTGTGTTTGAATCATATACTCATGGAAAAAAGGAACTGTGCATAGCTATTTGAAATCAATTGTACGTAAATTTCTCCTTGTCAGAAAATCGTAAAAAATACAGTTATCGAGTTGCAATTTTCACTGAATGTCGTGTGGACTATGCAGATCATTTTCGGGAAAAAACTCCAAAATGTTTTAATTCCAGATTTTGAGATTTAAAAAACACTTTTTTATCCCCAAAATGAAAAATGAAAATTTTCACCCAAAATTTAAGCTGTTAACTCTTAATCACCAGTAAAAATAAGCTTAGAAAACTTAATTTCAAAAATTTGCGTTGTTTCCAAAGTGTGCTTTTGTGAATTCCAAATTGTAACTTCCTGGTTTCAAACTGCAAACCAAACATCTTTTAGGGGCCTAAAAATGAATTTTTTTCTCAATATCTTTAGAATAAGGATTTGCAAAACATATTGAATTTCTGATTTTTCAAAGTAATGCACAGTTCCTTTTTTCCATTAGTATATTTAATGAACCATTGTCAACACACTTAGATAGATTAGTTGGATGAGAGTGGATGAGAGTGAATAGTTGTTTTTTTTCGGTTGTAAAAAAAGGACCTTGAAAATAGCTGAAAAAACTTTGAAGAATGTTTGAAGTCATGTTTTATTCTATATTATGTTCTATGTAGCAAATCAGTCCATTCGATACGTAGATTTATCAATAATTTCATGTCTGTAAACAACCTTCCAAAAGGTTAATCTTTGATTGGTTGCCAGCTGCAGAACTAGCAGATATTTTGCAAACATAAAGCATCAGTGCATCGACGGTAGAATGAATGAATACCCTTGGTAATCATGAAATGTTAATGTCTGTCCGTGGCATTTCAGTTGGAAGATTAATGACACTTTACTTGTTTTAGATACTTAATTACATATAAATTTATTCAAAGACCGCTTTATTGGTGGTCATAAAACGAAGTAGTAAACTTTTTTCAGCTCTATTATCACCAGAATAGGAGACAATAAATTTATTCTTCCTGTCTGTTTGTTTTCAATAAAATATGGATACTTAAAAGTTCATAAAACCCCAAGGCAATTAAAATTCAGTCTCACTCAAATCCATCCTATTATATCCCTATAATACAAATACCAAAACGGGTATAAAACGGGTAATTTGATTATGCTGTATATGCATATTTCAAGGGGAAACCTCTCATCAGCAGCATTTGATTCAAAACATAGGAAGGTCAAAACCCAAAAGTATTGAACAACACAAATACTCGGGACCAAAAAATCCGAACATGGAAGCCAAATCCAGAACCTATGATATCGATCACGTGCAGTACAAGGAAAGAAACCTGGTGTTTTAAATGATTTTGAATTTAACAAAAGGAAATTTCAACGACAAAATAGTATTAAATTTAATTAGTTAATTCATGTCAGACAAGTCTGACGACCAGGCTTGTGACTTCTCTCGGGGACCTCTGGTCCACCAGCAGCGGTTATCGACCCAGTGGTTTAAAAATACAAATACCAAAACGGATATAAAACAGGTAATTTGGTTATGCTGTATATGCATATTTCAAGGAGTAACCTCTCATCAGAAGCATTTGAATCAAAACATTGGAAGGTCAAAGCCCAAAAGTATTGAACAACGAAAAGTACTCGAGACCAAAAAAGTCCGAGCAAGGAAGCCAAATCTAGCACCGAAGATATCGACCATGTGCAGTTCAAGGAAAGAAACCTTGTATTTTAAACAAATTTGAATTTAACAAACGGAAATTTCAACGACAAAATAGTATTAAATGTAATTGGTAAATTCGTGTCAGACAAGTCTGGCGACCAGGCTTGTGATTACCCTTGGGGACCTCTGTTCCACCAGCAGCGGTTATCGACCCGGTGGTTTCAAAATACAAATATCAAAACGGATATAAAACAGGTAATTTGGTTCACTGCTGTATATCTATATTTCAAGGAGAAACTTCTCATCATAATGATTGGTTTGATATCAAATACTTTTCACAACCAAAATTTCGAGTCTTTAAATTCCTACAAAAAATCGTCAGACGATTGATAATACGATGAGAACTAAGCGGGTACCATTATTTGCCGATTTTTTTGGTATGGATTTGCAACCAGTTTTCTTACAGGGACTTTCTTTACTTCTTATACTCCTTGACCTTGTAAATAAGGACACAGCCGATTCCAGAAAGTTTTAAGAAGATTCAGGAGTAAGTATAGAGGTACCAACAAGCAACCTAAGTGTGGTGGTGTTTGTAATTAGATGTTTTAGAAAAAAAATATTTGAAAGCAACTGGAAAATTTAAGGTAGATGAGGTGTCTGTCACTGAGCAGCTTTTTGCACATCTATCATAACTTTAAATTGCAATATTAATATAATGCTAGCTATTTTAATTGATTTCTATTGGGCTAGATAAACATCAAAATTGATAATTACAACAACAATATGGAAAAATATATCTTTTTAGGAATTTCAACTTTTTCTCAAAATTTTAAGAAGAGATAATTATTATAGAAACAATAAAACACGTTTTTTTTCACTTTTTTTCAAAAAATTATCATTGTAAATTTAATTTTTTATTTGGTACATTAAAACGTCCCTACAACACAAAGATTTTCACAAATTTTAAGAAAAATCTTTTTCTTTGATGAAAGAAATCTTAGTATTCCCTATTGATCCTATATTCAAATTACTAAAAAAATAATACAGTTTTACAGTCGTTTCTACAAACATTCTTATGGTGAACTTCTAATTTTATTATCGAGATCCCCCATCTACCTTAAGGATCAGTTAGGGTCATAGAACAACAGCTTTTTTACTTAATCTGCAATTCTGATCTTTTTGTGACTATTTAGCATGGTTAAATATGTCCTGATATAAAATCATGCACACAGTGCAAACTTGGTTCATAATGTAACAGATCTAAAAACAAAAAATTGAGTTGAATGCAAATATAACTCGTAAATTAGTTTTGTTTTATCTGCATACTTCAATGAGAAACCATTTATCAGCAGTATTTGAGTACATAAAATATCGGAATTGGACCAACCGATTTACTATAATTCGAATGATTTCTATAGAAGGAGCCAAAAACGACATTAAGGATGTTGACATATGCATTAGAACGAAAGAATGTAAAAATGTGTAGAAATAAAGCACAAAAGAAACACATTTCAAAGAGTTTTCAAAGGCATTTTAAAGGAGTCTTTCAAGCTGCACTTTGATTTCTCATGTGGTTTGATAGTGTAAAAAATGCGCAAAAAAGTCAAAAAGTAACACAAGCTTAAAAATGATTGGGATTTAAAATTTGCTATCAAAATGCAAATACCAAAGCAGGTATAAAACGAATAGATAATGGAATAGGTACGGTACAGCTGCTTACTTGAACTTGTTCTATGTTGGAGAGTATGACATCAAGTCTTTGTACTGCATATAACATTAAGGCGTGATCTGGATTCAAACCCATTCCTCTACGACACCCGTCGCTTGGCTGTCTCTAGTCTTGGTAATTTGATAAATCCTATCCAAATTTATTCAAAGCGTTTGTTTTTGTCTGTTAAGGAAACTTCTAAGTCAATTTATGAATATAAAACGGACATAGGTTTTGGACACCACCTTATTTTATGACGAATATTTTCTTCAAGTTTTTTTTTAATATTCCCGTAAATTATTAAACAAAGTTTTTCACGTTATCTGTAATTTAATCTAATTGTGCATCTTCGTTTCCTGATTTGTTTTTTTTAATCATATGAAGCAGACTTCTTACAATCACTTCTAGACAAAAAAAAAGTTCGTATACTACCTCTCTCTTTTAATCTCATTTTCCGTTACAATGATTATGTTCTTTTACTGAACAACTTGATTTTGCGACTTCTCCATTTTATAGCGAGCACAGCTCGCAAGCGGGCACAAAGTGCCCGCTCGAGCGGAGAGCTCTACGGTATTTGTTCCCGCGAAAAATTTGCCTAATGCTGATATTGATTTTTCATGGTCCGGAAAGGCCCCCAAATTTTGACAGGAACGGAGTGAATTTGAAAATAATTACCCATTTTGCTAGTCGCATTCCAAAAAATATCTTTTTAATAATGTAAAAAGAGAAAAATATTCTGATGACGACGAGTTGCTACATTTTTTGTAGTAACCAAATTTTAATCCATTTTTTCTTACTTTTCTATTTAACGTTTAATCGCCCCTAGGATCTCGTCCCAAATTGAACGCTCTAGAAAATTAACCAAAAACAAAAATAACTACGATGGTTTCAGATCTTATTTGACTGTATCGATTCGAAATCAATTTTTTTATTGAACAGAATTATGCTGTGCTCGCATTTAGGCACTGCCTATTTCATATTATATTCTGCAAATTCTGTGAATTATGCTTCATATTTAGATCTGCATCTTGAAATAAATTTTAATTATATGCATTTTATTTAGATCATGGGTCAATTGCAGAAGCACGAGCAGCGCCTAATGGCATCGTAAAAGGCTGCTTGCGGTTGTCCATTGTGTCTTTTTCTAAATTGCCACTTGTGATGTGGGCTGTGTCGCGTACACTTATTCCATATCTCATTATTTTCTATCTTAAAGAAATCTTTCGAAAAAGCTTTATGACAAAGGTGATGACTTCAACTTTACAATCGTCAACTTTCCCTTCATGTGTAGCAACATTCATTCCGCTCCAGCTTATGGAGTTTCCAAATCCAATTGAATCGTTATTCCAGAGCTTGTGGGACTTACATCGATTCCTAGCAGAGCGTCACGTCTGACACAAAAATTGCTCACACAGGCTTATGTTGCTTCTCGGTTGTTGTCTTCACTTAAGAAATTTAACGGAAAACATCATGTGCTTATAGACAAATATGGGATTTCGATCTCTCGAAGGGGTGCAGATGTTGGTTTGTCATAGCGTTTTGTTTTGTCTTTCTTTACCGGATTTGACACACTGAATTTGATTTTGGTAACGCGACAGGTGTTATAGAAAGCAGGAATTTCTTACTCTTCAAAAGCATCTCGTCACGACGAGAGTTCGCGATGTTATTCAAACCCATTCCTCTACGACACCCGTCGCTTGGCTGTCTCTAGTCTTGATAATTTGGCTACGCTATGAAAAATTAGAAAGCTTTAAATATAAATATCATTGTTTCTACTTCGGAAATGAATAAGTGCAATAAGCTTTTCTTTCGTTGAAATAGCAAAAGTGTTCTGTATGAAATTATGGACATTTCTGTGAGTACGGCTTAGGCATCAAATACCTGAATGAATCTAGATCAAAATTTCAAAAATGAATGGGTTGATGTGGAATAGTACTTAAATGTATCTCTTCTGAGGATTCTAATGGTATAAGACGAACTCTATACTGTTGTTAATGACAGTCCTCAAATTGCATTTTTGATTAAAATTAATTGAATTTATATTATGCCTAGGTCGATGAACAGCAGATGAACTGTTACTTAATAATCCACTATAGAGTTTCTATGATTAGCAAACTTATTTTGACTTGAGTGCAGATAAGTCATTTTGTGTTTATCATCTGTTATAATTTCCGTTTCTAAACCGTATTGTCTTAATTTTGTTTCAGTCCTTTCATTTGCACTTTGTTTGTACAATTGTACATTGAAGAATGTAACCTCTTCATTATATAAGTATGGACATTAATATTTAAATATTGAGCCCACTATTAATATTGTTGAAATGTTGGTATCCAGTTATCGGTCGATGCCAATGTTTACTTATACATTTGTCAAATTTATGTGCACTTTTTTTTGGTCAAGAAGAGGGTCTTTCATTGCACATTATGACTGGGCTTGAATCATATGTAGTTTATTTTCAATCCTGGACCAATTGAAAAAACAGCGAGCAGCGACCACTGGTCACGTTGAAGGCTGCTGGCTGTTTTCCCATATCTCATTATCTTCTACTACTGCTGTTTTTTTGCTATAATAAATCTTATCCGTAGTATTTTCGTAGAGCTGTGTTTCTGCCAATCGGATCTGATTTGAATAAATGTGTGGTGCTGTCCTCAAGCTCTTTATGTGTAATTGTCTAAATAAGTTATGTGTAATTGTCTAGATAAAGGCTAGGTTTTCCAAGATAAATAATTGTGTTAAAACTAACCGTGTTGTGTTTTGTGTTACTACCGGACCCAAAGATCACAATGGGAGAGCGAGATTTGGCGTGCCATAAAAAAGGGTGTACCCATCATTTATAGGTATTGCTATCTTTATTTTTTCCAGTGTGTCTTCCATGTTTTGTCTTTTCCTTTGGGCATTGATATTGTTCCTCCAAGTTCGGTAATTTTATTACTTTTATTCAACAGAAAAGAAACCACACAACGTTTAACATAGAATATGTATTGAAACAAATACAGATATATAACAAACAACAATTGTTTCGTTGTATTTTTTAAACAATAAGGGGTTGTACCATGTTGAGAAATATACAACAATTTCCAAACAGGAACATCGTAAAATTGGAAACATTAAAGGTTATAATTTTTACTATATAAGCAAAGACAAATAATTTTATATGGAAAAAACAATGTACACGTACAATAGGCTACACAAAAGGTGCAGGAGTTTATTATGGAATAACTTGTCAATTGCTTTATATTAAGACACCCTGTGCTATGAAAATTCAAGATTCCACAGCTATGTAAGTAATTGTAATGTATGGTCCTTTATAAGCCAAATTAATAATGGGGATAGTTCTACAAAATGAAGAAACTTCTGTTTTTGGTAGAGTAAACTATGTAATCAATTTTCGAGCAGAATTCTAGAATTAAAACAGCAAATGATTCGACAAAACAAATTACACAACCATAGCTAATAAACTAAAAGTCCCCACGAAGCACAAAGTTGATCATTTAATTGTAAGTCATCAGTTCAGGCAGACGTCTAAATCCTATCCAAATTTGTTCAAAGCGTTTTTAAGGAAACTTCTAAGTCAATTTATGAATATAAAACGGACATAGGTTTTGGACACCACCTTATTTTATGACGAATATTTTCTTCAAGTTTTTTTTTAATATTCCCGTAAATTATTAAACAAAGTTTTTCACGTTATCTGTAATTTAATCTAATTGTGCATCTTCGTTTCCTGATTTGTTTTTTTTTAATCATATGAAGCAGACTTCTTACAATCACTTCTAGACAAAAAAAAAGTTCGTATACTACCTCTCTCTTTTAATCTCATTTTCCGTTACAATGATTATGTTCTTTTACTGAACAACTTGATTTTGCGACTTCTCCATTTTATAGCGAGCACAGCTCGCAAGCGGGCACAAAGTGCCCGCTCGAGCGGAGAGCTCTACGGTATTTGTTCCCGCGAAAAATTTGCCTAATGCTGATATTGATTTTTCATGGTCCGGAAAGGCCCCCAAATTTTGACAGGAACGGAGTGAATTTGAAAATAATTACCCATTTTGCTAGTCGCATTCCAAAAAATATCTTTTTAATAATGTAAAAAGAGAAAAATATTCTGATGACGACGAGTTGCTACATTTTTTGTAGTAACCAAATTTTAATCGATTTTTTCTTACTTTTCTATTTAACGTTTAATCGCCCCTAGGATCTCGTCCCAAATTGAACGCTCTAGAAAATTAACCAAAAACAAAAATAACTACGATGGTTTCAGATCTTATTTGACTGTATCGATTCGAAATCAATTTTTTTTTATTGAACAGAATTATGCTGTGCTCGCATTTAGGCACTGCCTATTTCATATTATATTCTGCAAATTCTGTGAATTATGCTTCATATTTAGATCTGCATCTTGAAATAAATTTTAATTATATGCATTTTATTTAGATCATGGGTCAATTGCAGAAGCACGAGCAGCGCCTAATGGCATCGTAAAAGGCTGCTTGCGGTTGTCCATTGTGTCTTTTTCTAAATTGCCACTTGTGATGTGGGCTGTGTCGCGTACACTTATTCCATATCTCATTATTTTCTATCTTAAAGAAATCTTTCGAAAAAGCTTTATGACAAAGGTGATGACTTCAACTTAACAATCGTCAACTTTCCCTTCATGTGTAGCAACATTCATTCCGCTCCAGCTTATGGAGTTTCCAAATCCAATTGAATCGTTATTCCAGAGCTTGTGGGACTTACATCGATTCCTAGCAGAGCGTCACGTCTGACACAAAAATTACTCACACAGGCTTATGTTGCTTCTCGGTTGTTGTCTTCACTTAAGAAATTTAACGGAAAACATCATGTGCTTATAGACAAATATGGGATTTCGATCTCTCGAAGGGGTGCAGATGTTGGTTTGTCATAGCGTTTTGTTTTGTCTTTCTTTACCGGATTTGACACACTGAATTTGATTTTGGTAACGCGACAGGTGTTATAGAAAGCAGGAATTTCTTACTCTTCAAAAGCATCTCGTCACGACGAGAGTTCGCGATGTTATTTGATTATCAGTAGTTTTTGTGTTTCCGTGTTTTATATTCTGTTTTTTTTCCCGTTCTCTTTGGTGTTTAATGGATATGTGCCTGTCCTTTCGGACTTTTCACAGGACAGCAGACAGAAAGTCTGATGAGAAAATCAATGTTATCTTAATAATTCCAAGTGTAAAGCAAAGCGCCAACGCGTTTAAAGCCAAGAGTAATATATACGTACTGAAATAGATTGTTTCTCTTTCAATATATTGTTAAAAAAAATTTCGAAATAATTTTATGGGCGAGAACGAAAATTATGCGGTTGTTTTCAAAGTAAATAGCCACTAATGTACCTCCTCTCTCTGGCACAGGAGAATATTCCCTTTATATACAACACTATAAAATAGAAATTATAAACTTTGGATTGCACATGCACGACAGGTTTCGTACACAAATGGTATCGAATCAAAGACCTATTCGATAAAAATGAACTCGTCCAGCATAATGCATTAATGTGTATTGCGTTTTAAAATATATGAATGGATCAGAAAAAAAACTTGCATAAAAAAGGCAATTACAGAAATATTTCAAGGTAAAGTGCACGAAGCAATCAAGTAATAAATAAATACTTGTGTATATTCTGTCTCCCATCATTAGATAGATTGTTTTGTTGATTGCAAAAAAATGGATATAGATAAAAACATATTTGACCTTATTTTGAAAAGTAATATAGAATATAAAGAATAAAGCAGGCAGATTAGTCCGTCTAGACTTAATAACCACACGAAAGCCAGCAAAAATCTAACTGCTCCATAAGGCATTGCTGACACTTGGCCACAAGCATTGCTGATCAAGAATGAATTATTGTTAAGAACGTTCATCCATTTATTGTGTCATATTTGAATAGAAACTTAAATCAAATTTCATAACCATTTTTGTTTTGTTGCCCTAAGATAGCCATTCATGGTCAAGTGTCTACTGCTAAGAAGCTGAAAACAATAGAAGAAAAAAAACTGATAAAATCATTTTTCTGCTCCTTTATAATTCAATTTTTTAAAGATAAAATTTTAAACGTTTATATAGGCCTTTAAACAGGCATTACACTTTATATTTCAATCTGAGGTGGCTGGACAATGTATTGCTAAATAAAGGTAATAACAAAATTATCTAACTTGAAGGATAAGACAAAACAAGGAAACATACAGGAAAAATTGAAGACCGCAATTATCCTGATTTGGTACAGGCATTTCAAAAGAAACGGTGGGTTGAATCAGGTGTGATGGTTCCATTCCATTGCAATCTTTGTGTCCGGTAGTTACACAAAACACAACACGACTGTGAAGACATAATGGGGATGTTGAGGTGATCATCTTAGTACAACAACCAGCCAAACACTAATCAAAACAATCAGAAACGTTTCGTCTAGTCATAATTTTGAATGATTCCACCAGTGGCTATTTGTTCAATGTCCAGTCAACAGTATTTCAGTCAAAAGTCAAAATCAGGGCTAGAATTAAAAAAAAAAATGAAATTGCGTAAACCCACCAGGACACAGCTCCCACAACACAGACTCATGTTTGTCATACAAAACGACGAATGTACGATCACAAACCAATTTACCCTTAATGCACCCTAAATGAGTCATTTTTATGTCATTCTGTCCTCGTCAGTCGATGTGTCAACCTCTTTTACTTTCTAGTTTCTTGACCTAAAACATTCTACCATAACAAGAAACGGATTAATATATTCATGGTCATGGACAAGTTGACTAAATAAAGGACAATGATTGATTGATTGATTGCTGGCTGCTTATTGTCCCGTCGGCGATATTTCAGCCATCATCGGGACATAAACAAGTCTCCTGGTGGTATTGTCCGACTTATTGTCAATATTGCCATTAGCTTTGGTAACTAGAGCTGGTAATTACTGCGAAGCTATAGAAAGCTTATCAAGTCTCAAGGGATGTTTATTACGCAATGTTAATTTTCAACCTTGAAATATGCAAAAACAAACTGAAGCAATCATTCTGTGCATTATTTTGCCATTTTGTATTCGTATGATGTTAAATTGGTTAAAATTATTTTTACATTGACAATACGAATTGCTCGTTGGTGATTGATCTACTCCCCAGCAGTGCTAATTCTGCTATGTTATGGAGACGAACATGTAAGGATGATGAAATGAACTTTGATTATAACTAGAAAATGTTTCTATGAGCCACAGGATGGCCCTCCCGTTCTCGAAATATCATTGACAACCAATGTGTATAACCTAGGATGTGGACCTAAGCAAGAAATTAATCAAAAGTGTTCATGAGTAAATATAGGTCACGGTGACCTTATTTCTTTTGGGTGGTATTGTGTTACCAAAACTCATCTAGTAGTGAAATATTATTTACCCTTAACATGTTGTATTTGAGAAATGGACCTAAACCAATAACTTAACAAAAACTGTTCATGCATAAATATAGGTCACAGTATCCCAATTTCTATTGATCGGTCTCATGTTACCCAAGACACATTTAGTGATGAAATATCATTGACCCCGAACATGTAGTATCCGAGATTTGGACCTTAGCCATGAACTTAACCAAATTCATCCATAGGTAAAATATAGGCCGCAGTGAGTTAATTTCTAGTGGGTGGTGTCATGTTACCCAATACACATCTAGTGATGAAATATCATTGACCCCCAACATCTAGAATCCAAGTTATGGACACCGAGAACTTACCCAAAGTCGTGGGGAAGGGACATCAAGAAAATTGGGGAAAACAGGTGTTATGAGCCACTGAAAAAAAAGAGGGAAATATACGAAACGTTTTCTTTGATAATGATTTTCATACACTATATTGATTGTTTAACAGCTGAATTAGAGGTTGGTTGTACTAGCAAAAGAATTACATATACAGCAACAACACTGTCAAAGGAGGATAATAATCAACAATCATAATTCTGTCATTTCTTCCTTTGGCATTTCTGTTGACAAAAAGAACGATGACGTTCCATCCTTGTATTGGATTCAAAAGTGACATAAAACTCCATACAAGCAACGATTTATTGCTGGTTCATCCAAATGTACAAATAAGCATCTTTCAGTTTTGTTAACACCAATATTGACGGCAATAAAATCAAGCTTTCAAAAGTATTTCGATTGTTTTTACTCTAGAAATGGCGTCAATCAAATGTGGATTCTCAAAAATTCTAAAAACTGATGGAAAATCTCCATTCTAAGTCATTTTCATCATGTAATAGCATTAAAACGTTTGATTTCTCTACATAATATACTTCAATTCCACATTCACAATTAAAATCTCGTTTGGCACAGCTGATTAAACGTAGCTTTATCTAAAAGAACGGAAAACGCAGGTACAAGTATTTGGTAGTCGGTTATAAAAAGACTTACTTTGTCATCCAAGAGTCTAGCAAGAAAAACAAATTTACAGAAGTTCAAACAATAAAAAGGCTCAACTTTCTAATCGTTAACATATTTGTACAGTTTGGTGGACGTGTTTTTCAGCAAACAATAGGTATCCCAATGGGCACAAATTGTACACCATTGCTTGCCGATATGTTTCTTCCTTCATATGAAGCAGACTTCTTACAGTCACTTCTAGACAAAAAGGACCGCAAACTTGCTTTATCCTTCAATCTCACATTTTGTTATATTGATGATGTCCTTTCACTAAACAATCCTCGATTTGGTGACTATTTACATCTCATATATCCGAAGGAACTTGAGATAAAGGACACTTCATATTCTAGGAGGTCCGCTTCATATTTGGATCTATTTCTCGAAATTGACACACAAGGAAGGCTTTGTACAAAGCTCTATGACAAACGTGATGACTTCAACTTTCCAATAGTTAACTTCCCTTTCTGTGTAGCAACATTCTGTCTGCTCCAGCATATGGAGTTTACGTATCACAATTGATTCGTTATTCCAGAGCATGTGAGGAGAACAACGACTTCCTTGATAGAGCTACAAGCCTGACAAGCAAATTGTTAACACAGGGGTACGTTGCTCCCAGGTTGTCGTCATCACTCAAGAAATTTTACGGACGACATCATGTGCTTGTATACAAATACGGGATTTCTATCTCTCGGATGAGCACAGATGTTGGTTTGACATAGAGTTTTGTAATGTCATCCTTTCCGGATTTGACCAACACTTAATCTATCTTTGGAAACGTGACGGGTGTGCTATAGCAAACAGGGACTGCTTACTCTTCCGGAGCACCTGAGTTCTCTCTCGTTTCGACATGAGTTCGCGTTGCTGAATACGGTTTTGTTGTTAAGTGTGTGTGTGTGTTTTATGTTGTTATGTGGTTTGTTTTGTTGTGATGATTTTTTGTCTGCCGGTTTTGTCTTTTTCTTTACGGTTTTATGATACTGATTACCCCTTTGGTACACCTTTGCTTCTTTCAAGTGATTATTTTACTTCGAGAGTTTGTTCTTAGTTTTAATAAGATTACCTGTTTGGCCATATTCCTTCTATAACTTATAACATATTGGTCTTTTGACTAATACTCTGAGAGTTTCTGGTAAATCTTCTAATTCTTAAGGCTGCCTCTATGATTAAATGAATAATTTATGAAAGGATATGGAGTATATATATGAGCATTAGACCACAACACATTTGTTAACTCCAACTGCAATTTATTTTCATGAGCTGTATGGCCATTTTGGAAAATTATTCCTCATCAGCAAACAAAGGAAATCCACGTTAAGTGCAAAACTACGATCGCGGGAGTTAAACCTTAGGTTTTCGAATTTACATAATTTAGATAGTGGTTAAAACAAAGTGTGCACATGAGAAGTAATCTCATGTACAAGTACAGTCGAACCTCGTTAACTCGAAGTCGAGGGGACCATTGAAAAGTATTCGAGTTATCAGAGGTTCGACTCATCCAAGTTAAGAATAAACTCGAAGTGGAACCTTCCGTCGCTTGTTTTATGTACATATCTTCCATGTCTAGATGTATTTCGTATTTTGTGTGTTTGAAGACGTGTCATTGTGTCAAGAGAATACTTTGTGTGAAATAAATTATTAAATAAAAACATGTTTTGAAAATTTATTCCAATCTTGAATAAACATCATATGATGCAATCAACCATATTCAAACATTGAAAATACAAAATATGTTACGAAACGAATTAACATGTGTGATGTAAGTCACTGGTTATTGTGAGAGTAAAGTTGAGTTTCTTCTTGAGATGACGCCGATTTATTTTATTTTATTAAAAATGTCAATTAATCATTGTTATTTATGTATTGAAACGAAAACATCATTATAATACCGGCTTTAACAATTAAATTCGTCTCCTCAGATTACAACTAACCATGATGTGTAAAACGCTTGGGTGATCAGATCAAACAGTTTCACATGAATACACACGTGTCCAATCATTAAATAAACAACTCATGATCATGATTAACACCTTTTGAAGCCATACAGCGCGGTCACGAATCAATTAAAATGACATCAAAGAAATTGAAAAGTCGACTTCGACTAATCAGGGTTAATTACTATTATTTTCCAAGCGTGGGGACTGTCAACATACCTCGACTAAACCGAGATTTCGAACTATCAGAGTTCGAGTAATCAAAGGTAAAAATGCATTGGGTTAATGGGAATATTGCCGGGACTTTCAAAATAGTTCGAGTAAACCGAGTATTCGAATAATCCGAGTTCGACACATCGAGGTTCGACTATACATCATATCTAAAAAATAAGAGCATAAATGTCAACCTTTTCATCTTAAAAGATTGAAAGGTAGAAAAACATAATTTTAAAATTCTATACCACTGCAGATAATAGTTTTTCATAGGAATTGGTTTGTTTTCCTTCCCAGCATATGAAACACTGAAATGAAAATTACAATAAACCAAAATTACTACAAAGTTCCACAAATTAATTTTGTTTCCGCCTGACGCGCGTTTCATCTATTCGGGACTCATCAGAGGCACTCTACACAAAATACTTGAAAAAAAATAAATACTATATATGATGAAGAGCAAAGAACAATGAAACCAAAAAACTATATTTTGACTTAATTTGCAGTCAGTTTTTTATATTGTTTGAACACCCAAGCACGCAAGAAAAAAAAATATGTTTCTTGTTCATGCGTATATCTTCTTGTAATTGACGACATCTTTTTTTTAAATTTGAATCAAGACAAGCAAAAGTAGAATTATATTCCATATTTTGCAATTGATTCCGTTATTACCAGGGGACTAAATACTTATAAAAAGATTTGCATTAATACTACAAGGACATTACTAATCGTCTATGAGCTTTAGAAATCGCCTGAGATGAATTGTTTGTTTTAATTGATAATACACAATGGAACAAGTTGTTCATTATCTGTCAGTGTTGACATCCGCTGAGAAAATAGATTGCATGAAAATAACACTGCGCTTAACAGTTTTATAAATGCAGTTACCGTTTTTAGTTTTTTATATATTACAAGCAATTAGAAAATGTCAGCATTTATAATAAAATGATTATCATGTTTCCAGAGACCATTTATAAAAAAAAACAGGATTTGTGTTTTATTATCATTTCATGTTGATCCCCCCTGACATTAAAAAATCGTGCTGCTTGTACATAAACAAATAAGTACCAAACGTATCTGCCAAAAGGAGTCTTTCTTGAAACTGTAATTTTTTAGCGGTATCAATTCTGACTTTGAGTCTAAAATAAGCAAACCGCGCGCCAGGCGTGGCAAAATTGATTTCTTGGAACAATGATGTAGTTTTTATAGTCAGCTTGTTGCAAGAAGGTGATTGGAGACTGCTAATCTGGGATGAATGCTGCTAGCTTCTGTTTTAATCTATATGCTTTTATATTGGTTTTGATTTATGAATGCTTAGACAAATCTATTCTTTACTATTGTATGTAAATTTGGATACTCTCTAAGAATTGCTAGCCGGGGGAATCTTTCAACAAATCGTTGTTCCTTCTTTTCCTTGCTCGAAAATCAGTTCAAGTATTGCAGCAAAGTTTCAATTTTAAAGAATGAGCGTTTTTATATATTTTACATGAGCTTATCATAGAAGACATCTCAGTTTGGACATAAATCATATGAACAGCATCATTTTACACAAACAACAATCTGATCAACTGCTGTTTTAAAAAATTATATGCCAATGATTTCTTCAAACTTCTGTTAGTTAAGTTTACTAAATCATACATAGACTAAACACTGACAGATTTTTTTTTCACGTTGATAAAAGTTTCTTTTATCTATGTTTTCCACAGCTCGGTTAATCGGTTGAGTATACCTGCTTTGTTAGTAAAAAGTTGTCTTTATCATTGAAGAGGCAGTCGTATTCTATCGTTCCAATAACTCGTTTTATTCGAACTCATCACACTGTTTTAACCATTAGTAACACAACTGTTATGCTACAGCAAACAGCAACTGCTTATTCTTTTGGTACACCCGAGTTTTCTCTTGTAATGACATGGGTTTTTTTTATTGCTTTTCAGTTGTTTTTGTGTTTTTGTGTTTATATGTTGTCTGTCTTTTTTTGTGTTGTTATATATCGTGTTTTCTCGTTTTTTTTTTTGCCTTTTCGGACTTTTGACATTCGGAAGCATCATTTGTACCTCCCCAGTGGTACAGCTGTATTGAATTGTCTTTTAGTTATATCTTCTCTTTTCAATTAAAATGACAAAAACGCTCTACACAATCAATTTTGCTATGAATGAAGCGCTTTCGTCTATTCAAGACTCATTAGAGGTGTTCTACCAATAGAACACTATATGAATATTAGCATAGTACAATAAAACTTAAAAATGTCAAACAAAAAATAATTATGGCTAGGTTCATCCTATTTATGGGGTAGGAAGTACCTAAAGGTTTTGACAATTTTGTAAGTTGAATGGATAATTCAAAAGCTTTGAAGTGTTTTTCAACACAAAAACGATGATGCATATATAAAACATAAAAGATATCTTATTAAACAAATAAGATATCTTATTAAACAAATAAGATATCTTATTAAACAAATAAGATATCTTATAAAACATATAAGATATTTTATAAAACAAATAAGATATCTCATAAAGTTTATAAGATATCTTACAAAAATTATAAGATATCCTATATAAAATAATTTATAAGATATCTGATACAGTTTATAAGATATCTCATGAAGTTGATTAGAAATCTTATATATTTTATGAGATATCTTTTGAGTTAGTTTTTATAAGATATCTTTTAAGTTAGTTTTTTATAAGATATCTCATAAAGTTTACGAAATATCTTATAAACTTTATAAGATATCTTATAAC
This sequence comes from Arcuatula senhousia, assembly GCA_963971305.1. Classification (NCBI taxonomy): domain Eukaryota; kingdom Metazoa; phylum Mollusca; class Bivalvia; order Mytilida; family Mytilidae; genus Arcuatula; species Arcuatula senhousia. The sequence goes on from OZ020307.1 coordinate 9,422,302, forward strand.
TTTTATAAGATATCATTGGATGAAATGTTCAATTTACATAGGTGTGGAAATGTACTTTAAATGTATGCAAAGACCAACATTTGTATATATTTGCACAACATTTCCATACATTTGTCAATCATTTACGTCGAGGAAATACTTATACTTTCTATGCTCAGGCAGAGTTGTTAGAGACCGCAATCTAAAATATATTTGAAACCTACTTAGACATTTAGAAAGTTTAATTTTTGCATTGATTCAAAATGCTTTTAAATCTTGAGCAAATTATAACATTTCAATGGGTATGTAAATTTTAACATTTGCAAGACATTGCCTTAGGTTATCAAACAAGTGCACACTCTGATCTTTCTATGCTCAGGCGGAGTTATTAGAGACCGCGGTTTAAAATATATTTGAAACCTACTTGAACATTTAGAAAGATAAAATTTTGCATTTATTCCAAATGCATTTAAATCTTGTGCAAATTATAACATTTCAATGGGTCCGTAAATTTCAACATTTACAAAACATTTGAAGATAAGCAATATGTATAAAATGTTTGAGGTATATTAAATGTATTTGAACACATTTTACATGCTTATGAATATATTTGTAACCTCTGTATCTCAAGTGTGCCCATACTACAATAACATACCATGGAAAGAAACAAATTTGCTTTGTGATGCAAGGACAGGAAAGTTTTTGAAATATTAGGCATGTATTTATATATTGACAAGACCTATACAAATCTTTGCAAATATTATGCATACGAGTACATTTGATAATATTTGACAGAGTCGGAAATGATTTATAAACTATGATCTATAAAACCTTTGCACATCATTGTTAAACAGATTCTAAAATTTCCAACTTTGATAAGCTTCTTTCTTGCACAAGAAATATATTGGGATAAATAAAGATATTTGAACACTTTTAATGGCACTTTGAGCGTATTTGAAACAGCGGTCTTTCAAACCTACCCATACCCCAATAAATGTAATATGCAAAAAAATAAATTTGCTTTATAACTCGTGGATAAGAAACATATCGGAAATCAGAGGCAGTTATTCGCATAACGACACCACCTATACAAATATTTGCAAATATTATGAATAAATTTGAAAACATTTGACTATGTCGGAAATGATTTATAAATCGCGGTCTCTAAAACATTTGCATACCATCGTAAAACAGATGGTCAAATTCAATACTTTAAATTGCTTTTCTAACATAAGAAATTTAAGGGAATCAAGGACATATATTTACATAGATTTCAAACACGGTTGAAGTTATTGAAATTTAACGGCAATATTCACCTTGTCTTTGAGCATCTTAGAAATTGAATCAAATCGTAAGCACATTTGTTATTAGTTTCATCGATGTGCAAATGAATTTTGGAGCAAACGCCTTAGATTTGTCAAATCTTTGCATACATAGCCATATTTGATCAAATCGACGATTTCATCCAGTGTATCTTATAGATTATTTTATATAAGATATCTCATAATCTTAATAACATATATAATAAACTTTATGAGATGTATTTTATGTTTGATAAGATATCTGAAATACACCCATTCATATGAGATAACTTATGTATTTAATAAGATATCTTATAAAGTATATGAGATATCTAATAAAATTTAAAAGATATCTTATATCTTTTATAAGGCCTTTTTAAAGATATCTCATGAAATTTATAAGATATCTCATATGAATCAACTTTATCAGATATCTTATAAACATTGTTTTAAGAAGATATCCCATTTTCTTTCAAAGATATCTTATAAAGTAAATAAAATATCTTAAAAAATTAATAAGATGTCTCATAAAGTTTATAAGATACCTTATAAACTTTATAAGATATCTTATAAACTTTATGAGATATCTTATAAAGTATATGAGATATCTTATAAAGTATATGAGATATATTATAAAGTTTATGAGATATCTATAAAGAGGAATACATGTAAAAACGGCTTGCCATAACATTCATATTAATTCTATTGTCATTTATGATTATCTACCGTATATATCTTTAGTCGCGCTGCTTGAGAGTAAAACATAATTTCCTACAATCTGATTGTGAGTGATTGGTCTGAAATAGCCTTTTCAGTATTTGTATTCGTATGGCATCCTGTTGTATGAATAATGATTTCCGGGATAGAGCCTCAATTATGGGGCCAGATTGCTTACACATTCGAGAGAACAACAAATACGAGAATTTCATCTTTCAGACGAGTACAAATATGTTGGTGTGTCTGACATTTTTGTCCATTTCAACAATACAATAACATATAGAGTTAGTCTTTGTTGTAAATCTGCATAATCACGTTCCTTTGTTATAAACAAGTCGATTACATTCACATAAAGATCATACGCTGAGTTTTCTTTCCAGAGTTCTCAAAATAATCACGTTAAAAAACATTTGAACATTATAAGCCTTCGAAATAAACCTTGTTTAAAATGTTCCTATAGAAAAAGGCAAGAGGGACCGCTGGTCACATTAAGTCTACTGGTTTTTTTTTATTGTGAAGTTTTAAGATATCGGCTTTTATTGTGTGTAACATGGGTTTATTCCGCTTCTCATTATTTTTCAATTTGTTACGTAACTTTCCAATACAAAAATGTCCTGAAAGAAGTTAAAAAATTAGAAATTCATTTCATGTTTCATCTTAATCAATCTATTAGTTTTAAAAGGTAAAAGACATTTAAAATTCATATGCAATATTATTAACAAAGAGTAATTAAAACTGTTGCAATGACGTAATGTGAAGGATTCCTACATATCCCTTCCTTTTTTTAAATGTCCAACAGCTGTGTCGATCTCAATTATTGAATATGATTTTAAATTAAGGGAAATTGAATTATGCAAGATTGGTCTTTTAAATGATAAAGGTTGCAGTCCTTTCAAATTTTAACTAGACATTACAAAACATGGTAAATCAAAGCATCTGTAACTAGTTAGCTTGTGCTTAATCATAAGGTGTAAAGGAATGTTTAATTTTTTTAAGTGGTGCTTTGACTTACTAATATGCCTGATTTTTCATTCTAGATATATGACATGCAATATAGATATAAAACTATACAAAACTTTTGTCTGCTGCATGTATATATTTGTCCATTCAAGATTATATAGCAAATTGGTCTAATCAATAAGTTAGGTTGTCACTGTGTTCATGTCTGTAAAAAATATTCCTCAAAAGCCATGCTTTAATGAACTGCCATCTGTAGAATTACCAGATATTTTTGGGATCTTTATAAACTCATACATCAGTGCATCGATGTTAGAAAGGATGTATTACCATTGATATCATATAATTAATGCGTGATCGTTCGTTGCACTTTCCTTGCACTTAAAACATCAAATAACATCATTTTCTTATGACAAAAACATCATCACAATGGTTTTGAATAGGACGCTTTCAAATAGGGGTTTGTTTGTACTAGTTGTGGTACTGATAAACTGCAATAACGCTTCCCAAGAGGAGTTTTTGACAAGTATCAGTTCGTGATTTCGATATGCTGCTTTTAGTTGGTTAACAGAATTATGACATTTCTTGTTAAAAATACTAAATCATATATAAATCAATTCAATCAACACAACATTACTTGGTTGTCGAAAATACTTTAAAAACTTCTTTCAATTATGTTTGCATCAGTACTGAAAAAAGAATATTGTTTTTTTTTTCAATAAAGATTTTTTAAAATTAAATAGACCGTAATGCAATTTTCGAATCTAAAATATTTTTATCTAATTATCTAATAATAACTCAAACATATTTTGCTTTACATATTCTGTTCTTGTCAATGCACACCTCAATTCTAGAGTTAAAGACATAGAACCTATCAATTTCGCAATTTTTTACATTGAATAAAAAGTACATATATTAAAAATATACTATCTAAAACTTTCCTTTACCAACATAAAGTCAATGCATTGCAGTTTTCTATAAAATAATCCTATTTTAATTATTTGCGTTGATTAAGTATTGTCCAGCATAAATATTTACTTTTGGTAAACTGGTTGTTGTTAAACTGAGAAACAAAATGTAACCAAACGAGACGAAGAGAAGATGAAATCGGTAAATTAAGAAAAACCACTGGTGTCGGTTAAAATCGATTCAGTTTTCTTTTTTATCAGTTTTGCTCGATTTCTTTTCCTCTTCTTACCGATTTCTGCTGCTAATTTTACTGTTTACGTTTCCTTTTGTACCGATATCGTTTTTGTTCCGCTCCGTTTTGTTTGGTAACTTTTCGTTTCTCAGTTTACCGTTACCCGCTAGTGTTTACATTCTATAATTAGTTTGTCCTCTTTTTTGACACTGCAGTTTTTTTTCCGTCAAACATTCTGCTTTCTGGTAGTTTTTTTTTGAAAATTTAACAGTTTCTTCAAAGGTTTTACAATGTATTCTTCAAATAGTATGAATTTAATTATTTTTTGAAAATTGCCAAAATGATAGGTTCTATGTCTTTAAATATTTGTATATTGTATTTATTTTCTCTTATTGAAAATAATGAGCTGTAGACAAACGTAAATAATTTATAAAGCTCAACTTTCTTGTCATTAACATAATTCTTATTTAGTATTTTAGCAGACAATTGGTATTCCGATGAGAACTAATTGGGTGTCGTCCTTTCCCGATTCGTTGCTCACATTACAATTTAAGTCCGCATTGTTAACTGTTTTTCAGTTGTTTGTATGTTTTCTGTTTCTTCGTGTTGTTCACGTTTGTCATTTCTTTTCGTCTTTGCCTTTTCGGACTTTTGGCAATCAAATGCCCATTCATCCGTTGGTACCTCTGCTTCTTTTGTTTGAAAGCAGTTTATTATTACCAAAATAGATGTTTTTGAATAAGTAAAAAGCAATACAGCACCAATATTCGTGTGTCATAAGTCCGAAAGGGAAACGACAACACCAGTAAACACGAACGAGAACAGCACGAAGAAACACAAAACAAAAAACTTAAGTGGTAAACATAGTGAACTGGGATGCTCCGGAAGAGTAAGCAGTTCCTGCTTGCTATAGCACACTCATATCCATCGCGCTACAAATTTCAAATTCAGTTTCAAAACCAGTAAACTAAGACAAAATAAACCCTATGAAAAACCAACATTTACACACATCTGAGAGATTGAAATCCCCATATTTGTCTATACGCGCATGATGTCTTCCAGATTTCTTGAGTGACGACAGCAATATAACTTTGTGTTAACAATGTTGGTGTCAGACGTGACGTTCTGCCAAGGAAATCGATGTAATTCCCGCAAGCTCTGGAGTAACAAATCAATTGTGAACAATTTCTGATCAATAAATAAAATAAAGAACTATAGTTACCTCAAAGACTATTCTGAGAAGTCGGCTTTGTTGTAAAATATTCAGAAACTAGAAAAGATCGGTAGTGCCTTTAGAATATTTCTCTATTGTAGCTACAAATTTCTCAGATTCAAGTTGACACTTCCTTGTTCCAAGTTGACTTTTCTTGGTTCCAAGTTGACATTTCGTACTTCAATTTACTGCAACTCGGATCTTTTTACTTCAACTTACTGCGGCTCGGAACTTTTGATAATATTTGGCGTTGTTTAGCAGGTCATCAACTGACACAAAATCATGTATGAGGCAGAGGTACCAATGAGGCAACCGAATGTAAAATAACCAACAGGGCAGAGACAAAACCATTAAACATCAACGAGAACAGGACGAAAAAAAAAGACAACATACTTGGACCTTTTGGTCTATTGTGTAAAAAAAATATTTGAGTTTTTTTAAATACAATGAACCAAGATGGGTGTTAATAAAACTGTTTATTCTGTTTTATTACATCTGCATATTTCAAGGAGTAATTATTCATCAGCAGCCTTTGAACCAAAAACATAGGAATGGCGTACATCAAAGAAGCAAAGGTATACCAAAGGTGTAATCAGTATCATAAAACCGTAAAGACAAAGACAAAACCGGCAGACAAAAATCATCACAACAAAACAAACCACATAACATAAAACACACACACACATAACAACAAAACCTCATTCAGAAACGCGAACTCAAGTCGAAACGAGACTGAACTCATGTGCTACGGAACAGTAAGCAGTTCCTGCTTGCTATAGCACACCCGTCACGTTGTCAAAGATCGATTAAGTGTTGGTCAAATCCGGAAAGGATGACATTACAAAACTCTATGCCAAACCAACATCTGTGCTCATCTGAGAGATAGAAATCCCGTATTTGTATACAAGCACATGATCCGTAAAATTTCTTGAGTGATGACAACAACCTGGGAGCAACGTACCCCTGTGTTAACAATTTGCTTGTCAGTCGTGTAGCTCTATCTAGGAAGTCGTTGTACTCTCCACATGCTTTGGAATAACGAATCAATTGTGATACGTAAACTCCATATGCTGGAGCGGACGGAATGTTGCTACAAAGAAAGGGAAAGTTAACTATTGGAAAGTTGAAGTCATCACGTTTGTCATAGAGCCTTGTACAAAGCCTTCCTTTTGTGTCAATTTCGAGAAATAGAACCAAATATGAAGCGGACTTCCTAGAATCTGTAGTGTCCTTTATCTCTAGTTCCTTCGGATATATGAGATGTAAATAGTCACCAAATCGAGGACTGTTTAGTAAAAGGACATCATCAATATAACGAAATGTGAGATTGAAGGATACAGCAAGTTTGCGGTCCTTTTTGTCGAGAAGTGATTGTAAGAAGTCTGCTTCATATGAATGAAGAAACAAATCGGCAAGCAATGGTGCACAATTTGTGCCCATTGGGATATCTATTGTTTGCTGAAAAACACGTCCACCAAACTGTACAAATATGTTGTCGATTAGAAAGTTGAGCATTTCTATTATTTGATCTTCTGTAAATTTGTTTTTCTTGCTAGACTCTTAGATGACAAAGTAAGTCTTTTTGTAACCGACTACCAAATACTTGTACCTGCGTTTTCTGTTCTTTTTGATAGAATGGAGATTTTCCATCAGTTCCTTAGAATTTTTGAGAATCCACATTTGATTGACGCCATTTCTAGAGTAACAACAATCGAAATACTTTTGAAGGCTTGATTTTATTGCCGTCAATATTGATGTTAACAATATATCAAAATATGATTTCTAATAAAGGTAATAACAAAACTACCGAACTTGAATAATCTAAGGGAGTCAAATACACCATTTTGGATTCAATTATTTGGTTGCATTTTTTTTTACAAAAATATGTACAAAAAAAAAAAACAAAAAAAACCCAATGTTTTCACATAAATTTCTGAATTTGATCACATTAAAATCACATGTTGTATCACATTTTTACAGACAATACTTTAGTCATAACCTTACGATCTGGTGTTTGTCGCATTTTAGGAAATCTCCTGTGCCATAAATTCAATAAGGATCCTCGTAAAACCTTAATCTTTCTAACATTTCATTGGTCAAAGGTCATCGATTTGTAAATGTTATTATTATGAATGTATAAGAAATCAGAAACATAGTCTATTAAGACGACTGTCCTCAATATCACCCGAAATACTTACTAAAGTACACAAAGATTTTATGGTTTCTTCTTATGAAAGGTATCGAGTTAAACTGTGACATTGACACTGATCATATGTTAAGTGTCCACCATTTCTTTCAGACGTATCAAAAAGACTAATATAAAAGTCAATAAAATGGTTACATAAAACATACCAGGTTAATCATTGCTATAATATAATTATGACCACAGTTTTATAAAATTCCAGACAATTTTTTGTTGATTTTTATTGTTTTATTATTTTAAGCCAGTCGGTCAGATTTAGTCATATAAATGTTGTCTGGTCGAATAAGCTTTTAATAAAGTTTGATTTAATCATTTTGGATGGAATATTAGATCAAAAAGTACCTCACTGTCCAACAAAAAAGAGAAGTGAAGGACATACTGGATGAATAAATACCACCTAGATCTTTTGTTATGCAGGTCATATTATTATTAAACATGTACTTTATATATTTTCCTTGCATAAATTTCAGCGATTAAAGAAGCAAAGTTATACCGATTGGACAATCGAATGTCGTTAACCCGAATGGGTAGACATAGAATAATTACCAAAACAAATAATAAAACATATAAAAAACATGTCAGCATATTCAAACCAAACAGTAATCGGCAACGTGAACTGAAGTCCAAACGAGAGTTAACTTAGGTGGTTCGGACGGGTAAGCAGTTCTTCTTTGTTATAACACACATTTCACGTGTCCAACGATCGATTTAGTGTTGTTCAAATCTTGTCACTGACGACAACAATAAACCTCTATATATAATCTCCATTCTAAGTCATTTTCATCATGTAATAGCATTAAAACGTTTGATTTCTCTACATTATATACTTGAATTCCACATTTACAATTAAAATCGCGTTTGGCACAGCTGATTAAACGTAGCTTTATCAAAAAGAACGGAAAACGCAGGTAAAAATATTTGGTAGTCGGTTACAAAAAGACTTACTTTGTCATCCAAGAATCTAGCAAGAAAAACAAATTTACAGAAGATCAAATAATAAAAATGCTCAACTTTCTAATCGACAACATATTTGTACAGTTTGGTGGACGTGTTTTTCAGCAAACAATAGGTATCCCAATGGGCACAAATTGTGCACCATTGCTTGCCGATTTGTTTCTTCATTCATATGAAGCAGACTTCTTACAATCACTTCTCGACAAAAAGGACCGCAAACTTGCTCTATCCTTCAATCTCACATTTCGTTAGATTGATGATGTCCTTTTACTAAACAATCCTCGATTTGATGACTATTTACATCTCATATATCCGAAGGAACTTGAGATAAAGGACACTACAGATTCTAGGAGTTTCGCTTCATATTTGGATCTATTTCTCGAAATTGACACACAAGGAAGGCTTTGTACAAAGCTCTATGACAAACGTGATGACTTCAACTTTCCAATAGTTAACTTTCCCTTTCTGTGTAGCAACATTCCGTCTGCTCCAGCATATTGAGTTTACGTATCACAATTGATTAGTTATTCCAGAGCATGTGGAGAGTACAAGGACTTCCTTGATAGAGCTACACGGCTGACAAGCAAATTGTTAACACAGGGGTACGTTGCTCCCAGGTTGTTGTCATCACTCGAGAAATTGTACGGAAGACATCATGTGCTTGTATACAAATATGGGATTTCTACTCTCAGATGAGCACAGATGTTGGTTTGACATAGAGTTTTGTATTGTCATCCTTTCCGGATTTGACCAACACTAAATCGATCTTTGGCAACGTGACGGGTGTGCTATAGCAAGCAGGAAATGCTTACTCTTTCGGAGCACCTTAGTTCACTCTCGTTTCGACTTGAGTTCACGTTTCTGAATGCGGTTTTGTTGTTTATGTTGTAATGTGGTTTGTTTTGTTGTGATGATTTTTTGTCTGCCGGTTTTGTCTTTGTCCTGACGGTTTTATGATACTGATTACCCCTTTGGTACACCTTTGCTTCTTTCGAACTAACGGCTGTGCTAATCTGCAAGATGAATGTCCCCTATTTATTTACAAGCTATGATGTCATACGTAGAATTATTTTGATGACAACTGGTAGAAGCCTTACTCTGTGTTAGACGGGATTTTCTATTTAGAAAATCAAAATATTCCCCACAAAGTCTAAAATGAAAAAAGTAGTTATACGTAAACTAACTGTAGCGGACGAAATGCTGCTGCACATAAAGGAAAAGTTGACGATTGCAAAGCTATTATGTACAATAAGCTAATGTACGAATATTAAACGGAAGAGGAATATATGTGTGTGTGCTTGACGAATAAATTCTTACTGCCAACACTACTTTAAAATACCTACAAGCAATATTATGCGTTACTGATAAAACTATTATTTCTCCCTGTCTTTTGGGTTATGCATTTTGATTTAATCATCATCCTATACTTTGAAATAAAGGGTTGAGAAATAAAGACACTTTTTTTAAGATGGCGGTAACACGGGCGTGACTTATGTCTTGTCAAAGAATCAGCCAATTACTGAACATTTTTCACTTAGACTTATACGATATAAATTGTTCTCATTCTTGTTGTAGCCATGAATTATAAAAAACTATCCTTTGTATCTTCTCTATATGCATGTATTTTGCATCTCTAATCCAAATTACGTAACATTATTGATTTACATTGAAGTGATTATCACTTAAGATTGGTGATCACAGAAACTTCATTTCCAACAGTCTCTTGTTAAAAATTGCATGCATCAGCATTAGATTATTTACGTTATAGACGGTGTGGGGCATATTTTATGGGCTTTAAAAAACACAAATCTAGTTTTATCTCATCGAACCGAAGATCCATACGAGCAATAACCATCACTTGGCATCTGTCTTCTGTTGTCGTCGTCCTTCGTCCGTGAACATGTTTTTTTTTCGAAAATCTGCTGAACTACTTAACAGAATTTTATCAAACTTAAATGATTGATTCTTAGAGTGTTCTGCACAAACTTGTGTTTTGATTTTTGATTTTTGATTAAACAAAAAACATTGCCATCGTTGCTAAAAAAGAAAAAGAGACCATGGGGGGTCAGACTACTGTTTTTGGCTTTAAAATCAAAAAAGTTTAAGAGATAGAGAAAATCTGACGCAACCTTCCATCTTCAGCATCAAAAGATATACAGAAGTCTCCATCGGGTCAAAGCTGTTATATGACTCCTTATATCTTGTAGGGGTTATGACACCTTAAAGGTAAATATTGCTTTTTTGTTTTGTTTTTGGCCTAAAGGCTAAAAGCTGATAGGAAAATAGAGAAATGCTGTTGCTTGCTTAAACCTACGCTCATTGAGCTTTTTAAAAGTCCCCTTGTAGGGATTATGGTCCCTTAGAGGTCAAAGATAGATTTTTCATGTCTTAGTCCTAAAGAATGAAAACTGTTGCAGTAAGAGAAAAGTTGTTGCTTGCTTAAAGCTTCAGCTCAATTAGCTTTACAAATTTTATATTGCGTCAAAGATATCAGATGACCCATTATTGGGTATATGGCCTTTTAAAGGTCGAAAATTACGTTTTCTCATGATTTTGCCCTATAGAATGAAAAAAAAATACAGTTAGAGAAAAGCTGTTGTTTGCTTTACAAAGAGTAATTGGGTCGAAGTTGTTAGATAATCTGTTATAGGTGAAATACACATAGAAAACTGTTGCAGTAAGAGAAAAGTTGTTGCTTGCTTAAACCTTCATCGCATTTAGCTTTACAAATTTTATATTGCGTCAAAGATATCAGATGACCCATTATTGGGTATATGGTCTTATAAAGGTCGAAAATTGCGTTTTCTCATGATTTTGCCCTATAGAATGAAAAAAAATACAGATAGAGAAAAGCTGTTGTTTGCTTTACAAAGAGTAATTGGGTCGAAGTTGTTAGATAATCCGTTATAGGTGAAATACACATAGAAAACACTATTAAAGCTTAAGAACCAGGTGAGCAATCTAGGCTCTCTGGAGCCTCTTGTTAGTGACGTTATCGCCCATGTATTAATAAATATAAATCAATATTCCGTAAATGGTCATAGTATTGTGTTATATATGGCATTTAAGGGCAAAAAAGGGGGTTAATTGATATGACTATCGTCCTCAGTGAACTTCAATGCCTACGAGGAAGTTTTGACTAAGAGGGCAACATTTACCTCTTGGGATTTGCCCGTACATATGAATAGAAAACCTTTTTTTATTACCATATCTTTTTAAAAGCGAAAACAGTATTTTTTATTGAATAATCATGAGAAATACAAACAACACTGGTACAGGTGAAGTAAAAATAAGTGCGAGTAGCAGTTAAACACATTCACCAGCCTATCGTTAATTTAATGTTTGCCTATCGATTGAAGTATAGTTGAAAGTGTCTTTTTCAAACAATTTAGACAAAACTACTTTCATGCCATTGTCTCCATTTGGGCAAAATCTATGTAGAAACACATATAATTAGTTGATGATTAATCGTTTTACCATTAGATTTAACAACAAAAAGTGCTTATTTGTACACCAATTAATGAGACTTACAACATGGACTTTTTATTCTCAAAACTACATCTACTCGGGGCTAGTCAAACTCATAATCAACAACATTTAATAGAGACATCATATTTAGAAAAAGAAATATAAACTTATACTTGTCATTTACATAATCATGAAGGACCGAATATTTAGAAAAAAATATATAGATACAACACATATCAGATATCATTGAAATGAAATTAGCCTGCGAGCAGAAAGTCTAGTAAGAAGTCGATACTATCTGAATAATTCGATTCTTTAAAAAATATTTAAAACGTCCATCAATTAACCATGCCATCTCTGAATGGAAACCTTTATCAAATTTCACATCCAATATTGTCTTGTTAACATTAAAAGGCTACAGCTTGAAAAATATTTCATTACATTGCAAAAACCTATAGAAATGGATGAGCTTTTTTCTATCTTAGATGTAGAATCTAATTAAATATTTTGCATTTTTTTTAGACTTTATTAGGCTATATATCTGGAAAGTGTTTACCTTCTATATCTAGTGAAGGTCTCCCGTAAGCCTATAGATAACATTTTTTTCCAATTACAGTTTAAATACATAAGTGTACACTTTTATGTGATTATGATGAGTATCTTGTATATCATAGCTAAACTTACACAAAAGATAGGCAATCGCATGAACACGTTCTATCTAGCAAGTACCAGTGTCTTGCCACAAATAAAGTCGTGGAATGAGACATGTTAAAATACAGAAAAAAACGTTTTAGGTTGCAAGGCCTATACTGATGTTGAACAGAAAAAATGAACAGGTAGAACTGTCACTATGAAATGGTTAAAGTGCATTAGGAGGGAAAAAGTGTTCTCAGTTACTACCACTATTCAATGCTTTTAAGGCACACACATCAACATTTAATGTGGCCACAAAAGAAATAACATATACACGTTACGCTTATTAATAGGAGAGAAAAAGACAAGTGACGGCAACATAGCCTAGCTAATTAGAGATTATCATAACAGAGAGGAAAAAATGACTGTTTTAATTATAAATACACAAGCATTTTTATGCAACCTCATCGAACAAACACTACTGCTTTCTAAATGTTTAAGCTTTATAAGAGGGAACAATCTTTGTTTAAATAATTATTGTTAGGAAAAAACTAATTTCGAGATAATGAGTCTTTATTTGTCTAATTCGAACCTTGAAGTTGAAATAAAGCTGAAATGAATGTTGCTCGTGATTAATTTTCAATATCATACCAAAAAGAATACTGGCAAAACTCTATTATTACATTTGTTTATTGCTGACTTATGATGAATTATTACTTAAAACTATCATAGATAAATCATATCATCTTAGAAAAAAAAATCACGTCATGCGATCGCAAATAAGACGCTTTACAACAAATAGTTGGTGGCCTAATTCATCGACTTTCTCAATCAATTTTTGTCTTGTTGACCCCGAAGGCTTAAACATGAAATGACCATATTTAGTGTCTATTGGCAGGAAGCGAAAAGTCAAAGCTTTAACAACTGATAACAATGTTTACTTTGTCTGAAGAAAATCTATATTTAGACAACAACTGATAAGATTTCTGAACTTCGGTTTAGTTTAACCACTACTAAATCTGACCATGATCCTTTCGTGAAACAAATGAAAAGCAAACGAAAAAATGCAAACAAGCACGGCTTAACATCTTAGTCATTGAAACTACGATTTAAACTCTTTCAGCTAAAAAATCTGACAAACAAAAAATACTTGGGTTGTTGTTACTTTCGAACAATCAAAACAGGATTTTCAAAAATTCAGAAGAACTTCTGAAAGTTGCAAGTCGTTTTTATAATGTAAATAAATTGATTTTTCCACCATGTATACAATAATTCGAAATAAAATGTATATATTTCACAAAGCTTAAATTTGAACATTATTGAAATGTATTTATTTTCAAACGTGTCTTTTATCTAAACTGCATCGATACTTTTTGGAAGCCCATTAGTGCCAATTAAGACTAAAACATTTTTTATTTATCAGGAGTCCGCCACTTAATAAATGGCGGCCGCCAGATAATTATCTGGCGACCGCGACTTACTTTCTAGCGGCCGCCACTTATTATATGGCGACCGCCACTTATTAACTGGCGGCCGCTACATTATTTATCTGGCGGCCGCCACTTTATTTATCTGGCGGCCGCCACTTAATATCTGGCGGCCGCCACTTAATTAAATGGCGGCCGCGAGATAAATTAGGTGGCGTCCGCCAGATAAATTATGTAGCGGCCGCCAAATAATAAGTGGCGGCCGCCAGATAATTATGTGGCGGTCGCCATATAATAAGTGGCGGCCGCCAGATAATTAAGTGGCGGCCGCCAGATAATTTATGTGGCGGCCACCAGTTAATAAGTGGCGGTCGCCATATAATAAGTAGCGGCCGCTAGATAGTAAGTCGCGGCCGCCAAATAATTGACTGGCGGTCGCCATTTATTAAGTGGCGGTCTCTTGATAGATAAAAATGTTTCAGTCTTATTTGGCACTAATGGGCTTCCATAATACTTGCATCACCTACTGCCACTGCCAACGGTGTTTATATTTCACAACTTATTCGATATGCCAGAGCTTGCACACAATTCACAGATTTTTTTTATCAGACACAGATTTCTTCGTGACCGACTTTTGGAGCAGGGCTCTAAGAAAATACGTCTCATACGATCCCTAAAAAAATCTTTCTTTGTTATCAGGCACTTGTAGAAAAGTTCAAAGATTGAGTTAAAAGATATGGTGGTTAATTGTTTTGATTAGTGTTTGACTGGTCTGCTGTTCTGAGATGATCACCTCAATATCCCCATAATGTCTCACAACTATGTTGTGTTCTATGGTCATTACCGGATCCTAAGATCGCAATGGAAGAGGGAGGTTTAAAGCCATAAAACCTGGTTTATCCCGCCATTTCGTTTGAAATACCTGTACCAAGTCAGGACCATTGCGATCCACCAATTCTCCCGTATGACTGATTCGTTATTGTCATTTTCTCTGGACTATGAGCTCGTGATTGATCATTCAAGTTCGGTAGTTTTGTTAGTACCTTTATTTTAATTCCTGAACTGAATTCTTCAAAAATAAGTATCTGACATCTTACCCTAATTTAAAGGCCCCTTTGGGCAAATCTAATATACTTGTAAAATGCCAAAGAAGAAATGAATATCAGACAAAAGTATCGATGTTATGATGAAGTCAGTCTGCAGAAAGTATAGTTAACATTGGAAGCATCTTAATTGTTTCAAGTTTAAAAATTCATAGCTACCTAGAATGTTTAAAATGTTTATCAATTAGCTAATAATGTTTAAAACGTTCATCCATTATTAATTGATGTATAAAACGGTCATCATGTACCAATATCATCTTTGAATCGAAAATTCTAACAACTATCCCAACCATTTTTGTAATTTTGACCTCAGAAGACTATAATATGAAAATGAATAATAAAAGTGTCTTTTGCCAAGCTGTGGAAACTGATTAATTTGTCTTTCTATTTTGACAATGTAATTTTCACCAGCTGAATCAACCCAAGAGATCATAGTAACGTTTTACATCTAATGATTGGTGAAGAAAAATATACATTTATAGATAAGAGGGTTATAACATTTTATAACCTTTGTTTAGGTTAAATAATATCAGTTATTGACATATCCAGTCTTTGGAATTACAGCCCTTTCAATTGACTTTGTAGCCTCAGTCTTAGCTAATTCAACTGGCAACATAGCTAGTAAGTAATGTGAAGCATAAGGTTGTATTAGTGTGATCAATAAACATTTCAAACTACTCAAATTAGAGTTGCTATGGGCAAAATTTACCTGTAAAATTTTATAGACTTGTTTATATTTTTTTCACTTAATAAACTTTGAGTAAAAATTTAGTAATTAAATTGTTTTTATGTGTTTTTGTTGTTATTTCCGTCTGTTTGCTTAGCTTTCAGTTCTTAACCGATGTGGATATATGTACATTATTTTTCTCATGTATAAAAACTTGATAAACATGATAAAGCTAAACATTAGTATGTCTTGTTCAGTTAGTTGCAGTATGCACCTGCAACCTTTGCATGCCTGGTTACTCCATTTATTAAAGTTGCAGTAAAATATTTGGTCACTATTTCTACCTGTAATACCTGCAAGTACAATGAATTTATTTATTATATTGTTGTTGTTAATCATTGAAGATGAAAAGTGCCCCCATGCATTTATTTACTTTTAAAGTTTAATGTCTTAAAATACACTAAAATTTAACTATTTGCATATAGGGCCACACCATAATTTCTTTTGCTGTCAATTCTTTGGTTAGCTATGCTTACTGATCACCCAAATACACATTAATGGTTCACCTTACTCACTTACTAAGTTACCTATTGAGTTAACAAAGTCAGGTGTTACATGGTCCATTGAAAAGGGTGTAAATAAAATAAATAAATCTATCTATCTAATTGCCTCCAGAGCTAAAAATACTTTACTCTTTGTTTTATGTAGAAGGATTGGTATATTGTTATTGAAGAGCCTACAGAACATTACAAGATTCCCTTGATAGAGAATCACGTCTGACAAACATATACAAGACAAACAAGAAGTTTTATGGAAGACTTATGCTTGAAGACAAAAAGGTTATCTCTTTCGCTCAGATTTGTACAGATGTTTGTAAAATCAGTTAAAACATATTTATCTATACTTTACTGGGAAACAAGCATATTGCTTCTATAAATCCCTCTCCAGTTTGCAGTTTGCGAGTGTGGCCTTTGTAGCGGCCCAATTGGGCCTAATCATAACGAACTCCTCGAAGGGGTCTTTAACGTGCACAGGAAATTGCTCTT
This sequence comes from Arcuatula senhousia, assembly GCA_963971305.1. NCBI lineage: Eukaryota > Metazoa > Mollusca > Bivalvia > Mytilida > Mytilidae > Arcuatula > Arcuatula senhousia. The sequence continues at coordinate 9,439,111 of OZ020307.1, forward strand.
ATTATACACGGGACAACCTTTTTTGTCCCTTCCGAAGGACTAGCATCTTTTTAGACTATCCTCCCAAATGATGTGAGAGAGTCGGAAAATTGGTCCATGAAATTTTTACCCCAGACAGGGATCGACCTCGAACTATGCTGTAAGTAACTCGACGTGATAACCCCTACACAATCAAATGCCCCATTGGTGCCACCCTGCTTTCTATAACAGTTTCCTTTAATCTAAGATAAGGTTATCAACAGCCTCTAGTATATCTATGTCGTTCGCATGTCCAACTCACTTTAAAACACTTTAAATTTGATATGACAAACGAAACCCCTATGACAAACCAGTATACATACTCATCTGACAGATCAGATAGAAATGTATTTGTCCATGAGCACACCATGTCTTCGATATTTTTTTAAGTGTAGCCAACAATAAAAAAACCAATAATGTTCACATTAGATAAAAAACTCATATTTCTTTATTCATTAGATATAAATATTTCTACCTTAGACAGAAATGTTATTTAGAAATCAGTTTCTTTAATGAAAAAACAACAACTTTATTTCCAAAAATTCAGAATCTGTTTTCACCTATATAATTAGGGATTAAACTTCTCAGGAAGTAGCGAAATGTATGTACTAATATTCATCCAGGAAAAATAAACTAGATTCGATAGAACATATTTGAACTTCAATTAAAATTTAAAATACGGTCAATACGATTTTAGTTGGTTAATTAGGTTTAAAAATTCTAAAGGCAAATGAATGAATATGAAATGATAATGTTGATGTAAAACGGCAAATGAGGACTACTGGAGGGGATCCAAAGCTTCTATTCAAATCGTTACATACATTTTGCTACATTTAAGGCAAACATTTTTTTTCAGTATATATATATATAGGATCAATCGAACATTCCACACATGTTGACAAGCAATCAAGAAAAAATACCTTAAAGTAAATATTTGATGATAAAATTTGAATACTTACAATGTTTGCGAATATTAAGAATTATCTTTAACAGTTTTATATGTAAATCAATTGATTACTGATGGTATTGGTAAACGCTAAGACAAAACAAGCTTTAAAACAAAACCAAGATTGGAATAGGTAGAATCAAACACATTGAAGACTAGTGATTGTTTCTTCAAGATAACACAACAATGTATTCCACATAAAGACATGTATTAATACGTACCAACAACTATATCATAAACATTCGTAATTCTTTGGGAAGGCCTAATCTGTTTGAATTACGGAAATCAGTTATTCAGAATTGCTTATAAATACCCAACTGCCGGGGACAAAAAACAAAAACGCTTCAAAAATATCCACTAACGTCCACTAAAACAAGAAATAAACCACATAAATAGAATCAAAATACACAAAACACAAAGCAATGTAAACTTTTGTAAGAAGGAGAGTGAACCTGGGAGTTCAAAAACGAAAAGAATTAATATTTGCATCATCCTGTCCTATTGCAGATGATTCATGTGTAGAATATGAAATATAGCACTATGAACCAAAAAAATTACTGTCTATACCAGACACAGTCATTTTTTTACTGCCTTACACTGCTATTTACTGTGAAACTACTGCCAAACAACAGTGAATTACCATTATCACCCTATACAATCAAGGACAGTTTGTGACAGTGATTACCTTCCGCCTATAATGCCCTGTCCTGCATTGGCCTGCACTGTCCGACATTGGTACAGTTTCTCATAGATCATGACAGACTTTACCTGGATTGTTAATCACTGTCCTAAATTGTAACAATTTTGGGCAGTAGTTAACAATTTTACTTGTATTGTTTATCACTGTCCTGATCCGTAACAATTTTGCACAGCAGTTGACAATTTTTCTTGACCTATGATGCACTGTCCACCATTGCCATAGTAAAAGGCAGTACTTGACAAGATATCCACTAACTGTTATGCACTGTTGTGAATTGCTGCAGGAAATATTAGGTCATGACAGATTTGTGTTTTCTGTCTTGAACTGTCATAAACTTAAGCAGGAAATAATAGATGGTAACAATTTATAACGGTCTCTTATTTACTGTCCTTCATTTTGTGAGTTTTTGGCGAAGACGAGATTATTTTTATTTTTATATTTATTTATTATGCTTTAAATGCTTTGTACATGGAGTCTTTTATAACCTAGCCCGCCACACCAAATGCGCGAGTTTATGGGGTTTTTATTTTTATTTTCACATATTTTTCTATCAGAATCAGAATCACAAATTTATAACTGTCACATGCATTCGTAAAGCCATCTGGAAAAATCTTCTTTTTAAAAAATGAAAGAAACTTTTTCTGACACAAGCTCTTAAAATCGCTGATATTTGTTGTTCAAAATTAAGATTAATTAATTTTTTGTTCAAACATCGTCATCCATAAGATATAATATGCCTTTCTTACACTTACGTTTTCAATGTCAATTTTAAAACTTGGAAATAATTATTTTTATAAGTTTCATGTCAGTAATAATAATTGGAGAAGAAAAAACCCACTACAAATAATAAAAGAAACTAGAAGGAAAATGTGTTTATGAGAGATGGGTGAACCGCCCGTACTTGAAATATCGCCACCCCACCCCCCCCTCAAACATGAAGTTCTTAGTGACCTAAATATACTTGGGCGGTAGCAGTTCATACTATAGTGTTTAAATATTAATGTCTCCAAACATGCATCGAACATTAAGTAAACAAAGAAATAACCCATAGTCGTTCATGTGTAAAATATAGGATGCAGTGACCTATTTTCAAGTGGATGATGAGTTTCTATTCAAATCAAATCTAGTATTGAAATATCATCAATGATCATTGGCATCCACTATGTAGTATTCAAGATCACCAAAGTGTTACAGATACACCGATGATTGGATGCATGGACGCACAAGCGTAAAAATATAGCTCTAGCCAACATACGTAACTATTATAGCAATGAAAAAACTTCTTTTCCGTGTTAAATGTATCTTTCAATATGATAAATACTAAGTAGTTTTATTTATAGCCTTTGTTTCTAATATCCCCTTCATATTTACGAGATTTCCTTACGAGTTCTTCGAGTTTTCAACTCGTATTCGATCGCAAAGATTCGTAAATCACTCTTTGTTACTCATAACAGGTCTCGTTAGCTCGTGTGAAATCGTAAGAACTCGTGAAAGTTTTACGAGGAATTTTGAAATGTCAAAAATCCTCGTAAGACTTTATGAGTTGAAAAAAACAACAATGTCATAATTAAACTCGTTAACACATCGAAAAGAACTCGTAGAGATCGTAAATGACTCGCCTCTACTCGAAACTAGCTCTGGAAGACCTCACAAAGGAATTATTTTACGAGTAGTTTGCGAGTGAGTTACGATATCATTTCCAGTATCAAAATTCACTCGTAAAGGCACCGTAGCATGCTCGTAAACACCCAGAAACTAAAATTCGTATCATCTCTAGACGGAAGTGCGAAAAAATTCCGCACAACTGACGAAATCGTGACAACTCGGAAAGAGATCGTAAAAGGTTGGAAGAAACTTTCACAAGAACTCGTAAGACTATAGATTTTGAAAATCGTACCAACTCGTAAGAGAATATCGTATATGTGAAGGGGATATAATTGTAAAATTACAAGTCTATGGTTCTAAAGGTAAAAATTAAAACGGGTCTGTAATTCCCAAGACTTACTCAATAGTTAAAATACATCCTTACCACACTTGTACATGTATACGCCTTTTACGCTTTTACCATTTTCCAGCGGATCGCTATATTTTCCGCTTTGTATACTTATTTATTTCTAGGAAATAAATTTATCTTGAAAAAATATTTTGGCAGCAGAGGTTATTTCTGCAACATAAAATTATGCTAATAAAGAATAAATAATAAACTATTTTGTCTCGTTACCTTTAAAAATAAAAAAATTTTCCGACCAAAACATAAAATAACCCCCCTTTTTTTAAATGAAGTTAAATGGTCCGCCCCTGAGCCCGGTCTACATTATTAAACATTATTAAGACGCATTTGTAAATTAACAAGTTACGCAATACTGCCGTGAAAATGTCTTGATGGGTATCCTGCTGTGTGTGACCAGGCAGTAGACAGGATGTTTATTGTGAACGACATGTATATTACTTAATACCTGCATGTCTGTCTAGGTAGCAGGTTAATTATCCAAACGCTTACCTGAGGCAGTTTACACTCAGAAGAGAGAGTTCACAGTTTTAGAAAATCATGAGTTTTACTTGAAACATTTAACGCAGGAAAATACATGCAATGACAAGAAATGAAAGTATTTTATGCATGTACACATACTTCTTATTCGTTCCGTTTTGTATAACAATAATTTAAAAAGTGGTAGAAACACTTAATACAATCAAACACCACATTATTTTACATGCATGCATTGACTAAGAACTTGTCATGAAAGATCGACCTATCTTCGTGTTCTACTATGAGACCCCTTCCAATCTAATCATACCAAATCTAAGTAGACATAAGCTAATCAAAATTACTATTTCTCGAGAGAGGTGAGCACACACTTGTCTTATTACTTAATATTCTTCTTTAAAAGTCTCTTTTTACTCTCAGACCCCTCTATATGCACTTCATTATTGCAAGTTTTATGAAAATTAATTGTGTGATATAGATTTATAAGGAGGTGTGAATAAATGTTACACATTGTAGCGCACACATGGTTAATAAACCTTTTTATTTTTCTGGGCTCCATATTTTGTACATGTTGCGAAAAACAGATACGTGTTGCATTATGCTTCATCAATGACCTAAATAATACATTATCATTTAATACGTGTATGTTGCAATTATTAATAAATCCCTGTCGCACATCTACTTCCTGTTTTGAAAATATCAGTGATGTTACTCAAGGCATAAAATCAGGACGCTACCAATAGTTAATCGTTCTATGAGTGTTCTTGTTGTTTAGTCTAACAAACTTATCTTTAAAGATCTTCAAAATTCATTACTTTTCTATACTAGAATTTACAAGTAATAACTCTTAATTTTCAAACAATTTTAGATAAACAGACGGCAGATGTCTCTGCTGAGAATTCCCGGGGGGAGCGGGTGAGGGCTTCTGCGAAAAAAAAACTTCCCCGCAAAGAAAGGTGGTGAGAAACCATCTGTATCCCGACTACTGAGGCTTTTATGGTAAATCAAGATTATGAAACATTTGTTTAATTTAATAAATGTGTTATGTTGATAAAAAATCTGTTAATTGAGTAGTGACAAAGGGGCAAATGCAAATGCAACATTGGGTCCATTCAGCATAGAATTGAAAGAAACGCCGCAAAATGTGTCACCTTAAAACTATTTCTGGGGAAAAAGGGTTACCGGCTATGCTTTACCGCTGGTAAACTAAAGACGTACATTTCATTAAACAAATTGATGTTGTACTATGATTTTGACAAGAAGCGGATAATAAGAAATAATAGCTAGACAAATACTAGGATATATTAGACTGCTGTTTACCGCTTAGAACTATTGTTCTTTTCTACAAGTCATGATCAGGTGTATTATTTTGGACTATCTTCTTTGTAGTCAGTGAATGCAGCTCGTTCGACAAATTAAAGTTCATCTTACATTTCCAGCTATCGATAAACATTCTAGTCTGATTGAATGTGTATTGCAGATCAAAGGACCGGCCTGAAGCAGATTCAAAAATAAGCATGAAAAGTATAAGGTGGCAATGTATTCAAAGAATTGCAATTTTTTTTATTTACAAAAAAAATCTAAAAAGTTTTTTCCCCATATTAAAAAAATCATTTAAAAAGTTAGTAAAATGAATATTAATTTTATGAATACGTAATGCATTAAACAAGTTATTAATTGATCCTATATGTAAGGGGAAACAATGATAAAAAAGTCCACTTCAACTTGAATGGTGGAAGAAATAGAAGATTTGTGCTTTGAATTGTTACTTATTTTTTGACAAGCATTGGTTATTTAAATTTTTTGTCCGGGTAAATTTTGATTTATTATCGTTTACAAGGATTTTTTAGGGTAAATTTTGATGCAGACAGCTACATTCAACATTGTTCAAAGTACTTACAAATCACGGGGGGGGGGGGGTGTTACTCTTAGTACTTTAGGGTACAAATTTTATACCCACCCCATTCATATGTAGGCCTGCTGAAAAAATAAACCCATTCATATATATATTTAAATCAAACGGCTTGAATGCTCAAAGTTATAATGCATGTACAGTCAGGGTTACATGGAGGCAAATTGTGAATACGAATTGCATATTTTAAAATTGTATGTCGCACATACAAAATAAAATTAGATAAAACATAAACAAAAAACAAAAACTGAAATATGTGAATGTTTATTATTTATCAAACCAGTGAATGAAAAAAATAATGGTTTATTTAATTTCATTTAGTATACGTGCGCGCAGTCTTGAGCGTTTGATTAATCTAATGTTTGAATAAGTTAAAAAAAACTTCTTTTTTTTTAAATTAAGGTCCTTTAGTTGTAAAAATAGTCCTGTGGTTAAAATGAATTTGTATAAAAGGGATAAATATCTATAAAACTGATGGTACATTGTATATCTATGAAATATTCCTTTGAATTGGTATAATGAGTTTAAATGTTTATTGTGCAAGAAGTTTTGACATGTTTATTGTAACTACCAAAATCAACAAGCCGTACGTGTATTTTGATACTTAAATGCACCCAAGGACGCAAATCATTTTTATAATTCTGAATTAAAAAACTCGTAATAAATAAACAAATTAATACTGGTGCATGTACATATAATATATAATCCTTTTTATTCTGTCATTCCGAATTTACTATTTTAGTTATAAATTTTAATTCTAATTCTTTATCTAGCCTTTATTTGTATCATTGAACAATATCATAATCATTTATCAGATATTTTTCATTAAACATTGTATGACCTTACCCAAGTCCGTCTAAAGACCTAAGTTGAGTCATGTTTTCGGAGGTCTCTCAATTTGGGATACTCGGTAATTTTTCTCCTAACTTTATGACACCTGACGTTCCATATGTATTTCAACCCTATTAATGATTTTAATTATTAATTCTTAAAAACGAATCTAGTCATACTTATGCAAGAAACACCAATATTTTGGCAGGACAAGATTTTGAAGGATTTATATTATAAAATCAAATTACATTAAAAATGTTTTTAAAATAGAAGTATATCTATGTGCATGGTCGGAAAATATATTATATTATCTTCTGTAAGTATTTCTTCTTTGACTTTATTTTTCTTCATATGTTCGGGTCCGGTAGCTGAATTGGCCCGCAGCAGAGTCTAGTTTGCCGTAAGAGGCGACTAAAGGTCTTGAGATTCTGGTTCTGCCAGTGCGACAAAGTGTGTACCCTTGATGGGTGAATAGGATGACCTATAATACGGAATTCTTGACCGCTGACCATAGTGAGCCAACGTTTGTTGAGAGTGTCACGCTTCTTGCACATAAAAGACCCCTTTGTTGGCCGCCAAGAAGAGCATCACATAGGGTAAATTTTTCCACCCACCTTTCCCATTTTCTTGTGGTCTTCAAAATTTGATATCCCCTTTCTCATCATCATTTCGTGTTCATTTTATCATCTTTTTCATGTTCATCGCTTTTAAATAACCTAGTATATAGCGTTGCAAGGGCGTAAAACACCAACTCACTCTTCATATGTGCACAGTTTTAATTTCTTAACAAAAACTAACTCAAGTAATAATATATTATATTAATTGATTATTTATTGAAATGCATAGTCGTGCCTTTATACCAGCTGCCGTTTTGTAATAAAAAAATCTGTCAAAGTCAAAAATGGCCGGATTTCTTTAAACAGGAAGTAGGTGAGCGACAGACCTGAAATCGTATCCCCTGTTATGGGACCCCACCTTGATGCTGTATACCAAATATCAAGTGGCTGTGATCAGTAATTGCTGAGAAAACTGTTGCGAAAAATATTTCCCCGCCTGCACGCCGCCCGACATGAAATCGGGCGGCCAATTACAGTTAGGATTGCCTGGGTTAAGAAGTTACTAGGAATACTTCGAAAACACCCCTAAGTATTTCTTAAGTCATTCCTAGATGTTTCCGTAAGTCTAAGAACCTTTCTTATGGCTTTTCTTAGGAAAGCATCGGGAACACCACCCGAGATTAATACTGCAAAGGATCAAAACGGAAAATTCATATTATTTAAAGGGTGATCTAGCCTCGGATCTAGCAAAACGTACAAAGGTGAGATTTATTTGTCACTCCCTGCATTTGTAGGGTTTTTTGAAAATTTCTAAACCATGAATCATATTTTAACATAAAAGACCTTCAAATGAGCCATGATTAATGAATAAAAAAGAAAGAGCAAAATATAGATCTGCTTTTTCAAGGAAATGTAGCGAAAACATATCATGAATGTAGGTTTGGTCGCGACATGTATCCCACATCTCATTTTTTATGATTGATAGGCAAGCACATGATAGGCAAAGTGTTTTTCCGAATCTAGGTGCTTTCGTCGAGGTCCGCTATCGCTTTACCAAGAATGCATTTTCTGAAAATTTAGATGCTTTCTTCGAGGTCCGCTATCGCTTTTACGAGAAAAAAAACATTTTCTGAAAATCTAGGGGCTTTCTTTGAGGTCCGCCATCGTTTTTCCGAGAAAAGCAAATCGGCCTCACGAATTATCCATTTTATGGCTTGAAAATTTGTTGACGTGTTGATTTTATTAAAAACATAGTGTTTTATTTGGTTATTTCAACTTATTGTTTAATTTGGTTTTTTGTGTGGTCTCAAGCGTAAACATACAGCATTATTGTCAAAATAAGGTCTTGTTCAATATGATGACTACCACAAATTTTTTTTTCTATTTTTTTAAATGAATGGCGATTAATTCTACAAAAGACCTAGTGCAAAAGGCAAAAAAAAATTGTTTCAAACCCGTCTTCACTCGATAAATTAAGTTCAGTGTGAAAAGCCGGATTGGAAGGTTATTTTACAAATTTCTCTGGCAAAAGAACGCGTGCAACTGTCCCGGGGCCACTGTCCCCTATCAAGCAGGAGTACCAGAGCAAGATATCTGGTCAAGAACCGCTCAGTAGAAAGCGTTAGAAAATATAAACGTCCGTCTGTTCTGTTTACTGGAATGCCATCACTTAGCATTCGTTGTCTATTTTCTACTTTCGGGTACAAGCGTCTCTTACGAGTCTTATATTGGTGAAACTGTAGCACTAAGTAGTGTGTTTACGTGGCTGCTGGTTGGTAAACTAAGGCAATGACCATTTAATTTTCGGGGGGGGGGGGGGGCTGGGATTATTACCCGAGCCGAGAGTCTTTTTCGACCGCTGCGCGGGCCAGCTTATTTTTTCCCATACACTCAATGCTAGAAAATTTTGTTCAAAAATTTCTTTTATTTCGAATGCGCAAAATGAGGGCCAGTTTATTTTTTTCGCCCTATAAGCTGGCCAGACTATTTATAGGCCAAAAATCAGAGCCAGAATATATATTTTTTTAAATTCCAGCCCTCCTCCCCGAAAATCAAATGGTCGGTGCCTAATCAAATGTGTCGAAATTCTTTCATGGATGATGTACACATGCATTTGTATAGAAATTTAATTCATATATGGTATATGGACACCACCTTGAAAAAGATGATCTTTTTTGTCAGCTGTAAACGTTAATATGATGTTTGGCATAAAGATAAGAGGTTACATGTGTGCTCTATAAAGTTGTGTTAGAGGCGTTCCTTTAGTTTCTTTTTAAATATAGGAGTATTTCCGGGTTGCTTATAAACTTGTGGTTTTGATTCCGATTCTGATGCAAAAATATGTGCAAATAAAACACATAGAACTCGAGCATGCGTTGTATCAGGCTAGGTTATTATTAATATAAATATTCTTGTCGCCGCAAAAAACTAACAAAATGAAGGACAGTAAATAATTAACCATTATAAACTGTTACAATCTATTATTTCCTGCTTAAGTTCATGACAGTTCAAGACAGAAAATATAAATCTGTCATGACCTATTATTTCCTGCAGCAATTCACAACAGTGCATAACAGTTAGTGGATATCTTGTCAAGAACTGCCTTTTACTATGGCAATGGTGGACAGTGCATCATAGGTCAAGAAAAATTGTCGACTGCTGTGCAAAATTGTTACGGATCAGGACAGTGATAAACAATACAGGTAAAATTGTTAACTACTGCCCAAAATTGTAACAATCTAGGACAGTGATTAACAATCCAGGTAAAGTCTGTCACGATCTATGAGAAACTGTACCAATGTCGGACAGTGCAGGCCAATGCAGGACAGGGCATTATAGGCGGAAGGTAATCACTGTCACAAACTGTCCTTGATTGTTTAGGATGATAATGGTAATTCACTGTTGTTTGGCAGTAGTTTCACAGTAAATAGCAGTGTAAGGCAGTAAAAAAATGACTGTGTCTGGTATAGACAGTAATTTTTTTGGTTCATAGTGTAGACAATGTAAAAACTCTTACAAACAATATGTTTTTTCGAATCTTGTGCATTGCTTCAAGTACATGATTTGACTTACGAAAATGTTTATGGTCATTCTCCATGAAAAGCAAAAAGAGAAAGATGACAGATTTATGCATATAAAGAACTTTCTCATTAATCTTTATGGTTTCAGCATGTTCAGTATAACCAAGAGTGAGTTTAAAAATGGATTTAAAACTACACCCGATATTTTTATTCTTTTTTATAAGATTTATTGACCTTTAATGCAATTACTGCAAATGTCCGAACTTTATAAAATATCAAACACTATAACAAACATGTTTGCACAGTGACTAGAAAATATGGTTAAAATATATCAATCCCATTCCGGCGATACCAATGATATGTTTTCTGAATAAAGAATGGGCGACGAAAAGAAACCAAATGTTATGTGTGCTAAATATTCAGATTTAATTTCTATGATGCTTATCTTCCTCCACATCAAAGTTGCTCTACATAGGACGATATTAGATAGAAAACGAAAGAGAAGAAATCTGTGAAGACTAGCAGTAAAGGGAAAGTTGGGATCAAATATTGGGAACTGTATAAAGACTGACAAACGGTTACCAACAATGTAAAACATTAATCGCTGCCACCATGTGTAAAGGACAGAACAGAGGTAAGTTGGTAGTAAAAATCTAATACTTAAGCATAGACAGTGTGACAAATTAGCTGATGATAGATCGATACAGTCTTTTGATAGGTGAAGCCAGTTTTGATTTTATTGTAGTAGAGTGTCTCACAATTTGCCAAAACTTATGTTATTTACAGGATTTAGATAACATTTATTTCGGTATCTTACTTGAGTCATGCAACAAATGATAATTAGATTCAACTGCTAAGAGTGTACATCCACTGAATCCTTACAACGGAAGAAATCTTGTTATTTGAATCTTATCATTATAGAAACTGTGTAAGTTCTTTCCTGTCATCAGTCGCAAAAGCTTTCAGTCTTCTATTCGATGCAAATTAAGATAAGACAAAGCAAGGATTGGCTATGAAGTCATTAATTTGAGTTCATTTGACTTTAAATGACAATGGAAAAAATGCAGTTCACAAGGTCTGCACGTTTAATAATATTTATTTTGAATCATGCAATTCTAACGGTTTTCACTTCATCTACATTTTTTATCATATTATTGTGTTGTTTTGCTTTGCTATTATTCTTCTAATTATAATGTCATATTCCTATAGCGTTTGACATTTTCTATTTTGCGGCTGTGCGCCTCTGGTGAGTTTACAAAACGAACGTCAGGCGTAGTAAAATTTATTATCATGAACTTTGCTGTAAATGCAATTTCTTACATTCGTGCTGGTTAGCGCTGCCAGTGGATGTTAATTCATTGAGGTTAGCCTGCACCGGCATCATCATTTCTGTGTTAAAAACGCGTGAAAGCTAGAAATAGGTTAATATGAGTCAAATTTGGTTTCCAGTCCAACCTATTTTGGTTTTATTGAACTACATGTATGCTTTTCCTACTCATATAGCGTTAGTCAGTTCATTTGTTTTGGTGGAGCGACTATAATGAGTTATGAACGAAATGCAAGTCAGGCGTAGCAAAATCTATTGTCTATAGCTAATACCTTATTGTAATATGGATTGGCTACCACGCCATGACTTCATTTGACAATATGAGATAATAGCCAACGATAATTTTTTCATGTCCTCTTAAAATATATTATTGAAGAAGGAACATAAGAGTTACCATATTTGTACTAAACTAAACTTCACAAAAATCCGTACAAAGAAAGGTATATAGCCGGATCTTCTTCGTGTTCAACTACAGAATTGTCCGTTAAACCCAAAAAGATCTTGTCTGCTGTCAAGAAGGCTTGTCTGCTGTCAAGAAGGACAACAACACAGCGCATTCAAGCCAGAATATGACTGTATTCGACCAGAAAACTCTTTCCGTCAACCAGATGTAAAATATGATCCCTCAAGATCAATTAAGTAATGTATGTGATAGTTATATATACACCTAAAAAAAAATAAGCACCCCTATGATTTTTTAAAATCATACATTTTCAAAACTTTTTTTTTAACCATGATTTAACTAATAGTCATTGAATTTTTTTATTGCTTATTGCAAACTAAAATATTCACTGTTAAGCACAATTTAACATGCTTGTAACAAACAAAAGGACATCTGTTATTTACATAACACGACATGCCAAAAAAGATGGCTTTTGTACATAAACAACATGGTCTTAAAAAATTATGGTCCTCAAAGCTCGAAACTTTTGATAAATTGTCAAATCGCACTTGAAAAGGTATATCATAATCAAAAGATTGATACTGTATCATCAAAGAATCAATTTCGAGTACGTTCAGCTTTAGCACTAATGACTGCTGGAAGCCTTTGTTTTAAACTGCCAATATGGCGTCTAATTTCCTGAAGAGTTGTCTCCCGCTTTTCAAGGCGAAACTATGCTTTTATTAGCCGAAAGCTTACACCCTTTAAATCATATGGTAAAGATTAAAACTGACCAAAATCATTGATATTAAAAATTATTTCAAATCATCGAAAAGCAAAAAAAGTCTAGGGGTGCTAAACATTTTCCAGATGTTTATATATATATGTACGGTATTTGTTATATTTATATGGGCCGAAATATCACGAGACGAAGGGGCGAAATCGTGGGACAAAAGTTTCGACGCAAAAGTTCTGGAGCAAGCCGGGATCAAAGCTTAAAAAAAATTATCAAAAAAACGATTGCCAAATTATATTCTAACGGAATATTGCCTTGCCAACAGTGTGTTTGGTAAACAAATAATATGATTAGCATGAAATGTTACCAGGTGGGTTCGGACTCGCGACTTTGAACAATAAATACTGATGCTTCTTATAGATGAATATGCAACAGATCAAGGCATGGCAATATTCCGTTAGAATATAATTTGGCAATCGCTTTCTGAAAAAAAAATGAAGCTGTGACCCCGGCTTGCCCCAGTACTTTTGCGGTGAAACCAGGATTTCAAATAAGCAGGGGCACCAAAGGGGCATTCGAGTGTCAAAAGTCCGAAAAGGCAACGACAAAACCGGTAAACATGAACAAGAACAGCACAAGGAAACACAAAACATAATAACAACCGAACAGAAATCAACAAACCTTTCTTCCCTAAGATATTTCGGCCCGTGGATTTTAAAGAACTCAAAAGAAAGATTATAAGATAATCTTAAATCCCGGTCATTCTCTGAGGTTCATTCTTTGAAAACTTTCTATTTTTCAACTTTGTACACCACATCGCCTCACGAAAACCTTAAGTGTTGCCTGAAAAAAAAACTTATTGAAAAGGCCTTTTCGAATTCAAAGAACTTAGTTTATTTAGGTTATAATTCTACATTTTATTCCAAAACATCTTATAAAGATAAGATTCGTTACACTTTGCATCAAGTTTGAAGTATGCTTGATTTCCTTATTGACAACATATTTGTCACATTCGGAGGAGAGATTTTTCAACAACAAGACGGCATTACAATGGGCACAAACTGTGCTCCTCTCCTCACCGATTTTTTATACTCTTACGAGACTGAATTTCTTCAGGATCTCGTAAAGAACAAGAAGATGAAAGAGGCAAGGTCCTTTAATCTTACTTTCAGATACATTGATGACGTCCTCTCTGTCAACAACTCTTCGTTTGCTAGATGGATTCCTTCAATATATCATCCAGACCTAGAGATTAAAGAAACCACCAAATCCACTTGCTTTATATCATTCTTGGAACTACATCTCGAATTTGACCCGGATGGTCATTTCAGTACAAAACTTCACGATAAAAGATATGATTTTGATTTTAAAATGATTAATTTTCCTAACCTGGAAAGTAACATACCAATATCACCTTTATTTACTCAATGGAATATGCATAATAACAAGTTCGTAGCCCTTCATTGATCACATCTTTGTTTATCACTCTGAAACGATTGAGTAGCCTGCGAAGATGTTTTTAAAATAATTTACTAAGATGTGACGATTTTAAAGCAAGGGCTTCTTTTCAGACCTTGAAACTAAATGTTGAAATAGCTGTTACAAGGACTGATTAGTATCCCGTGCTCTTTTATTACAGTCATGTTATAATCGTGTTAGTGTCTTTACATTTCAATCCCGTTAGGCTATTCATTTCCTTGATGCCTATAGGCATCCTAGTTGAAATTACTGTTTACCACCGAAAAAATGGATGTAAAAATGATGATTTTGATAAGAAATATAGTTAAGTCTATTTCGTATCTAGTAAAGGATAATCAAGGCTAATTGATTGTCCGAATTTTTCATGTTTTTTATTTCATTCCGTCTTGACCTTGGCGTTTCTACCACAAACAAACAAATATTTTAATATTGACAGGATTATATATTCAAGTTGACTGAATAAAATATACTGAAGGAATCATCAAGGGTGGCTGAAGGAATTGTTTGACTTATTGTCAAAATTGCCATTTGCTTTGGTAACTAGAGTTAAACCTTGTGATTACTAGTCTTTAGAGGTGTTTATTATGCAAGGTTTATTTACAACCTTAAAATAAATAAAATCACACTTTAAGATTTATGGGTTCTTACATAAGTTCTTTGAAAAGACCGGCTGATCTTTTCACAAGAGATATAATTTTTCCAGTCTTTTTGCGAGTGGAGCGTAGCGGAACGAGCCAAAAGACCCCAAAAAGGATCAGGGCTGATAAGACCTGTTTTTGGCCTCAAAATATGGCTGAAAATTAAAAGTTCTAGTATTCTACATTCACTGTGTTATTTTCTCAGGCAAGGGTTAGGGACATAATAAACAATGAAAATTATTTCAATCCATTTAATCTTTATATAGAAAATAGCATAAAAAGTTGGATGATTTTCAACATTTGGTCAAAATTAGCGGTTTTTACATTATTTTCATGCTTATTTTGTTTTCAATAGTAGTGTGTATAGCCATGTACCAAAAAGATACTTTGAGAAAATATTTTTCAGGACCAACTTAATTTGTTACCAAAAGGATTCTGTGGTACATGGGTGTTACAATCACTTCCCAGAGTGAAAATTATTAAAAATATGCTAATATACACAACGTATCCCTGTGTTAACAATTTGCTTGTCAGCCGTGTAGCTCTATCAAGGAAGTCGTTGTACTCCCGACATGCTCTGGAATAAATCATTCTTTATTTTTCCGAACACGAATTGCTTTACCTTTAATGCTTAAAAGCATCTCAAATTCGTATACCACAGCAAATTGAACATGTAAGGTTGATGAAACGAGCATTGATTATAAACTGAGAATTGGGATGCTGACATATATTAAACCATTGGCAAAGAAGAGGATAAAATGCAAAACGTTTTCTTTCATAGCTGTCTTATTTTACTCCGAGAATTTGTTCTCAGTTTTGATATGATTACCTGTTCGACATGTACATTATTCTCTATATATTTTTATCAAAGTTTGGTCTTTTGACAATTACTATCACTATCCCTGATTAGAAATCAATGTTTTATTGCTTCAGAAAAGTCAACACTCATCCTATTAAACGATTGAATGATAGAAAAGTGCATCATAAGAAACTTACTTTATTCTAATTCACTTACACTGAAAGCTTAAAGGGATCTTATATAGATTTTTTTACGTTTCTTATTTGTCCATGTATAGTTGGTCACGCTACATTAAAAATAATTGAAAATTATTTGAAAGACATGTAAAATTGTACTGGAAATATTGATATTTATCTGTATCAATTAACTCATTATGATATTTACCCGATATTAAATATTAATCGAACCTAACGATGCTGGACTCCTAAGAAAATGATTTATCATTTTTCTGAAAGAGGGCATTACAAGTACAAACACATCATAATCCTTCCAAATACCACAGTATTGGAACGGAAATTGTATAGTATCCGGAAGCGCCGTTTGCGAAGCGATGATATTTTCTGGTACAGGTAGCGACAGATTAAAAAAAGTCAAAAACCTGTGAAAAAAATTAGATACATAGAAATGGTCAAATATGTTTAATAAAAGAACGAATTGATAAAATGACTTAATAACAATCAAACGAAAGCACAAAGAACAAAATTTTAAATCAACAAAAAGCTAGATTTTAACTTTAACATGTATATAGGTCCGTTTATATTGACGTCCATTCAATTTTCGTTTTGATTTTTTGTTTTTCGTTTTGTAAAATCAAATCAAAAATTGAAAAATAAAAAGGATTTTTACTTTTCGTTTTGTAAAATAAAAAAAAATAAAAATAAAAAAAGGAAATGTGTTCGTTTTTCGTTTTCGATATTAAAATCAAAAATTGAAAAACGAAAATGTATTCGTTTTTCGTTTTGAAAAATTAAAATGAAAATTGAAAAACCGAAAACGAAAATGTATTCGTTTTTTGTTTTCCAAAATCAAAAACAGAAATTGAAAAACAAAAGTATTTTCGTTTTTCGTTTTGTTAATCAAAATCGGCAATGTTTTCTTTTTTTCGTTTTAAATATTAAAAAACAATAAATGAAATACAAACATATTTACGTTTTTTTGTTTTGCAAAATCAAAATCGAAAATTGAAAAACAATAGTATATTCGTTTTCCCTTTTGTAAAATTAAAAAAAAAATTGAAAAAAACGGAAATATGTTCTATTTTCGTTTTGAATATTAAAAAACAAAAATGGAAAAAAAAAACAAAAACTAAAGGATTTGTTTTTACGTTTTTCAACTAAATAAGAAAAACGAAAATGATTTCCTTTTTTAGCTCACAGGTGAGCTATTGCCATCACTTGTCGTCCATCGTCGTTAACTTTACTTTGAAAATATTATCCTCTGAAACTACTAAATGGATTGCTCTGAAACTTTGCACACTTCATTTATGGGAAGTCCTCTACCAAGATTGCACAAATGTTGACTGCCGACCAATAAACATGGCCGTCATTGCTAAAAATAGAACAAGGGGGTCAGATCCTAGTTTTTGGCGTATAAATCAAAAAGTATAATTGATAGAGAAAATCTGAAGCAACCTTCTTTCAGCAAGCTCTACAAAAGTCTTCATGAGTCGAAGTTGTCAGATGACCCCTTATAGGAGTTATGGCCCTTTAAAGGTGATAAGTGGTGTTTTTTCATGTTTTTGGGCTATAGAATGAAAACTATTGCAATGGAGAAAAGTTGTAGCTTGCTTAAACCTTCGGTCCAATGAGCTGTACAAGTCTCCATTAGGTCGAATTTAACAGATAACCCTTACAGGGGTTATGGCCCTTTAAAGGTCAAAAATGGCGTTTTTTTCATGTTTTTGGCCTATAAAATGAAAACTATTTCAATGGATAAAAGCTGTAGCTTGCTTAAACTTTCAGCCCAATGAGCTCTACAAAAGTCTCTATTGAGTCGAAATTGTCAAGTGATGTTTTTTCATGTTTTGGCCTATAGAATGAAACTATTGCAGACGGAGAAAAGCTGTTGCTTGCTTTAACCTTCAGGTCATTGAGCTCTAGAAAAGCCTTCAAAGGTTGAAGTTATAAAATGCTCGTTTACAGCTGGTTTTTTTTACCTGAAATGTATGAAACAAGAGGTCCCAGAAGATTTTCTTAAATGGCGCGCCCTGCCGTTTGAAAATTTCTGGATCCGCCACAGTCGATCCTTTAATTTGTTATGTAAAAAAATTAATAGCGCCTGGACGCAAGAGATGAACTGCCGAGCATATGCAAAACTATAAGGTTATCAAACTCTAAAACCTATATGTTATTTATTTATGACATATTTCAACTCGTTAAATATAAAAATTAAAAACCATCAAATTCAAAGAAAGATAATATTTAGCTTTTGCTTTTCCTAAAATGTTCTTTTAGCTGGTAAATGGTTGATTTGTTAGTATTTGATATGCTGCATGTGTCAGATGACGCCTTAAACGACAAGAAACAGCGGGTTTTTTATTTTTAGGTCTATTAGAATGAAAAGGAAGCATCATAGAAACAGGTTTTGCCAGACCAAGCATTCGAACAAAAAAAAAATCCCGTGTAAATGGCAAATGCTATA
The DNA here is from genome assembly GCA_963971305.1 of Arcuatula senhousia. NCBI lineage: Eukaryota > Metazoa > Mollusca > Bivalvia > Mytilida > Mytilidae > Arcuatula > Arcuatula senhousia. Next base: position 9,457,581 of record OZ020307.1, read on the forward strand.
AGGGTGTGCTGTAGCAATCAGGAGCAATTGAGTTTACCCTCGTAACGACTTGAGTTCGTGTTGATGATTGCTTTGTAGTTATTTTGAAGTTTCTTCTTGCTGCCTTTGTTCGTGTGTTCTGATTTTGTCTTTGTCCTTTCGGACTTTTGACATTCGAATGCACCATTAGTACCGCTTAGTTCTACAAATCGGAATAGACACTTAAGGAAAACATGTACCAATCGTCAACTTTTCCTTCGTGTGTAGCAACATTCCGTCTTCTCCAGCCAGTTCACAGGTAAGTATTTGTGGGGAAAATTGTGATTTATTCGTTGATATAGAGCATCACGTCTGATAAATAAATAAATAAGTACGTTTGTTGGTTTGTCATAGGGTTGTGTTTTGTCTTCCTTTACAGGACAGGCCATGGTGTATTGACTGTAGCAACGTGACGGATGTGTTTCAACGAGCAGGAACGGCTTACCTTTCCGAAAGATCGTGTTATTTGCTATTCAGCTGGGTTTTTTAGTGTGCGGTTTCTTCGTTGTGTTTACTTCTTTCGTCTTTGACCTTTCGGGCTTTATAGATTTTAATGTCACATTGTTACCTCTTCTTTTAAAATAAATTTCGAGATGCCAGTCGCAGATAGACGCAGAGCTATTTTTTAATCATATATGCATATCTTTTTAGCCATTAAAATCTTTCCATTGAAAAAGTAAAGATATTCTAAAATCATTACAAATGTATTTTGCACAGATATGATGAAATGTATCAATTAAGCAAGTGCTGTGTTGGATTTCAAATCGATTTACTTGATTTGTTACATCAGTCAATAGATATTTCTAAGCTAACTGCCAGTAGCTGTGAGTGTTCTCAAGAGAGTTCCTCTACGTCCTGATTTTATCGTGCTTTCTCTATGTCTCAGATTCTCTTTTGCTGAATTGAACGCCTATCGAGTTGATTTTTTTTTGGAGTTACGGACAAGAGATGAGTACCCCGTTTAAATTTCAGTAGCTTTAAGTATGTGTTTTGCTATGGGACCTTCTCCCTGAAATCAATCTAGTTGTTCCTCGTCGCTACGCGGAACTACAAGGTAGAAATGCGTTGTCTGTTCGTCCGGCACATATTTTCGGGCTACGATTCATCGATATTTAGTATGCAGCTTGAGGTAGGGGTCTTATAATACGAAAAACTTGATCCAGGATTTCTGAACCAGAAAATAACATTGTGTTGAAGCTGTGAAGTCTCAGTTAGAATCGTTATTGATATATTACTAGTAAGATAAAGGCTATATTGCCAAATTACCTTGTCCATCCGGCTGTCCGTCCGTTGCAAACTTTCGTGAAATTTACTGAACATGCTGAAGGAGATGGAGAGATTTTGTACACAGCTTTTACTTAGTGGGATGAGTTGTAACGCGCCTCCCCTTTCAAGGTCAGTTGGGTATCTACTTCATGTTTTTGAAAGGTCGAGATGGGGTTTCCTATGCACGACTTAGTGCATCTTATTTTGAGGCTTATCTGTACCTCGAAAAGTGTTTTTTTTTGGTGATTTTACGAAAAATGCTTTCCCGTCCATACTGATTCATTCAAATTATCAATACACAAATCGCAATTCATTTTACCACTATTTGCGCGGGTATGCAGGACGTACCGAGGTGCACATCTTTGATTGACAGATATTGTTATAAGAAACCACAAAACACATTGAGTTTTGTTAAACTGGATAACAGTTGGTAAAATTTTCATGTCTTTTCAAATCCATGTTCGTGTCCAGGTTTGGGGTCGTAAACATTACCATTATTTAAAACCAGATATTTGCCAGAAATCGTATATTTTCATTGTTTCAAAATCATTTTATTTAAATCATATCCATCAAGAAACAAAAAGTTATACAAAACTGAATATTGGCAGGTTTTATTTTCCAGGTCTTTACTTAAGTGTGACCCATGCAACAAGAGGTTTAGAAAGTTATAAGCACTTTTGCATCGATCACCAGTGCTTCCACAGTTACAAAACGTTAGCACTACAAATTTTATAACCTTGTTTCACACACTTTAATGCAGCATACCATGTCTGTAGCCGGAATTTTTTAAAGGGGGGGGGAGTCAATCGAGGGTTCGATTTTCAAAATATTTCTTATTTCAATAGTGGTTAACAAAATTCCAGTTTGGTTTTAACTATATGTTTTTTTGTTCAAAGAGGGAGGGTCGTCCGAATCCTTCGAACCCCCTTCCTGGCTACGGGTACGCATACAGAGGTATGAAGAACAAGACCTTTTAAAAATTTACACGTGTGCCCCCTCCCAAGTTAATCCTGGAACCGCCCCTTAATATTGTTTAACATCAAACATTTTCTTAAATCTGTGGACCATGTTACCTACTAAGTAATTTATAACGCACCCGGGTCCGTGTAATATGTTTTTATTTTTCCTGACTTTATTGCACGCAAACTGTAAACGAGAGGCGGCCATTCCATTTATTTTTTATCAAAAAGAAACTACTTTTGTTTTTCGTCTGTTTAATAATGAAAAAGGAAATCATTTTCGTTTATCATATTTCATTCTGGGTTAACAAAACGAAAAACGGAAATAGCAAATCCTTTGGTTTTCCGTTACTGTTTTTAATATTCAAAACGAAAATTACATTTCCCTTTTTCAATTTTTGTTTTTTGATATCAAAAACGAAAAACTAATACATTTCCGTTTTTCAATTCTTATTTTTGATTTTGCAAAATGAAAAAACGAATATATTTCCGTTTTTCAATTTTGGTTTTTTAATATTAAAAACGAAAAACGAAAACATTTTCTTTTTTCAATTTTTGTTTTTGATTTTGCAAAATGAAAAACGAATACATTTCCGTTTTTCAATTTTGGTTTTTTAATATTAAAAACGAAAAACGAATACATTTCCGTTTTTCAATTTTTGTTTTTTATTTTGTAAAATGAAAAACGAATACATTTCCGTTTTTCAATTTTGGTTTTTTAATATTCAAAACGAAAAACGAGTACATTTCCGTTTTTCAATTTTTGTTTTTGATTTTGCAAAATGAAAAAACGAATACATTTCCGTTTTTTAATATTTGTTTTTGATTTTACAAAATGAAAAACGAATACATATCCGTTTTTCAATTTTTGTTTTTTATTATTAAAAACAAAAAAAACGTATACATTTCCGTTTTCAATTTTTGTTTTTGATTTTGAGAAACAGAAAACGAAAATACCTTTGTTTTTCAATTTTCATTTTTAATTGTCAAAACGAAAATTGAATGAACGTCAATATACACGGACCTATGTAGAATGTGAAAAATAAAGGTGACAACAAAACTACCGAACTTGAATGATCAATTTCATAGTCCAGAGAAAATGACAAAAAACGAATCAGTCATGCCGGAGAATTGGTGAATCGCAATGGTCCTGACTTGGTACAGGCATTTCAAACGAAATTGTGGTTTAAACCAGATTTTATGGCGCCAAACCTCCCTCTTCCATTGCGATCTTCGGATCCGGTAATGACCATAGAACACAACAATTAATGAAATTTTACTTTTCGAAAATATTCATAGAACTAAAATTTTCAATAAAAAAAAACAATATCGTAAAGGTACAAAAACGAAGAACTTTCATTTTATGTGGGCATTAGGAGGGATAACTCGGGACACATTTTGAAATTTTAAAGAATAATCTTAAAATATGCACATTTATTAGCTTTTCGTAACAGTAACCAGCATTTCAAAGTAAAATGTATTAATGGCAGATGGCGTTTTTACCATCATAGCGTATATATATATATGAACATGTAGTATACTTGCCATTTTGAGAGTTTGCATAGCACGTAAAATCTCGAATAAAACAAACATGTATATAGTACAGACAGGATATAGGACACAAATTATAACTTGAGAAGTCTGAGAGTCTTGAAAATGAAGATTAATTTCTAAAGCCGTACTGTCAGTGATGACTTATATATCGATAATAATTCTTCACTAGCAGTAATAATCATCTTGCCTTCTTACAAACCCTATTACGTGTTATTGGTTTTGGTTTTTGTTTTGTTCGTTGCTTCTACTGTTCATACCACCAATTGTCTCGAAAATGTGCGACATTTTATTTAACAACACATATTTATGCATTGTTGGCAGTGAGAAATAAATCAATTCTATGTTATCCGTTTCTCCATTTTGCCTTTTGACTTTGTTTTAACAACTTTAAGTCTTCATTAATTCTTTTCAGATTTTGTTAAACAAATCAAATTATCGAAAATAAAAGAAACATCAATTAATCAATCAATCACAAACAGTAATTTTGACTTGAATGCGTTATATTGTCAGTAGTAGTTTCACACTGTGAAACTAAAACGTTCGTTAATTGCATTCGTTGGTCATGACATTCTTCATTTTTTGCTATGCTGACTTGGAGGTTTCTTGATATTTCTTTTTTTGCTGGTTTATCAATCATTCTGTTATGCATAAGCCGACAAATTCAGAATTACATAACTTTGATGAAATTCATGATTATTGAGTAACAAGGCATTAGAGAAGAAAATTGGTACTGTTACGTAATAACCTTCATAATGCTCGTTCGACGTAAGAATCAAATTAGAACTAATTTATTATTCTTAATAAAACTATATAGAAACAACGTTTTGTTGTGAGCATTAATATGATAATGTACATTTAGACAGTTAAAAAAAATTCCTTAAGAGCATGAAATATTAAGTGTAAAAACATTCAGGCTGGATAGAATGGAATCCTAGAACAAAACTTCCCTGATACTTAATTGGTCGAGCAAACACAAAATGCAAATACAGGAAGAATCTTTAGGAGTAGAGAAAATAGAGATGGTTATGACTTGGTACAAGAATTCAGTTTTCTTTCTTTATTTTCTTAACTGGTTTTATAGAAAATATCATTTTAACCTTTTTCAAACCATTGTTTGGAAGGTATGGATGTATAAGGCACGGACCATTTGATTTTCTGGGGGGGGCCTGGGATTTTTTTGAAAAAAAATTCCCGGCCCTGATTTTTGTAAAAAAAAATAATCTGGCCAGCACCTAGGTTGAAAAAAAATAATCTGGTTTCAATCTTGCCAATTGAAAAAAAAATAATCTTGCCAACAAAATTTCCTTGCTTAATATGTGTGTGAAAAAAATAATCTGGCCCGCGAAGCGGGCGAAAAAAATTTCCCGGCTCAAGGTAAAATCCCAGGCCCCCCCCAGAAAATCAAATGGTCCGTGCCTAAGATGAAATTCATAAATAAAACAGGGAAATCGAGTTAAACTAGGCAACTGTTAAATGATTTATTTAAATATTGAGGCTTTATAAAAAATTCTGAAAGTAAATGTCACACCTTCACTAGCCTAGCACTGAGATCTGTTGGTTTCACTTAAGATAATTGCAATGGATTGAGACCCTCGGCGAGAAACATTGAAGATGAGAAGTTCTACCATTCCTTGATTTTTTATAAAAGATGTTTGATTGCCAAAATTCGTGAATGATTAGAATGGGAAAGTCTTTGAAGCTGTAGAGAATACGTTTTGCTTTGGTGATTTATTTCAGTTCCAATAACCGTAAGATTTTGGTGATAAGCAGTTATCTCAAAGCGTATTTGCATCTCTGACTGTAAATTAGTCTGACACTTCTTTTCAGATTAGCTGATATATATTTAACTACATTTCAATGACACAAACCAATTTTGAGAATTTGAGTTTAAGAGGTTTAATATGTAGTCAGTAGATAATCTGAGAAATCGTTTTATGCACGTGTTTTTTCCAAAGGAAAACCTATAATCATCAATGAATTCTAACACAATCGACTAAACGAAGATTACTACTAATAAGGAGAGATGAAATTTGACAATGTGCAATATAAAATGCAAATAAAAATATATTTAAGACTCATATTCATGTACAGAATCAAATTGACGTCAAATACGCTAATCATCGTCCATTCTATGCGTCATAATAGAATGTATCTCAAATCCACGTCTTTGTTCGATTTTCAAATACATGTCCATTCTCAAATTGACGTTTGCTTTTGTCTTTTCTAATCTGTGCCCATTCTTAAATGTATATCAATTAGGTTAAAGATTATAATCAATAGTATAACAAATTCAAAAACAATGCATTAATATACAAAATGTTTGAATGAAGCAATAAAGAAATTCATGCCAATACTGACCTAAGAATATCATTGCAAGGGTTTTGAAAGCAGACAAAAAATTAAGCTGATGGCCCTCTTTCTTTGCTTTATTCTTACATACACGTATCTTTAAACAACAAGTTTGATAATATTTGATAAAAAAATGTCGACATTTAATTCAATGATTGAAAACGCAACCAGATATTATTTTAATCATCGCACTGGGATTAAGACCTACTAGTTATAAGAATTGGGAAAAAGCACCAACAGCTTTTTTGGGATCGTTTTCTAATAGATTTATATTAAGATCATTTTAAAATGATCATTGCATTAAGCCTTGCACTAGGTTGTTTTATTATAGGACTCAATAATGACTAAGGAAATATAAGAAAGGGTTCTTGGTTCCATTTTGTAAAAAAGATATCGCCTGTAAACAAGGCTATGGAACTTTTCTTCTACATTAAAAGCTTTTAACCCTAGGAAGACCTATTGGATTTTGTCTCATTTCAAAGAAGAGTTGGTAATTCAAGTAATATGTAATAATGATAATAAGATATCCTTAAGCGCGTTGGAACATTTTATGCATGTATAAAGACTATGGGAAAAACTCTCCTTCGGTCTGATACCACTGCACATTTTTTATGTCTGAAGTGAATAAAATGGAAAAGACAGATTATTATCCAAAAATTATTACTGCGTTTTCTTCATAAAACCATTATGATAATGAAATTGTAGTTAGATGACAATGATTGAGATCGCAACAATTTCATCAATGTATTTGATTTTTCATGAATGATTCTAATTAGAAGACGTTTTAGGCTGTCAAGAGTTTCATGATAGCTCATAGCCAGATATGAGTATCACTTTATCTCATTAATATTCATATAAGTAAATTAGATTACTGGTCACGTGACAAAATTTACTGTATTTCTAACGGGAACATGCTTTTATAAATTTTAGAAATCAGGTCTATTTCAGGGTAAGACTTAATTACTTTGTCATCAATGAGTCTAAGAAAAAGAACAAATAAACAGAAGACCAAATAATAGACATGCTCAATTTTCTTATAGACAACATATTTGTTCAGTTTGGTGGACGTGTTTTTTTTTCAGCAAACAATAGGGATTCCAATGGGCACTAATCGTGCACATCTGCTTGCTGATTTGTTTTTACATTCATATGAAGCAGACTTCTTACAATCTCTTCTAGACAAAAAGATTATTAACTAACTCTCTCTTTTAACCTTACTCTCCGTTATATTGATAACCGTATGTCCTTTCACTTAACAAATCTTGATTTTGTGAATTTCTCTATCTCATATATCCTCATGAACTTGAATGAAAGGAAACAACGGATTCTAGGAAGTCTCACTGCAGGCGCGTAGTTCCCTTTACGCAAAAACTCATTTGCGTGTACATTATTTTGGCAAATGCAGACTCTGTTTCATATTTAGATATACATCTCGAAATTGACTCTCAAATAAGACTTTCAACAAAGCACTATGAGATACCCGAATACTTCAACTTTCCAATCGTCAACTTTCCCTTTTTGTGTAGTAAATTTCCGCCCGCTTCTACTTATGAAGTCGTCGTGTCACAGTTGATTCGTCACTCTAGAGCTTGCGGGAATTACAACGCTTTCCTTGGCAGAGCGTCACGTTTGACACAGAAATTGCTTTACAGGGTTATGTTGCTCCAGCGTTGCTGTCTTCACTCTAGAAATTTTACGGAAGACTCCGTGCACTCGTAGACCAAAATGGATTTCTATCTCTCAAATGAGTGCAGATGTTGGTTTGTCGTAGAAAGGAGAAGGTTCACGAACACCCTTATTTGGCCCACAATTTGGCAAAAATCTTAACTTAGATATTTCATGTTATAACTCTTTGTAAGTATAGTCATGTGCTTGATTTCTTTAATTCTAAACTTCTTTTTGACATATTATAAAAGATCAATTCAACCATAGGGGTCAAACTTGGGGAATTTAACGAAAAATCCAAAATTTCACCATATTTTGCTTCTTTTTGGTTCTAAATTGGTTAAGAAAAATATGAGCGCAATCAAGGGCACCCTTCATATTTTCAGAAAACCTTTAATATGGTCATAATTATAATCTACTTAATTATGAAGGGTGTCCTTGAGTGCGCTCTATATTTTCTAAGCACAAATGTGCATTGAAAAATGGCAAAACCTAAAGATTTTCAACATTTTTTGCAAAATGCCGAAGTTCATGACGTCACTGCGACGTTGTTATGTGACAAATCAAACTTTCAAATGCATATGTCTTACATATATCCATAGTACTATATCTACAACAAATATGACATGATTATCTAATACTTAATATTTTAGGGCCAAATATGAAGGTTCGCGAACCTACTCCTTTGTTTTGACACACTGAATTAGAAATTAGCAACACGACATGTGTGCTATATAGCAGGCAGGAACCGATTACTCTTCCGGGGCACCCGATTTCACTCTTGTTGACTTGAGTTCACGTTGTTGATTTACGTTTGGTTGATTTTGTGTTTTTTGTTTCGTCGTGTTGTCTTGATCGTGTTTACCGGTTTCGTCGTTGCCCTTTCAGACTTTTGACACTCGAATGCCCCATTGTTGCTTCTTTCTTAGTAAAACAAAATAATAGTAGAGACTTAACTCTAACCATGTTTATGCTTAGGACAAAGCTTAGTTGTATGAATGGTTGAAGCAAATAAGTTACATTAGTAAAAAAGGGTAAAAAATTAAATTGCCACCAGAGATTAAGAGTCTGGATAATGGTCAATTGTGTTGAACGAACTCAAAGAGGATACTGAAATGTATACTAGGTAAGGCATTCTCATTGTATTTGTGACGATATCAGACTTACTTTGAATATAAAAATCCTGCTGAAATCATTGGACTCCTGTTCTGTATATTGTGTTCAAATTCTCAAGCGAAAGGTGGGGAATGATTTGGTGGACTATTTCCTCCGTAACTGTTTTGGTTTTGAGTACCTTTCGTTCAATACTTTTGGTTTTTGCCTTTCCAATGTTTTGATTTAAATGCTGCTGATGAAAGGTTTCTCTTTGAAATATGCATATACAGCATGACTGACTGGGGAATTTAACGTCGTGACTATACCTAGATATAGGTCTGCAGCGACGTTTACATATACAGCATAACAAAACTACCCGATTTATACCAGTTTTGGTATTTGTATTTTTAAAACACTGGGTCGATAGCCACTGCTGGTGGACTAGAGGTCCCCGGGGGTTATCAAAAGTTGTCATACTTTTCTGACACGAATTTATCAATAAATTTAAATACTTTTTGTTGTTGAAATTTCCATTTGTTAATATTAAAAAAACACCAAGTTTTTCTTGTACTGCACATGGTCGATATCCTCGGTGCTGGATGTTGCCTTTCTGTTCGAACTGTTTTGGTTTTTGGTATTTTTTGTTAAAAACTTTATGTTTTTGACCTTGCAGTATTTTGATTTTAATGCTGCTGATGAGAGGTTATTCCTTGATCCTTGAAATATGCATATACAGTATAACCAAATTACCCGTTTTTTCCCCATTTGGTATTAGTATTTTGCTATTTATATTGAAATTACAAAGTCCCAGCTAATGGGTTTTGTTCCGTCTGCGGCGCGTTACGTCATTCAAATATTTAAAGATATAATTGATACAAAAAGTCTCAAATCGAAAAATGACCACCTTTTCGGGCATACTTATTTCTTTATTTTCAAGCAGGGCAAATTTGTGTACATCAGGGAAATGAATATCAAATGATTATGAAAGATAACCCCTTTTTTATTGATGATCTTTGGAATTATGACTGTAATTCTTTTTTATCGCTGGAAATATTTCTAGCAAGAGTTGCACTAAATGTCTCACCACCGAAATACCTGAGTATTCCTTAGAAACTATCAACGTTACTAAACCGGATAACCAATGTTAAGGTCAAAAGATGTGTTGAGCTACTACTGGGGCATATGCATACCGGGTTTCATCAACCTAGGACCTACAGTTCTTGAGATATGGATGTGCTCATAGAACCTTAACACAAAAAACGCCGCCGCCGCCGCACCGCCGCCGGTGGAGTTACACCTAAGTCTCACTCCGCTTTGCAGGCGAGACAAAACTATAAACAGAGACTGTTTGCCAAAAATTTAGAGAAAAGTGTTTTTATGCATTTTTTTCACGGTGGACGTCAATGCTGACGTCATTTTACTTGAGATAGTGAAAATATACATTAAACAATAATATAATTTCAGTCCGTTGCTCAAGTACTAAAAACGAGTTCTTGAATGTTTTTTTTCTATAAATAAACAAGTCAAATATATTTATTTATTTATAAAAAGATTCACTCATTTATGAAAAAATGATGTCCTAAACACCAATAACATATAAACGAAGGGAAGCATATTTAATGCTAATGATAACGTGTTCACGGGGATTGTCATTTAAAAATTATTTCAAAACATTAATAGCTTAAATAGGACCACATAAGCACTAAGTTTGTTGGTAAACAGTTATTACCCTGTCTTCGGGTCAAACCGCTTTGCCTATAGACTAACGTGGATTTGTGGTTGAATGTTTGTAGTCTTTCGTCTTGCTTTTTTGAACATTTGAATATTCGAGAAATACCAAAATATAAAAGAGAAAAGATCATGAATGCAAAAGTAAACAAATATTCATAAAATGGTGCCTTTGCTAACTGTTTAATTCTACGGTATTGTTCTCCAACATTTATCAGAACCCACTGCTAGCTAAATGGGCCGGGGAAACATGCTTAACAGTTACTGACACCTTAGCCACAATCAAAATCTAAACATATAAATTCAAGAAAAAGGTTGAATGATGCTCAACTTATCGACATTAGATTGTTAAATACGTTAATTTGGATATCGTTCAGTTTCATTGGCACCAATGCCTGTTTTAATTGAGGATCGAATAGACAATAAAATCATTTGAATAGCTAAGGTTGCTATCAAGGCTGGATGACATTTTAAGAAGGTATTGGCTTTCAACAAGTCATCAGGATCAGGGGTTATTCACGGAATGACATGTTGGTAACCTCCCAGAAGATTTCTATAGGATTTGGTCTTATATCTTAGAAGCTATTTGAAACAACTATATCTGTACAAATTACATTATATGATAGAATGCCATTTCAACTGTTAATTCAAATTCATGGAAACTGGTTTTAAACTTGAATGTTGGCATAAAATGGTACTTAAATATGCTGGCTCCAACATTGCCATTAGCTAATCTTCGAGGGCCATGAAACATTTAAAATATTCAGACTACGAGAACATTAGCAGCACTAGTCTGACGGTCTTAAAAACAATGGACCTATTCAGAAATTCAACTTCCGTACTCGTAAAATCTGGCTGGACCAATCAACGACGTCGCAGCGTACTCTTAAAATTTGCCTTAGCCAATCGGCGACGTCGTGAACAATCACAATCCCAGAATGCCGTACAATTTCTGAATTGGTCCATTGGGAAGGTAAGAAAAAAACAAAGAAAAACTAGAATTTATATCGTTAATCTAAGGCCTTTCTAAATAATGGTAATAATACTAGAGGACATTGATTGAGACCTTTATTTAATAGATAAATGTGAATCTTCATAAAAGTTAAAATTGGAAAACACTCGAACTTGTCAACACAGAGTTTTTCTTAACAGACGTTCATGACAGTTCTATTAATTGTGGGATTAAATTCGAATAAAACGAATTATTGAGGCGTTAGCTAATTCATTTTCGTACATACCTGTCACTGTTTTTTTTAATTCATTAATTTTTTATTAGCAATGTAAAACTTCTTAGCTGATTAATCGGGATCGACAACAAATATCTAAGATAACTTGGCTGAAACGAGTTTTATTAATCAAAGAGTAAAAATACAAAGTTTGATCTAACGTGATTTTTGTATTTTTAGTCACATGTTTGACGAAAGACTCCACCAGTTGTCCAAGATTTAACTTTTAAAACGTTTCAATGTGAAATATTTTTTATAGATTGTTTTTTTTTTTGCACTATAGAATGAAAACAATTGCAGATAGAAAAAAGCAATTGCTTGCTAACATTTTCAGCTCTTTAGGGTCTATAAAAGTCTACATCCAGTTGTCAGATGATCCTTATAAATTTGATGAAACAATAATGTTTTTCATATTTTTGTCCTATAAATTGAAAACTATTGCAAATAAAGAAATTTTGCTTGCTGGACCTCCAGATCTTCAAGCTCAACCAAAGTTTCCAATGTGTCGAAGTTGTTAGATTAACCCTGAAAGAAGAGACCATCATGACTTAAGGACCGTGTCCTTGGAGCCTCTTGTTTATTTTTTAGATCAATATCATATATTCTTTTCGGTATAATGGTATTTGATTACCCCTTTGGTACACCTTTGGTTCTTTCATAAAAATCGGTTAGAAAAAGTTAATAAATGCTGTTTATAATGAGGGGGGGGCAATTACATATACTCACTTTTTTTCACCATTAAGATGTTTGAGTCGATTTCAAAAGAACAAAAACGATGAACAGTGTGATTATTGTTTCTTATTTTATGTCAATAACTTTTAATAATAAAAAAGTAAATTTCATGTCTATGACGATTTATCTTAAACCTTCATTTTTATTTGGGGCTCTGGTGGCATAAAACAAGGGGCAGTGTTCTCGAAACTACTTTAAACTAGTCTTAAGACACGTCCTATATTCAGTTTGAAACCTAAAATTGGACAATCTTCAGACCATCTTTATCTGTTTCTCGAAGATATCTTAGACCCGTTTTTGATATAACGTCTTGATATAGATTAAATGATAATTTTAATTAAACATAATGAGGTAAGAAACAGAAGTACATAATGTCAATAATCCGGACATACAAAGACAAAACCAGTTGACGTATGAATAAACATACATCACACACACACAAAAATCAACTCGTATAAACGAGAATAAACTTGGTGTCCCTTAAAGGTAAGCAGTTCCTGCTTCCTAAAGCAGACCTGTAGCGGTGCTAATGTTCAATTCATCGTATTAACATTTTGTAGAACACATTCCTTTGTATGTACAACAAAAGGTCATAATTTGCATGCTTGAAAAACAAGTTTCCGTTTTATTAGTTACAGTTTTTTTTATTTTAAATTGAAACGGCTTTGTCCTAAAATGATAAAAAAAAACCAACATAAGAGGTCGTCTTAACATGTAAAATTTAGTTCAAAGTTTAGAATCATATTTGATGTCTTTAATTAGTAATAATCGATGATTTTGTTCATTTTAGTAAACACACGTAGAAAACCCAGTGACATATATAGAAAGTGTGCAAACTATGTAAAAATAAAAATTAGATGGTCTGAAGTGATCATATAAGGTGTCTTACTTTTTTACACCAAAAAGTGACAATCTTAAAATATGGCAGCTTTGGGATCAAGACTAAGACAGATCTTTACAGAAGATCAAATAATAGAAATGCTCAACTTTCGACAACATATTTGAACAGGTTGGTTGGCGTGTTTTTCAGAAGACAATTAATATCCCTATTGGCATGAATTATGAAACATTGTTTGCCGATTTGTTTCTTCATTCATAGAACGGACTTCTTACAATCACTTCCAGACAAAAAGAATCACGGACTTGTTTTATCTTTAATACACACATATCAAAACAGGTATAAAAACGGGTAGTTTGGTTATATTGTATATGCAAAATTCAAGGAGTAGCGTTTCATCAGCATCATTTGAATCAAAACATTTGAAGGTCATTGAATAAAAAGTATTCGAAACCAAAATCGTTCCAACAGGATGGCCATGCTCAGCACCATGTGAAGTACAAGGAGAGAAACCTGGTGTTTTACACAATTTTGAATTTACATGTAACAATCGGAAAGGTGAAAAAGTTCTCACATTTTGTTATATTGATGATGTCCTTTTACTAAACAACCTTGACTTGGTGACTATTAACATCTCATATAACCCAAGGAATTTGAGATAAAAGACACTTTAAATTCTAGAAGGTCCGCTACATATTTGAATGTATTTTCTCGACATTGCCACACTAGGAAGGCTTTGTACAATGCTCCATAACAAACTTCCCTTTCTTTGTAGCATAATACAGTCTGCTCCAGCATATTGAGTTTACGTATCACAATGGATTAGTTATTCGACAGCCTGTAGCGGAGTATTTCTACTTTCTTGATAGAACAACACGGCTGACAAGTATCTTTTAACGCAGGTGACGTTGCTACCAGGTTGTTGTCATAACTCAAAATATTTGATGGTAGACATGATGTGCTTGTAGGCAAATCCGGCATTTCTATCTCTCAGATGAGCACAGATGTTGGTTTGACATATGGTTTGGTAATGTCATCCTTTCCGGATTTGACTAACACTAAAAGGTCTTTGGCAACGTGACATGTGTACTCTTCCGGAGCACCTGAGTTCACTCTCGTTTTGATATTGAGTTCACGGTCCTGATTACAGTTTAGTTGTTATGTGTGTTTTTGTTTGTTCTGTGATTTGTTTCGTTGTAATAATTTTTGTCTATCGATTTTGTCGTTGTCTGCTCGGAATAATGATATGTGATACCCCCTATGGTACACGTTTGCTTCTTTAGATGGTTGATAGACACTCCTTAATTCTAAGATGTCTTCGAGAGCACAGTCATGACAGTCACCGAGTTTACCCATCATTATTCCCGATCTTCAATTCATCAGGAATATCTTTTCTTCTTTGAGATATGAGATTGATCATCCCAGTTCGGTAGTTTTGTTGCTACCTTAATTAATCTCACGTTAAAAAAAAAAAAATTTCGTAAACAGCAAGAACATATAAATCTAAACAATGAACATATTTTTAAATGTTAATGATAACGGGTTTTCAGTTGCTGTTATTATTTTCAAGAATATCTTTTGCTTTTAATATAATTTTGAAATTTTAAAGCATTGCCGGTAATAGCCGAACGAAATCAAGAAGTTTGTCGGTGAACAGTTGGTATCCTGACGTCACTTTAAGCCGCTTTGCCTGAAACATATGAGGACATCTGACTGAATGGGGTTTATCTTGTCATATTATATGTTGGGGTAGTCGATTCAATTTGCACCTATGAAAATGATATTAAAATATTGAAATGAATTATTTTCTGTTTTATATCTTTTTTTTCTGTAGATTGACTATAAAAATCCTATAATGCGATATTAAAGGCTTTTCATGAGATCTGTAATACGATAACGCAATTGGTATCCTATAACAAAGAACAAACGAGGCTAATCTTTTTCGTATAAGGTTGTACAATTACCAATATATTTTAGGATTCATTTCAATATGTTCATTGTAGCAATACGTTATAGTCAGTAGTCTTTGACGATGGTAACTGAGTAAGAACAAAAGGTGCAGTGATAGATTAGCAGGGGTTCTTGTCAATCCTTGGTGATATTATGTTAACGAAGGGTTCGGCTTTGAACAAGGTTGATGGATCATTTTGAGCGTTAATTTTGTTAATTTTCTTAAAATGGTCACAATAAACACACTACTAAAACTTTGACCAAACAAACGATATAAGACAATTTAGCACGGTTGTTGTCATTTAAAATCTTTCGGGGCATGGAACATTTTATATATGTTACAGTAAATGTGTGTAATTAGGAATTTCATGAAATTACCGAAAATTCAGGAATTTCGTGTAATTCTTAAAGGGCTTAGTAACTACGTGAAATTACTCACTTTCATCAGTAATTACATGAAATTACTGAAAATTTTAGGAAATTTTACACACATTTACTGAAAACAAAATCTTCAACTCTAGTTGATTTATTAAAGTACTAAAAAGAATTTTTTACTATTTATGTTTAAAACCATGCAGGTATGGGGTACATGTCTTCATTCCCATAATCTATGAACTGTGTTTTTGTGCACATAATCAAACAGTCATTCTTGGAATAAGGTAATTCCAAAGGTAGATTAATGGGAGTTGTACAACAGGTAAATTTTTAAAAGTAACATTTATGGTAAAAAGAAGATGGACTGAGCCACGCCAAAGACAAAGTTCCTATTTGTCAGCTGGCGGATAATTTTATCAATAAAGTTAATCACATATGAAATAGAAATTTAAACAAATTTATGCTATTCAGTAATAGTAGGTTGCCATGTTATCAAGTTTGTATTGAGCTGTTTCATGAAAATATGATGCACCTGGGTAACAATAAACCACAGGAGACATTCTTCTATTTGTCATTTTTTTAAAAGAATTCTTTTCCATATTTCATTCCCCTTTCACAACATAATGGGAGACATTAAGATTTACTTATGTACGTACGTCTGTCCGTTCGTACGTTTTTCGTCAAGCTTGTTCAGAAAACTCTACATTAGAATGATTTGAAATTTAACTGGGTCAGGTTTAGTATGAGAAATGTATGTGTCCTAGTGTAAGTAACTTTCAGACCTAATTAACTTCTATTTTCTGTTTGGGACTAGGTCGGTATGAAATTTATACATTAAATTGTCAATCAAAATTTTCTCAGAAGCCATACATGAAAATGATTAAAAACTACCGAACTTGAATGATCAATCTCATAGTCAAGAGAAAATGACAAAAACGAATCAGTCATACTGGAGGATAAGTGGATCGCAATGGTCCTGACTTGGTACAGGCATTTCAAACGAAATAGTAGGTTAAACCAGGTTTTATGGCGCCAAACCTCCCTCTTCCGGAAATGACCATAGAACACAACATAGCTGTGAGACACAATAGGGATATTAAGGTGATCATCTCAGTACAGCACTAATTGAAACAATTAACTACCGAAAACTTGGGTTTATGGGCGGTAAATGCTGTTTTGCGTTGATAAAGTATCATTTTCGCCTCATAAAAACCTGATAAACTACAGTTATCGACCGTAAACTATAGTTATCGCTGATAAACTTGGTTTCACGAACTCAAACTATAGTTAGCGAGCGATAAACCCAGTTTATCAACAGTAAACTATAGCTTACGGTCGATAACTGTAGTTTATCAGGTTTTTGTTACTACCGCCTGTCATAAAAGGAAGTTAATTGAACAAAGCCAGAAAAAAATGAAATTCTGTATGAATAGAATTAGATTTAATTATCGCATTATTGATGAAAGGGGACGACCATTTTTTTCCATTTTGTAAATCAATTCAAATAGACCTAAATTTTGATATTGTTTTTGTGGTTTAGTAAATCATTGAATATGCTTGATTCAAAGAAATTTGACAAGCCTATCCTAGACAGCTGTTGTTGTTGTTTAACTTTTACGTTTGCTTATAAGTTTGCTTTTCAAATGAATGAACGATGGCCATACCACTGAGATACAAATGTATTTATTATGACTCAAAGTTCAGAGACAACATAAAAATAACTACTTTTGCCTGATCGGAACTATCAACAAAAGGAAAGTGAAACAAATGAAATGAAGCAAAACAGAAAAACAAAACTCGATTGCCACTATTAACTACGAGGCTGGATAGATGCCCCAAATGTAAGAACTCAAAGGGGATTTTTTTTTATTTACTAGATAATGACATTCTTATTTGTATTTCTCTTATCCTACCTAAACGACTTAAAAGTAAAACAACATTCACTCAAATACTGTTGTTGCTTGTACAAAACTTTAAACTAAGGTTTTGTACATGCGTTTTTTTTTAAACTGACGTTGTTTTACTTCAGATAGAAAGAAGGTTGTATTTGTGATAAAAAATCATGACATTTTATTCGAAGCACAAAACAATTAAATCTGTCTTTGTGGTATCTATGCAATGCCTTCAAAAGATATTAAGTTTCCTGGTAAAATTGAATCAATTTCTTTTTATGTACACGATATAGAACATAAACCTACATTTTTCTCAAATTGATGAAAAAAGACCTTGACTCAGATGAGTGCAGATGTTGGTTTGTCATAGGGTGTTGTTTTGTCTTCCTTTACCGGATTTGACACGCTGAATGGACTATTGGCAACGCGACGGGTGTGCTATAGCAAGCAGGAACTGCTTACTCTTCCGGAGCACCTGAGTTCACTCTGGTTTCGACTAGAGTTCGCGTTGTTGATTGATATTCAGTTGTTTTGTGTTTCCATGTTTTACATGTTGTCTGTTTTTGTCCCGTTCTTGTTGGTGTTTGCTGGTTTTGTCTCTGCCCTTTCGGACTTTTGATATTCGGATACCCCATTGGTACCTCTGCTTCTTTTGTAAACTACATGAACATATTAACCTGAACGAGAAACCTGTTTTGTATGTCACTTATATAAAGTCGCCCGTATTTTCAAGGATATCTTAGTTAACCTTTAATGCATTTATAGGCCAGCAGCAGCGCTAGCTTGTTGGTAAAGATATAAGGACCGACCATTTAACTTGAAAAGGGGCCTTCGTTTTTGTTTTTTTTTTCTGGGCAGAAAAATATTATAATTTTTCAAATTGTTTTTCGTAAAAGAGCAAATTCAATATACTTTTAGGAGAAAACCAAGGCATCCCTTCATGTTAAATGGCGGTTCCCTAGTATCATAATGTCAAGTCAAGCCTCCAAGCCTAGAAGGGAAGGGTTTGTGCGTGCCCCAGATGATCTTGTCATCTCGAATGTTGGAATCGTAGAGCCATAGCATCACTAATATCATTCAAATTAAGAGGTAGTAACAAGAAACATTTAAAACACCAATTACACAAGATCGCTCTCATACAACTAGGCATTTATACATATACATATAAATTACAACAAAGTTCCAGACAATAAATTTTGGTACGTCTGACGCGCGTTTCGTCTTTTCAAGACTCATCAGAGGTGCTCTACCAAAAGTTGAAATGCCAAACACTATATGACTATGGAGAGCATAGAATAATACCAAAAATGTCGAACTAGAAACCAAATAATGACTAAGACCCACCTATGTCTGGGCTAGGAAGAACCTTAGGGTTTGACAATGCTTAAATTTAAACGAATAGTTTATTGCTTTGATGTGTTTGTCACCACAAAAGTGTTGATGTCGGGGCGGGCTAACCTGGGGGCATTGAAACTCCAGCGCTAACCGTCTCGGATGTTAGAAATATAAATTACAACAAAGTTGCAGACAATATATTTTGGTACGCCTGACGCGCGTTTCGTCTATTCAAGACTCATCATAGACGCTCGACCAAAAGTTAAAAATGCCAAACACTATATGACTATATATATGAAGTAGGATAGATGAAAATTGTATTCACTGGTAAAGGTATTCAAATTATGATTTTTTCTAGATCATTTAGCAAATACATTGTACTGAAAAAGATGAATGGATGTTTTCATCGATGTATTTACAAGAATAATATGTGGAATGTATAGAAAATAAAGAGATGTGGAATAAGTGTACGCGACACAGCCCACAATTAAACGGCAATTTAGAAAAACCACAATGGACAACCGCCAGCAGCCTTCAACGAGGCCATTTGGCACTGCTCGCGATTCTGCAATTGGCCCATGGTCTAAATAAGATGCATATAATTCAAATCCAGCCCTGAAATAGTCACAGATAGATCCCCTTCTTAAACAAGGAACAGAAAACATCAAAAAGACAAGTACAAACGAAAGCTTTGTCAAAGATTCCTGGCTTAGGACAGGCACATGTAATATGTGGCGGGGTTAAACTAGTTTTTTGGGCCCAAACTTCCCCCTAATGACATTTTGTTCATAAGGGCTTGTAGTGTCAGTCGTTGCTTGGTGTCTTATGTTGGAACAAAGATGACAATGCGTTTGAAATTATTCTAAACAATTCTCAGATAAAAAACTAGATATGTGACGCAAAAACCTATTAAATTATTTAAATTCATTTTAACTGCAACTGGAAATGCACAACACAACGTTGCTCTTGTCGAATAGCAGGACTCAAATGATCAGCTAAATTTCACAACAGTCAAAATAATGCACCAATAAGTGAACAAACGCATTTGTTAATAAACGACTTCGACTTTTGTAAAACTTACATTGTAAATATTAAAGAAGTTTAGAGATTTATACAGTGGGAGATATTAAAAGTATAAAGAATATCAAACAATATATATATATTTTTTTAATATTTGTTTTCTATTTTTTCAATATATGTTTCTTCTTTAGTTTTGTTTTTATTTCAATTAATACTTAGGGTGAAATTGTTAGTGCTATCTCCCTAGGAGAAGTGGAATTTTTAAAATCGCACTGGACAAAATCGCCTAAAATGATGTGGAATTCCAAGATGCCCTAGGACGATTCGGAATCGCCCTGGATTCCAAGATTTTTTTGCCCTGTAACATATTCATGTAATAATGCTTTGTTAAATGATTGATGTTTAGAGCTAAAACAACATAACCAACTTCTAATGGGATATGTTATATATATAGAAAACTATCCCTAAACAACAAGGGTAACATGTATCGATGGACAGGGTAACAATAACTTTGTCGACAGACAATGGAAAGAAAGATTTAAGCACAATTCTTTTACATGTAAAAGCTCATTACATTAAAGAGACGTCTTCATGTAGGTCCTTACAAATTAAGTCGGTTCATATATAAGAGATGGTATTATATGCCTATGTAACCGCAAATTTAAACGGAATGCTGAGAGCTACTTCTACCATTTTATTTTGCTTTACTGTCGAAACATAACGATTCTTATAGAACAGTGTACTGTATTGATTAAGATGAAGCTAATTAAAACATGACCTGAAATTTAACATCTTATGAAACGTTTGCGGTGAATTCCGAAAGTGAAAGACAGCAAAAACTAATTATGATTAATTTGGCTGTTGTTTGTTTATTCAAGAAGCAGAGGTACCAAAGGGGCATCCAAATGTCAAAAGTCCGAGAGGACTGAGACAAAACCAGTTTACACCAACGAGAAAGGGACAAAACTGAGCATGCCATAAAACTGCACATTTTTTTTGTTTTGCCCAGATTTCCATCAGGAAAATGAAAATATCAGTCCCACAATATTTGCAGCAACGATGTTGTTCATGTTGAGCACAAATAAAAAAAAACTTGTGTAACTAAAATAGTTAATCTTAATCTTTACTTTAATTTTAAATAATCTTTTTTTGAGTTCCCCGAGGTTAGCCCGCTCCGGCACCAACACTTTTGAGTCGGAGAATACATCAAAGCTTTAAATTATCCGTCTAAATTTCAAAATTGTCTTAACCCTAAGGTTCTTCCTACCCCAGACATATGTTGATTATCTTAGTAATAATTTGGTTCCCCAGTTTGGTATTTTTGGTTTTATTGTTCTATGCTCTTCATATTCATATAGTGTTTGACGTTTTCAATATTTTCGGTAGAGAGCCTCTGATGAGTCTTGAATAGACGAAACGCGCGTCAGGCGTAGCAAAATTTATTGTCTGGAACTTTGTTGTCATTTGTATTTTTTAACTGTTAATTACTGTCTCTGAAGCATTAATCTTACATACAAGTATTTGAAGTACTCATTTGAAGTTCTCATAAAGATTTGATGGAAAATTTCAAATTTCAATTAAAATCTGAAGGTCATTCTTTGAAAATTTCTTTTTTGTTAACTTCATATACCACCTAACCACAAGAGAAATTCAAAATGACGACTGAAATAACTAACTAAAAAGGCATTGTCTAATTCTAGAAATTTTGTTGGTTCGGCTCATAATTCTACATATATTTTCTTAAACGTCTTATATAGATGAGACATGTTACACCATTTACCAAGTTAGCAGTATGCTTGATTTCCCTAATGACAATATGTTTGTAAGATTTGGACTACAAGTTGGCATTCCAATGGGCACATGTTGTGCCCTTTTCCTCACCGACTTGTTTTTATACTCTTACGAGACCGATTTTTTTCAGCAACACAGATCAAGAAGATAAAAGAGGCTAGATTCTTTAGTTTCACTTTCAGATATATTGATGATGTCCTCTCTGTCAACAACGCTTCTTTTGCAAGATTGATTCCTTCAATTTATCCTCCAGAGTTAGAGATTAAGGAAACCCCCGAATCTACTTGCTTCACGTCTTGCTTGGAATTGCATCTTGAATTTGGCTTGGGTGATCATCTCAGTATAATAATATACGACAAAAGATATAATTTATTTTTCAAATTATTAATTTTCCTAAAGTAAAGTATCACAAACACTTCACCAGCATATATGAGGGTGTATGTTTCACAATTTATTCATTTGCAAGTGTTTGCACTAATTTTTCAGTTTTATTTACCTGACACTGTTGTCGTGATCGGCTTTTAGAGCAAGGTTGTAAGACAATATACGCCTCGTACGGTCTAGCTCTTATAAAGTTTTCTTTCGGTATCAGTCACAAGAAGCTAAACTCAAAATCATGTCAGTTGAAATTATTCGTGATTGCTTCAATAAGTTTGTGACAGTTTGGTGTACTGAAATGATCACCTCTTTATCCCTATGATGTCTCACAACAAAAGGTCATTCGAGTAAATAAAGGTGACAACAAAACTACTGAACTTGGTTGATCAACCTCAAATGCATACCATTTAAGGCCAAGTTCAAAAATCAGAAATGCATAATTAATTCTAAAGTTTATTAGCTGACCGACATTTAATTCTAATGCAATATTTATGACATCCTTTCCTTTTTAAAATGTCCAACAGTTGGGTCAATCTCAATTAATGTTTAAGATTTTAAATAAAGAAAACTTTAATTATGCAAAAGTCGTAGTCCTTTCAAAGTTAAACTAACTGAAACAAAATATGGTAGATCAAAGCATCTGTAATTAGCATGTATGTACTGAATTATAAAGTATAAAGGAATGTTTGAAGGATAAGCTTTCTAATTTCTATAAGTCTGTATTTTGATTCAGTGGCGCTTTGATTTACTGACATGACTGATTTATCTTTACAGATGTATGACTATACAAGACTTTTTTCTAAAACATATTTGTCAATTCAAGATAATATATCATACCAGACCAATCAATAAGTAGGACTGTCAATGAGTTCATGTCCGTAAAGAATCTTCCCCAAGAGCAAATCATTAATTAACTACCAGCTGTAGAATTAACATATACTTTCAGATCTTTTAAAAGTAAAACATCAATGCATTTGATATTAGAAAAGATGTAATACCGTTGATATCATATAAGTAAGGACGTATAAAAGCACAATCTTTCGTTTAACTTAGCACCAAATAACATCCTTTTATTGTGACCAAAAAATATCAACATCACATTGGTTTTAGAAAGTATGCCTTCGATTAAGGGTTTGATCGTACTAGCTATCAGCGGTACTGGTATACTGTATTCACACTTGCAAAGAAGATTCTTGATAATCATCAATTTGTCATTCAAATCTGTAGCCTTTTACTTGGCAAAGAAAACAATGACACCTTTCTTGATAGTTTTGGTTACTTAATCATATACAAAATCATTCAATAAACGCATTATTGCTGAATTATTGAAATGTACTGGAAAACTTCTTTCAGTTCTGGTAACATCAAAGTTGCCTAACAAATCTTGTGTTCAAAATTACTGTGACCACTCTTATTTTTTAAACCAAATATTATTTTTTTAAGTTCAAAAAACCTTCCAATCTAAAGTATTTTCATCTAATGATATAACATAACAATTGTTTGTACATATTTTTAATTGTATAGCTCAAATCTCGAGCCAAATACTTGATAAGATGGTAAATGCATGATACTAGAACCTGTTGATTATTATATTAAAACTTTTTGTCATTCAAAACATTTGCAGAAAAGAAATAGTCTTTATGATCATGCTTAACTTTCTTGTTGTCAAAAACAATCTTTCTTTTTTTTCAACAGACAATTGTTTTTTTTTTAGATGTAATTGGTTGTCATTATTTGCTGATTTGTTCCTCTCGTTAAGATTTGAGCTTCCTTTGTTGACTGCTTTCAATTGTTTTTGTGTGTTTTTTGTTTTCTGTTTCTTTGTGCCGTTCACGTTTGTGTTTACATGTTTTGTCTTTGCCTTTCCCTTCCTTCTTTTGATTGGTACCCCACTGCTTTCTAGTATCTAAAAAACACATTTTCTTGTGATCAGAATAGATGATTTTGATTGAGGAATTTTAAACACCTCATCTATCTCCCGAACCTTTAATCTAAAGAAAAAAGCGGATTTTAATAAACTCGAAGAAGATTCTGAGAAGTCGACATTGTTGTAAACATCCAAGAAAACAAAAGTAAAGGTACCTATCAATTGCACACTTTGTACTTGATTCTTTATGAAATTATTACGTTTACATGCCTGAAATTAAGAATCATTTGGAGTCATATAACAACAGCTTTGTTTTTAGACCCCCCAACTGAATCGTTTGTGAACAACACTAAGGGTGATTAGTTTGGTATTGTCCTGACACCAAAGGTTACTCTTGAGATACCGATATACAGCATTACCAAATAAACAGTTTTTATACCCGTTTTGGTATTTGTTTTTTGAAACCAATTGATCTATAACCGCTGCTTATGGACCAGATGTCCTCGATGGTAATGTGCTGTAATAAAAATGTTATTTTGGTAGACAATATGCCTTTCGATTCAACATTGTTTAAAACACCAGGTTTCTTTCTTTGTACTGGTCGATATCCTAGGTGCTGGATTTGCCTTCCCTGTTTGAACATTTTGGCTTTGAGTGCTTTTCATTCAACACATTTGGTTTTTGACCTCCCAATGTTTTGATTCGAATGCTGCTGATGAGAGGTTAAATCTTGGAAAATTGATATACAGCATTACGAAATTCCATTTTGGTATTTGTATTAACAAAATCATGCACACTGCGAACTTGGTTCAAGGTATAACAAATCTTCAAGAATTGTTAGGGATTTTAAAAAGAACCCAGTTTGGTGCCAATAAAACTGTTCATTCTCTTTCATTGTATCTGCATATTTCAAGGAAATCGACCATTCATCAGCAGCATTCTAATCAAAACATAGGAATGGCGTACATCAAAAAACTAGACCCCATATGATATCTAATCTAAGACTATAGATTGCTATCGAAAATGTGTATTAAAACAGGAAACTGGACAACATATGTAGGATAATAACAAAAAAGCAAATCGTTACAAGACGTTGATTTCTGTATTTTTGTTTTTGTTTCTTCGTACTGTTCGCTCGCCTACTGGTTTTGTCGTTGCCAATTCAGACTTTTGGCACTCGAAAGCAGCATTGGTAACCCTTCTTTCAACGGCATAACTTTTTTCAGGCCTTCATTTTGATTTACCATGTGGTTTGATAGTGTATACAGTTAAAAAATAGAAAAATGAGAATAAACTTCTGAATATAATTGGGATACAAATCTTCTCTTAATCTTTTCTTTGTATCTGTTATTCGAATTGTACAAGTGATTGCTCTACTTCTAGATAAAATTGTTTTTTTCATAATATTGTATACTTTTTCCAAAATGAACAATTTCATGTTTTTTGGTATTATTTTTGTAAGGTGCTCCACATTGAACTAGAGAAAGAAAACAAAAGATGGGAAGACCAAAAACATTTGGTTACAGTTAGTGAACAAAGAGATCAGACTTTATATACGGAATAACGAAACGCTAACAAAAGATCGTCTCTTATGGAGGACCTTTGTTGCTGCCATCACCAGGCAATAAACAGTGTAAGTCTGAAGGGAAAGCATAAAACTAAAGCGTAAAAAGTGGAACAAAATAAAGCTGATGACAACTGATTGCAAAAGTCGTTTAAAAGGGGGAAGCCAGACTTGAAACTTTGTCACATGTTCTCGAATTTTCACATCACTTTTGTTATTTCAAGGATTAAGATAACATTGATTTTGGTGCATGCCTTATTACGACCTTTAGTACAAATGATAAAACGATTCTACTGCTGAGTGTATAGACCAATAAATCCTTATAACTTAAGAAATCTTGTTATTGGAATCTTATCATAATAGAAGCTTAGCAAGTTCTTTCCTAACACCAGGCGTAAACATTTCACTTTCTGTTCTTCTGGATGCGAAGATAAGGTTTTGCTATTAAGTTAACTGATTGATTGATTGATTGATTGATTGATGTTTGTTCAATGTCCATTCATAAATATTTCAGGCAAAATCAGGACAAGAACAAACTAAAACAAAAAAATAAAATGTGTAGACCCGACAAGGACAAAGCACCCACGGCACAGACCCATGAATGACATATGAAAGAGCCAATGTACGGCAACAACTCAGAAAGAAAATGAACCAAACTCACAAAAAACAGGCAAATGTACCCTAAACGAACTAAAAGCCAATGCACTCAGAAAGTGACAAAACTCTTTCGCACAATTGACCAATTTTGAACACCTACCTTTGGTCACTGAAATGAGGTCATACACAACTCGGATAACTTACATTGATATAACTGATGCAGTTGATGTTACTCCTTTGAATATGCATAAAAACGCTCTCGAAGGGTTTCTACATCTATGATCGCATCTACGTGTATATTCGAAACAGTTTGAAACTAAACTCGAAATTGACACACAAGGAAGGCTTTGTACAAAGCTCTATGACAAAAGTGATGACTTCAACTTTCCAATAGTTAACTTTCCCTTTCTGTGTAGCAACATTCCGTCCGCTCCAGCATATGGAGTTTACGTATCACAATTGATTCGTTATTCCAGAGCATGTGGGGAGTACAACGATTTCCTTGATAGATCTGCACGGCTGACAAGTAAATTGTTAACACAGGGGTACGTTGCTCCCAGGTTGTTGTCATCACTCAAGAAATTTTACGGACGACATCATATGCTTGTATACAAATACGGGATTTCTATCTCTCAGATGAGCACAGATGTTGGTTTGACATAGAGTTTTGTAATGTCATCCTTTCCGGATTTGACCAACACTTAATCGATCTTTGGCAACGTGACGGGTGTGCTATTACAAGCAGGAACTGCTCACTCTTCCGGAGCACCTGAGTTCACTCTCGTTTCGACTTGAGTTCGCGTTTCTGAATGCAGTTTTGTTGTTATGTATGTGTGTGTTTTATGTTATGTGGTTTGTTTTGTTGTGATGATTTTTTGTCTGCCGGTTTTGTCCTTGTCTTTACGGTTTTATGATACTGATTACCCCTTTGGTACACCTTTGCTTCTTGAACTAGCCGTTTCAATGACTAGTAGGAAGCTATTGGTTCATCATTACATTGAGTTATATTTGTCTTAGTACACTTGAATACTTTTATTTCTCTGTATACTATTAGTTATCCTACTCCTATTCTGTTGTTTAACGGTTTGACAAATAATTGATCATCGAAAGAATTGGATGTAAAAATGATAATTTTGATGATAAAATAGTTAAGTCGATTTAGTACCCAACTAAGGAAAATTGAGGAGGAATAATCAAGGCTAACTGATTGTTCGAATTTTTTTTTTCTATTATTTGCCGTCTTGACCTGAAAGATTCTATCCCTACAAGGATTTATATTTTCACATGATTAAATAGTCCAAGTTGACTGAATAAACGACAATGAAGGAGTAATAAAGGCCGGCTGGTGGAACTGTCCGACATATAGTCAATATTGCCATTAGCTATGGTAACAAGAGTTAAGCCTGGTGATTACTGTGGAACTATTGAAAGCTTATCAAGTCTCAAGGGGTGTTTATTACGCAAGGTTTATTTACAACAGTAAACTGAGATAATCATTCTTTTTCTAAGCATTATATTGTCATTTTGTATTCGTATAATGTTAAATTGGTGAATCATTTTTAGAGTAGGAACTTTGTTGTCATTTTTATTTCAAACACCCGTGAAGGTTAGCACTGCTGGTGGACTTTTAATTCCCCGAGGTTAGCCCGCTCCGGCACCAACACTTTTGTGTTGGAGAACACATCAACGCTTTAAATTATCCGTTTAAATTTCAAAATTGTCTAAACTGTAAGGTTCTTCCTACCCCAGACATAGGTTGATCATCTTAAGTCATAATTTTGTTCCCCAGTTTGGTATTTTTGGTTTTATTGATCTTTACTCTTCATAATCATACAGTTTTTGGCATTTTCAATATGTTTGGTAGAGCGCCTCTGATGAGTCTTTAATAGACGACACGCACGTCAGGCGTAGCAAAATTTATTGTCTGGAACTTTGTTGTCATTTTTATTTTTACATTGAAAAAAAACCGCATTGCTAGTAAGTAATTGCTCTACTTTTAAGCAGTTCTAATTTGATTACCGTATATCAGAGATAAGAACATGTAAGGGGGTGAAATTAACATTGATATTACGCTTGAAGAAGCAAAGAGGCACCATGGGGCATTCAAGTTTCAAAAGTTCGAAAGGGCAAAGACGAAACTGGTAAACACGAACAAAAACAGCACGGAGAAACGAAAAACACAAAATCAACTGAACGGAAATAAACAACGCGAACTCAAGTCGTGACAAGAGTGAACCCAGGTGCTCCGAAAGAGTAAGCGGTTCCTGTCTGCTACATTTGTATAGCATACCCGTCTTGTTGCTACTTTACAATTCAGTGTGTCATCCAGTAAAGGAAAACATAACAATTTCTACGACAAACCAACATCTGCACTCATTTGAGAGATAGAAATCCCATATTTGTCTACGAGTGCACGGTATCTACCGTAAAATGTCTAGTGAAGACAGCAACCCTACAGCAACAGTACCCCGTGTGAGCAATTTTTGTGTCAATCGTGACGCTCTGCCAAGGAAATCGATGGAATTCCCGCAAGCTCTGGAGTAACGAATCAACTATTTTACGAATACTCTATAAGCAGGAGAGGACGGATTATTGCTACACAAAAAGGGGAAGTTGACGATTGGAAAGTTAAGGTCATCACGTTTGTCATAGAGCTTTGTCGAAAGTCTTCCTTGAGAGTCAATTTCGAGATGTAGATCTAAATATGAAGCAGGCGTCCTAGAATCCGTTGTGTCCTTTATCTTAAGCTCCTGAGGCTATATGAGACGGAGAAAATTGTTTAGCGAAAAGACATCATCAATATAACGGAACGTGAGGTTGAGAGAGAGAGAGAGAGAGCTAGTCTACGATCATTTTTTGTCTAGAAGATATTGTAAGAAGTCTGTTTCATATGAATATAGACACAAATAAGGTAGCAAAGGTGCACAATTAGTGCCCATTGAACTCCATATTGTTGGCTGAAAAACATGTCCACCAAAATGAACAATTATGTTGTCGATAAGAAAATTGAGCATGTCGAAATATGATCTTCTGTATATTTGTTCTTTTTCTTAGACTCATTGATGATAAAGTAAGTCTTACTGGGGAAGTGACATAAAATAATTTTAGAAAACAGGTTGTGGAAGCCACTGGAGATAGGAGAGGCAAATATACGAAAAGTTTTATATGCTGATGATATTCAGATTATTTTACTCTGATAATTTGTTCTTAGTTTTAATTTGGTTACCTGTTCGACCATAATCTTTATATATTTCATCAAAGTTTTGTCTTGAGCATCTCTGATAGGTATTCAAATCTTAAGGTTTCCCCTACGACTAAATAAATGTCAACCGTTTAATCTTATACGATTGGGGGATAGACAATGTATTATAAAATACTCAAAGTCTAGACAGAAAGCTACATTATTAGGTACTTAATTCATGTTTACTTTTACAGAAAGCTTAAAGGGAATTCATCTGACACATTTCTACTTTTCTACTTCCTCTTCCATTTATAATTTCAATTGATTACCTTGATTAGGACAATCGGACATTGTATGATATTGATGTAAACGTACTGGAAATACAGGGGAAACCTCGGACTTTATCGTTCATGGCTATGGTAATCTATTGCGACCGTTACTATTATTGGAACCTTTTAAACTTTTTTTTTACTTGGGTATTGTTTAATAGTTTGGTGCATTTTATTAGAATACGGTGTCAAAGCCATTTTATTTTTTTATCATAGTCATAAACGATAAAGCCCGATATTTGTCCCCTTTGTATGCCATTCGGTAACCAATGTATTGTTCATAGCGGTAATACACACGTACAATTAAATCGATTCTGGAATAAAATCCGAAGCCAATTGGCAAATGGACTATTAAGAGACAAATTGAGTTTTTGACAATGTAACAAAATTGGTTATTCAAAGGAACATACTTAAACTTTTTGCTTATATGCTTCTAGACTATTGAATAGACTATTGGCAACGCGACGGGTGTGCAATAGCAAGCAGGAACTGCTTACTCTTCCGGAGCTCCTGAGTTCACCCTTGTTTCGACTGGAGTTCGCGTTGTTGATTGATATTCAGTTATTTTGTGTTTCCATGTTTTACATGTTGTCTGTTTTTGTCCCGTTCTTGTTGGTGTTTACTGGTTTTGTCTCTGCCCTTTCGGACTTTTGACATTCGGATACCCCATTGGTACCTCTGCTTTCTTCTATGAAGTTGATCTGTAGTGAGAATGCATCGCACAGACTTACTTTGTTCCCGTAAACTAATGCTTGTAAGAATATTTTCAGTGTAAATATTACTGTTTATGAACGATTACAAGGTGTGTGTTGCTTTATGACACAAAAGATGGTCAAGTTAGACAATTCATTTTTTCGTGGGCACTAGATGTGCAAACACGTTAAGAATTTGGAAGATTAAAAGTATAATCAACTGGGTGATCTAAAAAATAAGACATATCTATTAACTGTTCGCAACAGGAACCAATGTTTCACTGTAAAATATATGAATGCCATTAGGTTTCTCATCGTCATTACGTAAATGCACCTGTTATGTGTTTAAGACAATAAATCATATGACGTCAGTAGTCACTTTGATAATTAGCATAACGTGTATTATCAAATGATACAAACATGTAATAAACAGTATGGACAGTTAAAATTAGAACACGTAGAAAAACTTGACAGGTCTGGAAGAAAGCGGAAAATGAAGAATAATTCCTTAGGCCGTTAGACCAGAGATCATTATTCTTATATAAATGTATTTTTCATTAACAGTAAAAATGATCTTGTCTTCCTAAAAGCCCTATTTTGTGTTTACTTTTGCGATTTTTGTTCTTTTGTTCTGTGGTTCTGTCGTGTATCTCATTGTCTTGACAATGAGTGACATTTCATTAATTGTATGTATAATACTCTACAATTATTCATCGTCGTGATCGTTGCAATGAAAAATAAATCCAATTATTGTTAGATGTTTCTCCATTTTCTATTCTTTATCTTGCTTATTTATCATTCTGATTTTTATAAGCAGATAATTTCAGGAATGTTATAAGTTCAATAAACTTCAGTTTTTTATTCAGTAACAAGGCATTATAGAAAATAATTGGTAATATTACGTAATATTATTCATAGAGCTCTACAAAAAAACGTAATGCAGAGTTGTTGGAATCAAATTATCACTGCTTTATAGATTAAAAATATTTTAATCCAACAACATTTTGTAGCGAGCATTAAGTACGTTTATATTTATACGTGAAATCATAAGACCTTCTTAAAAAGATAACATTTAAATGTGAAACTTATGAATATCATAGGTATGAATATGTATAAAATAGTCTTTTATCTGCACCAATCTGCAGTCTCAATCAAGTACTTGATGTCTTTTTTAAAAATGTTCTATTATTGGTTTAATACAAGTTTTAAAGTTAAAGTTGACATATTCACGTGGATAGATTTAGTTAACATTATTGCGACTTGAAAAGAATCTTCATGTGATTTCCTATTTAACAAAAAGCATTAAGAAGAATTGCATTATAGTAAATAGAAAAATCTCCAAAGAGCATTTAATATTACAAAAAGTACGAAAATCTAAGCCTAGATAAAAAAATCATAGAGTTGAAAATTCCCTATTTGTTTATAATTATATCAAATACCCAAGCAGATCCAAAACACAAAACCATTGAGAAATATTTGAATAATGAAAATGGAGATGGTTCGGATTTTTCAGGCATTTAATTTTCTATACGGGCTTAATATGAGGTCAAATAAGTTATTACCTTTAAAATGCATCGCTGGAAATGATTGGTTATATAAAATTACATCTAAAAGATATCTTGAAAACCGAATAAAAATAAACGCACCTGAAATAAGTAAAAAAAATGGCTTGTTTAACAAAAATATCTGGGGGTTAATGTCACACCTTCATAAGCCAATGACTGAGATCTGTTGAATACTCTTAAGCGCTAGTATTTGCATCGGTTTGACTCTTTTTCCCAGGTTTAGCTGAAACACATATCACTGAATTTAACTGACATCAAACAGTTTTGTTAATTTGACGGAAAGTGGTTTCAAAGTAATATTTAGTCAATAGAGAATCTGAATCATTCAATATACGAGCTTTTATTTTCAAAAAAAACCTATTATCAACAACGAATTTTAATGCGAACGTCAACTTTCACATTACTTTTGATAAGGAGAGATGACATGTGACCATGTGAAAAAATATATGTTGGTCTTAGATCGACATAGAAAATAAAATGTTTGTTCAATCCGCAAATCAACTTCTATTCTATACGTAATTTAGAATTGATCTCAAATCTATGTCGGTTTTCTTCGATTCTCTAACCCATATTCGTTCTTTAAAAGACGTCTGTTGTTTGTCCATTTGCGTCCATTCATAAATATATGCAGTTGTCAGTAAAAATTGAAATCATATTGAATAGTTTTATCTATGAATAGCAAATGATTACCTAATTTATAAATAGATGCACCAACCAAGCGTTGGTAAAAAATATTCAAGCAACAGAAATAATTCATGTCAATACTGACATTGAAAAACATGGGATAACAAATTAAACTGGTGAACCCTTTCGTTCTTTGCTATATTCTTTATATTGAAACAAAATATTTTGATAATTTTGATAAAAGATTTCGATATTAACTTTAAATAATTAAAAAATCAAACAGATATTAATTAAATCAACACCCGGAGACTACATTTTCATGGGCAGGTTTTACTATCTACAAGATCGGGGAAAATTTGCTCTAACGAACTGTTGTTGGACTGTTTTCTAAGAAATTTAGATTCTGTTTTAAATCACAGTTTGTTTAATCAATACTTGCAATAGTATGCAAGTTCATTTTTTTCAAAAATGACTAAATGAATAAATCACGAATCTAATCTTTTTGGGAGAAGAACATATTTTTTATGAAATGCAATGCTCGATAATGTATGCTAATCTATATCTAATATGACGTAGGCTTTAGCCTACACTCGGACGAAGTAAAAAAATAAATAAATAAAATAAATATAAAATTTGAATTATGTCAATGATTAAAAAGTCCCTTCTTCCATTCTTTTATTCTAGTCTAAGATTTTAATCACCCCGGACAACCAAGTTAAAAAAATACCTATGATCAATAATTATGCAAACCTTGTTCGAACGTTTTGGTTTTGAGTACTTTTCGTTTTCAACAGTTTTGGAATTTGACCTTCCAATGTTTTGATTCAAATGCTACTGATGAGAGGTTACTCCTTGAAATATCGATATATAGCATATCCAAATTAACCGTTTATACCAGAATTTTGGTATTTGTAATTTTGAAACCACTGGGCGATAACCGCTGCTGGTGGACCAGAGGTCCCCGAGGGTTATCACTAGCCTGGTCATCAGACTTGTCTGACACGATTTACCATACAATTTCTAATAGTTTTGTCGCTGAAATTTCCGATTTTTAAATTCTTGATTGTTTAAAACACCAGGTTTCTTTCCTTGTAATGCACATGGTCGATATCCTCGGTGCTGGATTTGGCTTCCTTGTTCGAACGTTTTGGTTTTGAGTACTTTTCGTTTTCAACAGTTTTGGAATTTGACCTTCCAATGTTTTGATTCAAATGCTGCTGATGAGAGGTCCCTTCTTGAAATATCGATATATAGCATATCCAAATTAACCGTTTATACCCGAATTTTGGTATTTGTTATTAAGATGCCGTCCAAATATTTGTGGACATCACTAAGCGGGGACGAATTCACTTCTTCATGACGTCATTTCTCAAGCCCCCCACAGTGCCCTCTCCTTTCGTCGATCATGAAATTATAAAATGAACAGAGAGACATTTTTTTTAATTTCTTTTAATGCGGTCGAGTCTTCTTTTAAACGTTGTGAGGAGCTTGGTCATTTCCCTGTCAGAGAATTTTGCGCTTCAGTAGACAACAAACGAAATGTCAACATTTAATCAGCCAGGTTTTGAAGATTTTCGGTTCAGTATTTAATTCTACGTATTGACATCAGGAGATCGATTTAGAAACCTGGCGGAAAATAACGGCATGAAGGTTTGAGGATATCCCGCAGGATTGAAAACTTCCAAGGTTGAAGAATACATCTCAGCATGTGAGGTGGGACCCTTTATTTCCATTTTTAAATTTTGTTTTGTCATAGACTGAGATTAGCTAAATCAATCCAAGGCTTATTTATGATCATGGTGCATGATTATTCGTCTGTAAACATTCCCATATAAATTACGTAGACTTGGTGTCATGTTGTTATATATAAGTGACGTCATTTAGTAAGGTTTCAGTCTGTCGTCTGTAAACAAGTCACCATATTGGAATCCGTTGTTATGGTGTTTTTGTAGGTCACTGATGAAATTTCGAATGAATGAAGTTTTAATTGGGCACAAAAATTGAAAAAAAATGTTTGAAAATTTAAGTGGTTAAGAAATTATATAATTTCTTTTCGGTTTCTTATGCGAAAACACAGCTAAAGCTGGACTTCGGGGGATTCTGGGATTGATTTACAAAATGCTGCTTCCGGTTTGCAGCATTAATACACTTGATGTCAGACCTATGTTCTACACTTAGTCGGACTTCGTCCGATATTAGTTGTCTGTGTTGTTATCAGGGTCATGATCATTTAACCACACTTCGAAAAATAGATATTATACTAAATTTGATTTGTTTTTGGTTTTATATATTCCATTTTCACTGAAAAATTGTCGAATTGCAGAACCTGAAACCAAATTATGACTAAGACCAACATATGTGTTTTCGTCATCAAATTATTATGGTAATAAATAAATATTTTCATTAATGAATCTGGGGCCAGGTTTTCGAAGGTATCTTACGACTACGACGTGTCGAAAGATGGTCTTACGGTACGTCGCAGTCTTAAACTGTGTTTTAGAAGGGATCGTAAATTGCTATGCATCGCAAAAATTTGTCAAAATCTTACGACTCCCACAGGGGTGTTGTAAGATGTAAGATGGTCGCACTAAGTTATGATGATCACAAGTATAATTTTATTGAAAATGCAACTATCTAAAATGACTGCTGTTTACTTGTATAGATTTTCAAAGACTACAGGGGAAGTTTAAAGAACATATTTTTATAGAATGGAATGTTTACAAAACAAATCAAACTAATTAAATTCAATGGGAAATAGTATTAAGGACCTTTAACTTGAAGAGGGCATGGTATTTGCTAAAAAATATTTTAAATCTGTGAAAAAAAAAGATGTGCCAATAAAAGGGCCATTTCCAAGTTAAAAGTCCAAGAGAGAAAAGGGTTAAACACAAAAGCAAACACAAAGAAAACAGCACCAACAACCATTTAACGCATAACCAACAAACGACAACTGAACAGAAATGGCAATACAAGCTCAAGTCGTAACATGCCCCGGAAGAGTACTAGGTAAGCAGTACTTGCCTATTGCAATACACCCGTCGCGCAGATTTTTATAATGAAAAAAATATTTTAAAGCAAAAGAAAAGAAAACACCTTAAAATAATTACATAACAATTTTTTGCGCTTGCATCGAAAAACATTTTGGCCAGAAACATCCAAATTAAATGGTCGGTCCCTTCTAAAATAGATTGTGATGGCCAATGATTTTCAACCTATGCAATATATTTGCACATACCCAATTATGTCCTACAAAAAGTTTTCCCTGTCTCAGCTAAAGTAATGATCGACTTAAAGTTCTTTCTAATGGTTTATATGGCACAGTTCACAAGTTCACAATATAAAATGCTAACTATCTATTTATCGTTTAATATTAGACTTTACCATTATGATTGTACATTTACATACAGTATCAAAAACATTTATATACTTGTACTTTAACATGTTTCAGGGACTTGTGATGGTCACAACATGATCACACTTATGATTGTGTTGCGACGGCTTTGCTTTACATGATACGATGAGTCGTATGACCATCATTACATGGTTGTAACTTATGAAATGCGATATGTCTTACGATCAACTTTGTGATAATTTCGAAAACCTGGACCCTGAATTCTCATGAATGATTCTAATTTCAATACTTTGTAAGTTTTCAAAACTAAGTTTTGTTTTTTAGGATCTCATGATGGAATTAGACTTGAAAAAAACGAGTTATTGGGGCGTAAGGATTGATGTTTGCGTACACTTCCGTCTCTAAAATTACTTTTTATAGCTTTTTTTAACACAGAAATAAATCGCAACTGATTAACCGTATATACAACAATAATTGGATATCTTAGAATAAATAACTTACTTAAACAAATTTAAAAAAATAAAGTATGCATGAAAAGATTCTGACATCCTTGTCGCATTATAGATGAAAAGGCTTCACCAGTAATTTTTTGATGCCCAAGGTTTGAACTTGTTAACGATTTAGAAAGCCGTATCTTCTTGATATTATTTTTGTTGTTAAGAAAATCATGTGATGCACCTAACTATGATAATTTGAAGAAGAAGAGGTACCAATGGGGTATCCGAATGTTAAAATTCTGAAAAGGCAGAGACAAAACCATGCAGTAAAGAAATTCCTTAGAATACAATGTCTCAAACACAGTTTTTAAGATTTTTTGTGTTGGTGCAAAATGATAAATGTCCAAACTGTATTCTATGATAAGACCATTCAAAGTATTGGAAAGGCAAAAGCAAAGTCAAGAGTCAGGCATGAAAATATCAATTTAAATGGTTTATGTCTATTCAAAACAATCATGTTTGGTTACTTGACACAAACACGTTGATCATTAGGACAATACCAAAGTTGAATAAAAAATTAAAGTCACATAAGTAAAAAAAATCTAAAGAACTGATGGAAAATCTCCATTCTTAGTCATTTTCATCATGTAATAGCATTAAAACGTTTGATTTCTCTACATTATATACAATATATATAATTCCACATTCACAATTAAAATCTTGTTTGGCACAGCTGATTAAACGTAGCTTTATCAAAAAGAACGGAAAACGCAGGTACAAGTATTTGGTAGTCGGTTATAAAAAGACTTACTTTGTCATCCAAGAATCTACCAAGAAAAAAAATTTACAGAAGATCAAATAATAGAAATGCTCAACTTTCTAATCGACAACACGTTTGTACAGTTTGGTGGACGTGTTTTTCAGCAAACAATAGGTATCCCAATGGGCACAAATTGTGCACCATTGCTTGCCGATTTCTTTCTTCATTCATATGAAGCAGACTTCTTACAATCATTTCTAGACAAAAAGGACCGCAAACTTGCTTTATCCTTCAATCTCACATTTCGTTATATTGATGATGTCCTTTCACTTAACAATCCTCGATTTGGTGACTATTTACATCTCATATATCCGAAGGAACTTGAGATAAAGGACACTACAGATTCTAGGTCCGCTTCATATTTGGACCTATTTCTCGAAATTGACACACAAGGAAGGCTTTGTACAAAGCTCTATGACAAACGTGATGACTTCAACTTTCCAATAGTTAACTTTCCCCTTCTGTGTAGAAACATTCCGTCCGCTCCAGCATATGGAGTTTACGTATCACTATTGATTCGTTATTCCAGAGCATGTGGGGAGTACAACAACTTCCTTGATAGAGCTACACGGCTGACAAGCAAATTGTTAACACAGGGGTATGTTGCTCCCAGTTTGTTGTCATCACTCAAGAAATTTTTCGGACGACATCATGTGCTTGTATACAAATACGGGATTTCTATCTCTCAGATGAGTACAGATTTTGGTTTGACATAGAGTTTTGTAATGTCATCCTTTCCGGATTTGACAAACACTTAATCGATCTTTGGCAACGTGACGGGTGTGCTATAGCATTCAGATAACCATGAATTAAAAAAAGTTCAGAAGGTCAATCGTAATTCTAAATACTCTTAGAGAATTACCCTGACTTCGGGTCAAGTGATGCTCATCTGGATGACGCTATGTTTAAGAAGGTGTTGGCTTTCGACAAGGAATTTGGATTAAAGGTTATTCACTACATAACATATTCGCAGCCTATCGGAAGACGTCCTATTGGATTTGGTCTAATATCTTAGAAGTTGTTTAAAACACCTATTTCATTACAAATAACATGCAATACATGTATACTAATGGAAAAAAGAAACTGTGCATCACTTTGGAAAATCACAAATTCAAAATTTTATTTAGTATTTTATACATTTTATCACAAAAGTATTGCAAAATCCTTTTTCTCAAGATCTGGACAAAAAGTTTCATTTTTAGACCCCTAAAAGATGTTTTGTTTGCAGTTTGAAATCAGGTAGTGTCAATTTAAAATTCACAAAATCACACTTTGGAAACAATGCACAGTTTTGAAATTAAGTTTTCTCAGCCGATTTTCACCAAAAAAGTTTCTCCTTTTAGTGGTGGAAAGTTAACAGTTTAAATTTTGAGTGAAAAACTTGTTTTTTCATTTTTGGGTTAAAAAAGTGGTTTTTTGAATCTCAGAAACTGGAATTAAAAAAATTTCGGATTTTTACCCCAAAATGATCTGCATGATCCACTCGACATTCAGTGAAAATTTCAATTCGAAAACTGTATTTTTTACGATTTTCTGATTAAAAGAAATATGGGTACAATTGATTTCCAATAGACATGCACAGTTTCTTTTTTCCATGAGTATATATGACAGACTGCCAATTATAAAAAAAAATCACACATTTAAAATTTCAATTTGTGAAAACTTATTTCAACCTTTCATTAATGCTGGCAATAAATGATAATTAGAAAAAATTCTGCCCTGATATTGCATTATAATTAGCTGATCTTTTAGGGACACGAAATATTTTAAACAGTTAACGTTCATATAAAGCTTTTAAGATTATTATTTTTTTCTTTTCATAATTCATGATAGTTCTCTTAATTGTGGGATTAAACTCGAATAATTATAGATTATAACATGCCATTTTTCATATCAGACCTATTATCAGCCCCAGGTCATGATATTAGCCCGAGAGCCGTAGGCTCGAGGGATGATAATGACCGCGGGCTGATTTTGGTTGGAATGAACGTAATTTATACCACCGAGAAATGAAACCCACGGAGAAGTGGGAAGGGGGTATAATTCACACAAAATTGCACTCTTAGATGCATCTGTGTCGTCTGCCATAAGTTTTGAAAATGTCTATAACTTAAATCGACTACGGTCAAGTCTGTAATACAATTCCGATTTTGGCGTTTGATAATAAAACGGAAGTTGTTGATAATAATCTGAACCAGTTGATAATGAAAGTGATTATCACACGGTGAAGGTGTTTTTGGGAAAAAATCAAATTCTCTTTAAAAATTACTCTATTATCATATTGTTAAAAAGTATTATTATGTCTAAGTATATGATAATACAATTAGTCGAGGCGTTACTTGTTCATTTTCGTACACATCCGTCACTAAATTGTTTTGTACAAACTTTTATTTTTACTAACAACATAAAAATTCTTTGCTGATTGATAAATTAAATATAGTTTGATTAAAAGATTTCGATTAAACAGATTTGAAAAAGATATAAGATTTTCATTTATTAATGGAATCGGATTTTAGTCACAATACTGATGGAAATGCACCACAAGTTGCTCAAAGTTTCAACTTAATGTGAAATACTTTAACATTTTTTTGTAGTCTACGAAATCATTTCGATGAACTTGAGAGAAGTTGAAATGATCTGAAGAAATTCATATGCATATAATTTATTGCAGCAGCAGTTGAGTAGGTCTTGTGGAAGAAAATGAGTTAAATGATTTTTGAATTCTCGACTAAATCATTTTTTTATTATTGGAACAAAAGAGAAGATGAAAATAAAACGATATCAAGCAAACAAGTTTAATTGGTCCATAAAAAGAGCAATAATAGGCCCAAAGAAGTGTTTATTTTTTTAGCTGGTGTCATGATGTTGGTCTAGCCACTTTACCAAGTAGCCAGCGGAGATATAAGTTTGAATGGGGGTTATTTTGTCATCTTACATTTTGGAGTAATTGGGCCAAAATGATTGCACTTTAACTTGCCACACATGAAAGGGGGAAACAACGAAAACCTAGAAGGCTCATTCGAGATTCTAGATTCGAAATTCGAGATTCGGAATCCGAAATTCGAGATTCAAAAATCGAGATTCGAAATTAGAAATTCGAGATTAAATATAATAATAACCAACCAGATTGCTTGTTTTACAGCGATTTCCTTAGCAGAGCGACAAGTCTGACGCAAAAATTGCTCACACAGGATTATGTTGCTCATCGGTTGCTGTCTTCACTCAAGAAATTTTACGGAAGACATCATGCACTTATAGACAAATATGGGATTTCGATCTCTCATATGAGTGCAGATGTTGGTTTGTCATAGGGTGTTGTTTTGTCTTCCTTTACCGGATTTGACACGCTGAATGGACTATTGGCAACGCGACGGGTGTGCTATAGCAAGCAGGAACTGCTTACACTTCCGGAGCACCTGAGTTCACTCTTGTTTCGACTGGAGTTCGCGTTGTTGATTGATATTCAGTTATTTTGTGTTTCCATGTTTTACATGTTCTCTGTTTTTGTCCCGTTCCTGTTGGTGTTTACTGGTTTTGTCTCTGCCCTTTCGGACTTTTGATATTCGGATACCCCATTGGTACCTCTGCTTCTTTCTGTACCAATCAAAATGGTTCTTTTAAAACATAACTATCCAAATTCGAGATTCGAAATACGAGATTCGAAATTCGAAATTTTAAGATACAAGATACGATATTCGAAATTCGAGATAAGATATTCGAGATTCGAAATTTGAGATTCAAAACTCGAAATTCAATATTGATAACCAATAAAATATGTCATCATTAAATTTGAGAAACCGTGTATTCCATAGTTTTGGTAAACTCAATATGTTAATATTTCGTTTGCTATTTGTAATTAAGATATATTTACCCGTCATGATTTATTGTTATATTTGGCAAAACACGTATGAGTCTTGGGCGGATTTGTATAAAAGTTTTAGATTATTTATATTAGTGTGTATTTTCAATCACCTGACTGTTGATTTTAATGCAGTTGGAATCAGATGCTGCTGTGGCCGATTCAGAAAGGGTTACGTAGTTGGAATCCACTCCCTTGCTTTTGGGATATAAAAGAGTAGCGCGGATTTTAGACAACAAGCCCAAAATTGCTTTATCATGCCAAAGCATCCCTATTACGTGTAGCGACTGCTTACTTTAATACTCGCTTTGTGACTAAGTCGTCCAGCTCCAGAATAAGCAACTCAAGTTACAGGAGTTAGAAACCTTTTCCCACCACTTGGAGGTTCTTCGGGAGACGATCATTGGCAAGCCATTTCAATATATATCCCCTATCATCTCAGGTATCTCTTAATTACATAAAGCACACTGTATTACCCATCCATTTGTATAGTTGTGAAGTTAAATAAAACTTGCAAAAAATCGCGAAAATTGAATCCTGCGAAAAAAACTTCCATTTTGCTTGAAATCCGCAAAATTTTGCTCCCGCAAAAAAACTTTATTTTGGTATATTAAATTTCAAATTTCAAATCTCGAATTTCGAATCTCGAATTTCGAATCTCAAATTTCGTATTTCGAATCTCGGATTTCGTATGAGCCTTCTGGCCTTTCGTAGAAAACTGATCAATAATGGACGCCTTTGCCACCGGAATCACAGCTTATTGAATAACGATAGCTTTCATCTGTTTTCATGCACACAGGGGAACGATATTAAGAAAAAAAGAAATGATTTAATTTGTCTTTCGTTTTTACTGACACCCACATTAGTAATTTGTACTATGGACTTTCATTATTCAATCTTGAGTTAATAAAGGTTTTTTACAATATCTGTATTAAGCTAACACATTCGGTATCCTATCACGTAGACCCAAGAAAAAGGAACGCCCAAAGCCTATCTTCTCCGTATATATGGTATAGGATTGTTCAGGAACCAAACGATTGTAAGATTCATTTTAAAATGTTCATGGCAGCTATGTGTTATACACAGATGTCTTGCATGATGGTAACTGAATAAGAACAAAAAGAATAGTAACAGATTAGCTGGTGTTGTTGTCAAGCCTGGTGATATTATGCGAACGAAGGTTGAGGTTTTGAATAAAACTGGTGTGTCATTTTAAGCGTTAGTCACACTAGGCAATACTGCATTCAATTGTTATTATTTAATTTGTGGACATGGAACATTTTATATTTACATAAAAACAATGAGATCATGATTTTATTCAATCAGGTACCGCTTAATAAATTTATATATCTATAAAAGGAAATAGGCATAAACAGAGAATGGAGAAACTAGAAACTAGAAATCTTAATTATCTTAATTTATGGCTGGGTTTCCTCCATCAACACATAATGGTACTAAAACTGTAACTACATGACAATGATTGAGATTTGAATATTTTCTTCAATGAATTTGAATTTTCTCGTGAATGATTTTAATTAGAAATTTTTGAAACTGTTAAGACTGGGATTTAATCAGGATTTCATAATAGCTCATATTAATTGTGGGCTTAAATTCGAATAAAATGACGTATCGAGGCGTCAGCACTAAAAATTAGTTTTTAAAAACTGTAAATATTCAAAATTTAAATCAAAAGCTTAATTTAACATTTTAAAAACAATAAAAGTTTGTTTAAATTCATTTAGATTTATAGACGCATGGTTAATGAAAAGGCACCACCAGATACTCAAAATTTGTGAATCATTTCAAACATACTGTAAGAAACAGGGTTTCTTATTGTCATTAATTTCACCCTGTTTAAGTATCTTATAACCTGGTAGATGAGATGTTATTTGACACATGCATTATGTGTTGCAGTTGTCCTTTTTGTTAAGGATCAGTCAGGTTAATATGAAGAAAATAATCTTTGTTCATAATCAGAGAAAGTTTGTCAATGTTTTTGTGCAATGTGAAACCAATTGTTAAGGCATGCCAATAATGTAATGCCTGTTTATATTTTATTGCTAGGAAGTCTTTTGTAAGGCAGAAACAAGTCTTTTTCATTTTTGATGACATTTCGCTGGCTAAAATCAACTGTGGAATGAAACGTATTTAAAGATATTAACTTTGCTCTTTTCAAAGTTATTTCGTCAATCGAGTATCACTCTAAAGATACCAAAAGAAAATCAATAATTTATAGAGTGCCGGCTGATCATTGTATGAAGTTATACAGGAGAACGTAGGGAACTATTTAACGTCGTATTTTTGATAACTTGAGTGTTTTGTTTTATATATTGTTCCGCGCGTCAAAACTGGTGTTGCAACATTAATCTTACGTTTTGGGGAGAAATTTATGGATGAATCAACTCCAGGAATAAACTAAAATAAAAGGGCAAGCAGATGGCCGCCCTGGGCAGGTTATTTATTTGGATCTGACGTCTCATGGACCATTATAGTTCCGGCTACGGTAAAAGGACAAAGGCTGATTGGGTGATGACGTCGTGTGACGTCGCTGACTGCTATAAAAGCGAGCGAGCACTTCACAATGGCAGATAGCTGAACGTCTCTCTAGCGGCAAACAGCACATTGGAACAATGAACGTAAGGGACGGTGCTTTCGATTTAAGATCACAAGATGTTTACATTAGAGGATCGTATTGAAACATTAATACAAAAGAAGCTATCAAGGGAATTATTAGCATAACGTCAATATTAATATGCTGATTCAGCAGAATTACGGAGCAAGCTATCACAAATTGGATCTTGGATTTGGACGGCGCTAGGAACATTGAATCTCGGGACCTTCACTTGGAGGACTACTAGGAACATTGAATCTTGGACTTAGGACCTTTACTTGGAGGACGCTAGGAACATTGGATCTTTGACTTTGGACCTGGACTTGAAGGACGCTAGGAACATGGGATCATGGACTCGGAACCTATATCCTGACGGCGCTAGAACACAAGCCACCAAGCATTGGATCTTGGACCCGGAACTTTTACATGGATAAGGAAACTTTAGGACATGGACTCATGATCATTAGCTGTCAGAGGACTGGAACATAAAGAACTTCTACACAAGGGACTCTCAATTAGAAAACACAGAAATCACATAACAGACTTTTTTTGCTCAATAAGGAAGACGGACCCATAGCTTTATCTTGGAGTTTGGAATAACTGGACAAACAAGACTTTGAGAACGAAAGGAACCTTAATAGAAGAATGCTGCTGCCGCTGGATAGGACGACCTAACCCATGGAACCATTATGCGCTATCTCCCAACTCGTTGGACACCACCTTTGACTTCTTCATATTGTACTGTAAACTGTTTGGATATACATGTCAACATAATTTACGTTAATAAATAATCATTTGTTTGAATTACAGTCTCCAGTATCTTTAAAGCCTATTAATATACAGTCGAAGAAGTACCACACAGTTAGTACGATTATTGGTCGTATCATTCGTAAACCGCCACGGTCGTGTTGTGGACAGGGCACGGTCGAGGTGGCTTACAATACGTTATTTCTAGGTATAGCTTTGTGATTCAGTAAATCATAAAATGTTTAAAATTAAAAGATTGAAATTTTAAGACAGCTGCTGTTTCCAAAATTTTATGTGAATGATGCTTTTCAATTGATTGATGTCTCCTGACGAATGCAAGCTTTTTTATAATACGCTCATATGGACCAAATTTGGAACGCAAAGCCAAGAGAAAAAAAACAAACCTATTTGACTACTTTTTCCTCATCGTACTAAAAAGTGGAAAGAGGGCACAGATACA
Source organism: Arcuatula senhousia (assembly GCA_963971305.1). Lineage (NCBI taxonomy): Eukaryota > Metazoa > Mollusca > Bivalvia > Mytilida > Mytilidae > Arcuatula > Arcuatula senhousia. Next base: position 9,502,457 of record OZ020307.1, read on the forward strand.
TGGAAAGAAGAATAGATTTTGGTTGTCACTAGTAAATAAGAGATTGGATAAAGGTCCCCCCTCATGTAAGAACTCAAAGGTCAATTTTTAATGTATACTAGATAAAGCTTTCTTATTTGTTGTACCGAGGATTTCAGACTTTATCTAAATTAAAGTCAAGCATTCATTCGTTAACCAAATACTTTCCCGTCCTTGGCTTACTATTCAAGCATTTCATAAAGCAGTTATGTAAGACTTTTTAGAAGCCAACATGTTCCAAATACAAATTGTGTTCATTGAATTACTCAATTTTTTCACCGGGCTGTTCATATAAAAACAATTTTGGACATTAAGAAATTCTACCTAAACGAGTGAAAAAGTAAAATTCTATCCAACATTTTTAATAAAATTCAGAAATAACATTTGTCACACGTGTGTGGTTACTCACATGCGTAATCTTCATGTGTTTCACTTTCTTAATCTACATGCGTATCTCTTAGTTAAATGTTGAATGCATCTGAAACATATGTTTAGTAACATATAACTAACTAAATGCTTGGGTGCATTTTTTTCCAGATAGCAATTTGTGAGTTGAACATGTTTAAGTTAAATACATCTCTTATAAGCTATTTATATGATCCAATTTTGCAAAAAGGTTTACATATCGTGGGTTTTACATCTATCCCCTTATAAAATCAGTTATATTAACGATCATTTATTTCAAAGTACTATTGTGGTCAAAAATGTTCTGAACCGTCATAGCCATATGAGTATAACATTACGGTCATATTTATGCATACACATATTGTCCAGATACTCGTATGGTCCGGAACACAAATGTGGTTTTATAGAATTATTAAATCTACAAGAGACGTAGTTAATGTAAACTCATAACTTTCAGTGGGGAATGAAATGAAGTTTAATGCAATCTGAAAGAGTCACTCGGCAAAAATATCCACTTGGTGTTGTTTCATCGATTTTCAAATCAAAGAAAAAGATTAAAGACAAAGACCAACAATTAAAATAAAACAAGACAATTAACATTCACTCAAATACTGTTCAGTAACCCCTTCTGTTACACATACAAAAAACTTTAAACGCTGATTGGTCAATAAAAAGAATTGCAAAGCAAGTGTTTAACAAGGTTTTTTTTTTGTCAGCGGACGTTAACAATGACGTTGTTTTATTTCAGATAGTGAAGAGCTTGCATTTTGAATAAAAACAGTAGTATCATTTAGTCGACTTTTATAGCACGAAAACAAAAAAAGACAAATTGTCCTAGCGGTTTCTATGTCAAACTTTCAATGAATATTAAGTTTATAATCGAATCAATTGCATTTTAATGTACAAAACATGAAACTTAAACCTATTTTTGTCTCAAATTAATGAAAAAAATTAAAGTTGTCATCAACTGTAAAAAAACATATAAACCTGAACCTTTTTGAAGTGCCACTGATATAAGGTCGCTTGAACTTGTCATCATTTTCAAGATTATATTAGTTTAAAAATAATGTTAAGCCTTTATGTGTCAGCAGCAGCGCTACGCCAATCGATGAACACGTAGGAGCTTTGGTTTTCTATTCTGGTTAGAAAATATATTTAAGGGTACAACCTCGAAAAACTATTCTCATTATAGGCAGAATGAAGAAATTTTTCTTAAGAATATTTTTATGATGCTAACATTTCTTCTTCATTGAAAAGCAAATTTAAAATATCTATATAAAAACAAGTGAAATGGTTAATGCCCTAGTATCATAATGTCGAGTCAAGCCGCCATGCCAAAAGAACTAAATGCTTTCGGGTGCCCTAGATGATCTTGTCATCTCTCCATCCATATCATTTATATCAAGCAATACACAGGGAAAATTTTGCTCACCTTAAATTCACATGACAATAACGTTAAATTAACGTAAAAAATAGTGTAAATTTCACTTTATACGAGCAATTTAACGTAGAGTTCACGTGAAAAAATTCACATGAATTTCACGTGTAAAAAAAGTTACATTTTCTTTCATTTTCATAAATGCTAAAGATATTTCAGAAAATTCACATTGTCATGTTGAATTCACATGAAAAACTTTGACATTCGGATGGCCCATAGTTACTTCTGTTTGTTTTAACCAATTTCAGATTTATTAATAAAAACTCACATCTTTACTAAAAAAGAACAATTTAAATAATGATTCATCGGTTAGGACAGCCACCTAAGAAATGTGATGGATTTGAATTAGATTTGTGAGTCCAACGTCCACTTTTGGAAAATAAACAATAAACTTTGACGCTGTAAAAATCGAGTCTGGGCTCTTGGTGGTTCTATTTATCGTTAGATTCAATTCTGGTCAGATGAGGAATGAAGGCGTTAGTATAGTCTTGTGTTACAGTAAATTGGTTTTGTAGAAAAAAAATACAATGAAAGCAAGACATTTTACTGATTCAACGATATTTACAATATAAACTGATCTCAAAATATAAAGTTGAGGCCAGCTCTAACATCTCTTTAGAACTGTCAGAAACTTTCAGAAATCTGTTCTAATTCTGTTCTGCTGACAGTTTTTGACAAGCCGTGTCCTGTTATAGAACAGTTCTGGACAGTTCTAAGCTGTCTTACGCCCTGACTGCTGTAACCTGTTCTGTGCCCTCACAGTTCTAAGCTCTGACAGTTCTAAGCCCTGACAGCTCCTGGCAACTCCTTACAGCTCCTGAAAACTCTTGACAGCTCCGGACAGTTCTAGACCTTGACAGTTTTAGACCTATTCTTGTTCATTATCCAAAGTAATTAAATTTGCATGGCTATTGATAATTCAATTTTAACAAAAAGCTTATAATTTTTAAATCAAAATTAAAAAAAGCCAACAAAACATTACAATCTAAAACAAATAAGGTCATTAAGGTGGCTCGAGGCTTTTTTACTGAGCATCTTTTTGCACATATTGGTATTTTATTTAAAATTGATAAATTAACTGGATATTGCAGACAAAACAATATATTATGATGTATTTTAACAAATTACGAGTAATTGTAATGCAAAAAAAGGTCTTTATAATCATTTTTAAAATTTCCCGTACTAATTCAAAGGGAGATAATTTATATAGAATAAATAGGAAAATTTTCAATTTTCATGAATATCTTGAAAAAATGAAGGGTGACCCTAAGTTTTTTTCATACAATTTCGAAGAGCTTAAGAAAAGGGACTTTCCTCCAGATTTTGAGCTGAATCTATAGTAGGGATTCTTCTTTAGGTGCCTCTTTAGCTTTTTTCCCTATATATTCTATGTAAAAATATTGGAATTTTGCTATCTTTAGAAAGCTGTTAGAGCTTTAAAATGAACTGTGACTCCCTCTTTTTATTTGATATTTTGTATCTATGCATTAAGGTCTATCAATGTGCCAAAAATGAAAAAAATCTATAGTAGAATTTTAATAGCCCCAAGACACCTTAAGACCTGTCAGTACCTGTCAGAGCCCAGAGCTGTCATGGACTAGAGGAGTTCTAAGCTGTCAGGGGCTAGAGGAGTTCTAAGCTGTCAGGGGCTAGAGGAGTTCTAAGCTGTTAGGGCCTACAACAGTTCCAGATGTGTCAAGGACTGGGTGGAATTATGACAGTTTCTGTCCTGGGTTAAACAGCTCTAGAACTGTCATGAGAGTCAGACAGTAGAGATGTTAGAAAAGATCTCAACTGTACGTTCTCCTTTAGTTAGAGGTGGTTTAATGATTTCTTGACCCAAATATACATATTTCCCTTGGACAGCTTGTTGAAATAAAATACTAACATTCGAATGGTAGAAAAAATAATTTTATCCACAACATATCCTACTAGGTGACATATTTCTACCATGAAATTTTAGGGAAAACATCAAAAATTGGAAATGTCAGGAAAACTCATGGCGAAGTTCAACAACCGCCACCCGATGATTAAATTTGCGCGTTGAATTTTAACAAGTTGTATATCGTTGTTATAAGTAGGCAAAAAGTCGTATATGTTGCAGAATAATTGCCATTCCCAATCTGCTCAAATTTGAGTTTTTTATACGTTTAAATAGACGAAGTTTCTTGATCAAAACTTTTAGTGTCTGGTACATTATATAATGTATACCCTGTATATTGATAAAATGCTTGTGATCATGATTTTGAAATAATGGATGCTCAGCGTTACAGACAGAAAGTACTCATGTGTTTTGTTTTTTTGTTTTCGATAATAGACTAATGAGATATTTAAAAAAAAACGCTTATCTCAAGTCAAGAAGAAACTGTAAGCTTAATTTCAGTACAATTTTTGCAGTTAAGACAAAAAATATTTAAAGCCCAAATCTGTTTTCCCCGTAAATCATTATTATATTTTATTTTCTATCCAAATCGAACCTAAACATCGCAATTATGATAAATTGTTTTATCGGTTCGGTATAAAGTTAAAAATACTTAAAAAGCCTTTCAAATCACCAGGTTTAATTACCGATTGGTGTCAAACTTGCGATGTAAGTTTTACTTTGTTCTGTTTTTTAGTTTTGCTTATCAAAGACTAAATAAATATCTACTAGGATTATGTGAGGATTATAAGAAACTTTGAATGAAAGCTGTTTGATTTTTGGACATTGAGTAATCCAATCAGTCATAATTAATTGAATGCAGTTTTGCATATAAAAATATATCATTCGATTACAAAAGAAGATTGAAGTGAGTATTTGTTCTTCATCTTCCATAGTTACTTACGATTTCTCACACTATTAACATCTTTCTGAAAGAAGAATAAGTTCTTCGACTGGTTTAAGTAATGAAAATCACAGCATATTGTTGCTTCATTTGTCAAGAATGCCAAGGGCTGACTATCTAATGGATTTCAATAAATTAATTGCATTTCACAAATGTTTCAGCTAATGAATAGTAATTACTTTTAATTAGTTGCATGTGTAAAAAAATGTTTTGTTTTCTTACATCAGTCGAAATATCTTGTTGAATATTTCAAAACTCTTTGTCTTATTTTTTAAAATGCTAAGCCAGATTACCCAATTGAGTTTACATTGTACTTTATAGATTATAACAAAACAGCAATGAAGAAATGTCTATAACGTTATATCTTCGTAGACAAAAAAAGTAGTGTATCACAATTTTTAATGTCATATATTCATAGGCAAAAATATTGTAGTGTGCCACATTTCAAAAATGTTATGTCTTCTAAGACCATCAAAATCAAAACATTGGCATGTCAAAAACCCATAGTATTTAATGTTATATCTTCGTAGACAGCAAAAAAGAAGTGTACCACAACATTTAATGTTATATCTTCATAGACAAAAAATGTAATGTGCATCATTGCTTAGTGTAATATCTTCATAGACAGAAAAAAAATTTTTAAATTCTTATTAAAATTCAACAATTGGAGCCTCAAAAAAATCATTTGGAACTATTCCAACTTCAGAAAATGTCCATAATGATTCTTCGTCAGCTTTGAGAGTTAAGTGTCCTCCCTTACCATCAACCAACTATAAGGTGAGTTCTCGTTCCTTATTGCAATTTGGTGGTCCTGCGAGTGTAGTTTATGTTGTCTGTTTCTTCGTGTTTAATTTGTGCTTCCTTTTTGGAATCAAGACATGTCTATAGAATAATAAATCTTAGTTTGATTTGTTTTAAACATAGCTTTCGTCATGTGTAGTTTTAATCTATGGTCAAATGTAGGAATGCGAGCCACGGCCGTTGGTCACATTGGAGAGATTTTTGATGTTTCCATTGTGAAACTGGCACTAATATAGTTCAGCTTGTAGTTTGTATCACCTTAAGTAACGTAACATCTCAGTATTTTCAATTGATACGAGATCTTCGCTCCAATATCTATATATTTATATATAAAGTTGGAGTTTTCTTGATAATGGAAAGGTCCTCAGAGTAAATTTGACAAGTTTAAAAATCAGAATTGCATTTACTTTGTCTTAATTGAACTTTAAGTTTATTAGCTGAGAGACATTTAGTTCTTATGCAACATTGATGACAAAGAGCAATTAAACAAATTTGTCATAATGTTACGTCCAGGGTTTCTACATATTCCTTCCTCTGTAAAATGTTCAACAGTCGATCTCAATTATACCATAATATTTAAAATTAAGGTAAACTCGAGGTATGCAAGATTGTTCTTTAAAAAGATAAAGGTCGCAGTCCTTTTAAAGCTTTACTAACCACAAGTGGAAGCTTTCTAATTTTCACATCTTTATTTTGATCATGTGGCGCCTTTAATAATTACCATTACTGGCTTATCTTTTTAGATTGGCTTTACTAGACTTTTGTCTATTTTCCCATTTGATATGCAGCAAATCAGTCCTATCAATATGTAGGGTTGTCACTGAGTTCATGTCCGTAATGATCTTCCCCAAAGGCAAATCTTTAATTAATTGACAGGATAAACATATACTGTCAGATCTTTATAAAAATATACATCAGTGCCGTTGATTTTATACAAGCAAAGGGTATAACACATTATCGAAGAATTGTGCTTGCAGATCAAGCATCAAATAACATTCTTTTATTGTGACAAAAATATTTTATTGATTTTAGAAAGTATACTTTTTATTAGTGTTTGCTTGTACTAGCAGCGGTACTGGTATACTGTAACCACACTTTCAAAGAAGAATTCTTAACAATTATCAATCTGCATTTTCCATCTGTAGCCTTTTAGTTAGCAAAGAGAACCATGACATCTCTTACGTGTTTTTTATACTAAATAGTATATAAATCCATTTAATCAACGCATTATTATGCGTTATGGAAATGTTCTTATCTCAGTTTTGTTGGCAATAATATTGACAAAAAATCTTTACTTTCAAAAAATTTCCACTGCTCTTGAATCTTTTTCAATCAAATGGGGACTTTTAAAAATTTAAAATAAAGTAATTAAATTTTGAAATCTTAAACTTTTCATCTTTTAATAACTCAAATACACTTTGGTTTACATTTTGTTATCTAGTCACTGCACAACTCAAATTTAGAGTTATAATATTTGATAAAATAGCTAATGCAGATATTTATATTAGTTTAATATTCAAAAGCATATCAAAGTAAACAATCAAGAAAAAACAGGTACTTCAAATCTGTTAGTTTGTATGTAGCAAAAAGACACCTTTTTAAAGTCAACGGGAAAAACTAAATATCAGTTGGGGTCATATAACAACAGTTACTTTTTTTAAATCTTTGTGAACATTCAGCGTGGTTTAATAGGTCTTGTCCTGACACAAAATTATGCAAATTGCGAACTTATTTCATGGTATAACAAGTCTTCAAGAATTGTTGGGTTTTTTAAAAGAACCCAGCTGGATGTCATTAAAAAACTGTTCATTCCGTTTAGTTGCATCTGAATATTTTAAGGAGTAACCATTCATCAGAACCATTCGAATCGAACAAATAGTAATTGCATACACAAAAATAATAGACCTTATATTATATCTAATCTCAGGCAGTCAAAAACAGCACATTGGATTGATATCGACAATGTACATTACAACGGAAAAGTAAAGAAAATATATAGAATTATATAGAATTATAACACAAAAACAACAAATTATAACGAGACTTTTTAAGACATATAAATTAACTTCATTCAGGTTTGCACTTGAATTTCTCATGTGATACTATGCATTATGCAAAAAATGAACAGATACACTGAGTCTGTTGCTCTATGTCGACAGACGAAAAAATCGTAGTAAAGGTTAAGCTTTATACCTTTTTTAGAAGGAAATTAAATGTACTCCATATTCTCTCACAAACAATGAAATGTAGAATAAGCAAACTTCATTAAATACACAGTGGAAAGACGCCTATGTGGCAAGTGAAGACCAATAGTCCAATGATTAAGATATATACAATTCAAAACCATTCCTTAAACGGTCAAAGAAAGGCCACTTCCTGACATGGACACTTTACATAAAGACGGCCAATACAAACATAAGCTTTGACACAGATTCCTGAAAATTACTTGAAGGAAGACTCAGGAAGTCAAAGCTCTATGACAAACATGATGACTTCAACTTTCCAATCGTCAACTTTACCTTTTTGGATAGCAACCTTCTGTCCGCTCCTGTTTATTTAGTTTTTATATCACAGTTAATTCGTTGCGGAAATTACAGCGATTTCCTTGGCAGCAGAGCGTCATGTTCGACACAAAAATTGCTAACACAGGGTTACGTGGCTTCACGGTTGCTGTCTTCACTCAAAGACACCGTGCACTCGTAGACAAATATGGGATTTCTATCTCTCAAAAGAGTGCAGATGTTGGTTTGTCGTAGATTTTGTTTTGTCTTCCTTTACCGGATTTGACACATTGAATTGGAAATTAGCAACACGACGAGTTTACTATAGCAGGCTGAAACCGTATAGTCTTCATGAGCACCTGAGTTCACTTGACTTGAGTTCCCGTTGTTGATTTTTGTTAGGATGATTTTGTGTTTTGTGTTTCTTCGTGCTGTTCTTGTTCGTGTTTACCGGTTTTTTCGTTGTCCTTTCGGACTTGCCCCATTGATGCCCCGTTGCTTCTTTCCCATTGAATAAAGGGCCAAGTTTGTTTTAAGGACTTCTGTATATGTTTTGTGTTATTTATATATCTATACTACTAATTTAACGAAGCGCTTTTTGTTAGCCGGGTTGCAGCCAAAACAACAAATGCTACGACTAAGCTTTATATATCAAAAAAGGGGGATGGTTACGCCGTTTGAAAATTTCATCAGCACATATGCAATTATGTCTGCAGTTTGCCAATTAACCTAATTTATTGATCCTGAGACGCTATATCCGTCATCGTTCCAGAATTACCCCCACATTTTTAAAATGTTTGAAATTATTTCCCCTGTTTTTAGACAATTACAAAAGAATCCCACGTAACTTTTCCATTAATTATGATATATATTTAAAAGATTTTATACAATAGATTATATTGGAAAGGTTGCTATAAAAATGTATGAAAAAAACATATTAACAGTTTTATACCAGTTTTTGGTATTTGTATTTTGAAGACACTGAGTCGATAACTGCTGCTGGTGGACCAGAATCCCCGAGGGTAATCACAAGCCTAGTCGCCAGACTTGTCTGACACAAATTCACCAATGAATTCAAATATTTTTGTCATTGAGATTTCAGATTGTGAAATTCAAAATTGTTTTTAAACACCAGGTTTGATTGGCAAAACTGATTAAACTCGGGATTTTTCAAAAAGAATGGAAAACGCAGGTACAAATATCTGGTAGTCGATTATACTAAGACTTACTTTGTCATCAATGAGTCTAAGAAAAATGTCCTTTCACTAAACGGTTCTCGATTCGGTGACTTTCCCCATCCCATTTATACTCAGGAACTTCTAGGAAGTTTGCTTCATATTTAGATAAACATCTCATAATAGACTCTCGAGGAAAACTTTCAAATAAGCTTTATGACAAACGTGATAAATTCAACTTTTTAAATGTAAACATGTGCAGCAACATTCCGTCCGCTCCAGATTATGGGGTTTACGTATAACAATTGATTCGATACTCCAGAGCTTGTGGGAACTACATCGATTTCCTTGGCAGAGCGTCACATTTGACATAAAAAATTCTAACACAAGGTTATGTTGCTCATTGGTCGCTGTCTTCAATCAAGAAATCTAACGTAGACATCATGAACTCGTAACCAAATATGGAATTTCTTTCTTGCAGATGATTGCAGATGTTGGTTTGTCATAGAGTTTTGTGATGTCTTCCTTTACCGGATTTGACACACTGAATCGGAAATAAGCGGTGCGACGGGTGAGCTATACAAGGCAGGAACCGCTTACTCTTCATGAGCATCTGTTGAATTCTTGGTGAATTGAACTTTTTTCGATTTGATTTTTGAAGTATGTTATTTTTTTTGTGCTTTGTACAAGATAAACAATAGGGGAAGGTTTGGCCCCCCAAAAAACTAGTTTAACCTCGCCACATTTTATATGTGCCTGTCCTAAGCCAGGAATCCTTGTCAAAGCTTTTGTTTGTCCTTGTCAACTATCTGTTTTTGTTTTATGTCAAGAAAAGGTCTTTCGTTGATAATCTAGGGATTTGTTTGAATTTTATGTATTGTAATTTTAGTCTTGGGCTAATGCAAGACAGGGAGCAATGACCTTTGGTCATGTTGAAGACTGCTGGCTGTTTTCAATTGTGATTTTTTAAATTGCCGTTTCTTTAATGTTGGTTGTGTCGCGTACACTTATTCAACATCTCTTTAATTATCGTCTACTTGTTACGACCTGAGTTTGTGTTGTTGATTTCTGTTCGGTTTATTTTGTGTTTTTGATGCTTTGTTTTTCCTCGTGCTGCTCGTGTTCGTGTTTACCGGTTTTGTCGTTGCCTTTTCGGACTTTTGACACTAGAATTCCCACTGTTGGTCCCTCTTTGTTTCTTGTACTGCACATGGGCGGTATCCTTGGTGCTAGATCTGCCTTTCCCTTTTGAACATTTTGGTTACGTTCAATACTCTTGGTTTTTGACCTTCCAATGTTGTGATAAAAAAAGCTGCAGATGAGAGGTTACTCCTTGAAATATGCATAAACAGCAAAACCAATTTGACCGCTTTATACCCGCTTTTGGTATTTGTATTTATACTGTTAGTTCTGACTCCTTGAATGGATGATATAAACTTTAATAATTATAAGGGTTATTGATACCAGGGGAGTATCGACTAACAATTAATTATGCCATCACTTCAGCAATACGAGTAATATTGTGTTGGTTAAAGCAAGAATATTTATTGAATATTTATTTTGTCGAAGTCATTGTTCAGCAAATGACCTCTACGTTAACCACACGCTAGGAGTTCCTATCATTAGAAATAACTCTTTTTGACCTGATTGCAGTTAAGTCATTTTGTGTGAACTAACCGCATAAAATGCGTTGTGTATTATCCTTGTATCTTTATGTGTTTTATTTCTTTTTTTCGTTATTATGTTTTTCAAAGTATGGGCATCAACTTCGACTTGTTTAACTGACTGCTGAAATTGATTTTTATGCATGTATAGTCACAAGATTCATTGTTGAAGTTTCAAAGCGTGTTAATTTATTTTCACACCTTTTTATTCTTGATGACAAATGGTAAATGAACAACAACTTCTCCAACATTTTAATTCTCTTACCTCCCTTGGTAACGCAGCTATGATTTCGAATAACCTGTGGATATTTTTCGATTCTTTGGCGAACATTTTGACCTATTGTTCTTGTCCCTTTTGTGAAAAAAACCCTACCACAACTAAAAAGAAAATATATATGCTCATGACAGTTCATGACTGATAACACGCTCCTGACACTCGAACATACAAATCATTCATAAGAAAAACGACATTGTCCCTAAATTCAAGGGGTTTTACTACATTGTTTTTCAAGAACATAAGCACTAATGATATAAACAAAATCAAAAGATATTGAAAAATAATAAAACAGAATCGAAGTGTTTAACTCAAACTATGCACAGGCGCTTGGGTCCAGGATTTTATCTTATTATATATAACGTGTATATAAAAATTTTCATCTCGTCTATATACTATTTCCACAAGGCAAGAATGTTTGAAAGTTCTAAAAATAGAACTGACGGAAACTCCCTTTTTTCTTGTAGAAATATTTTTTACCATAAACAACTAGAACATTCTATAACTCCTTTAAGCTGTAACTCTCTTTAGGAAGCAAAAGTAAAGCATGTGAGTATGTATAAATCTCACATCGGGTCTTTATTCCTACGAAGCGAAACAAAAGATCACCACGGACGGAAGTGGCCAAAGATTTTCAAGGGAAACCATATTCCGCCAAATAAAAGGACTTCCGAGTGACACTACAGTAAGGTAAAATCTGGGCGAGTTCGAACAAATCATTTGGCGGATAATGTGGACTCAATTTTATTTGAAATATTTTTACTGACGAGTTGGTAGTATAATGAAACGTACATAGAAACTAGGACTCGATTGGGTGTTCCATAAATTTTCAAAAAGACGTTCAAGGATAATAAATACGTGGTTATTTCATTTAAATGATAAAATTGGAAAAAGGTAGAAGAATATTGTCTCCCTTTAAAATTTTAAACTACTTCCGTCCGTGGTGGTTTGTTTGGCTCACTTCAGTGGAAAAAAGATTGGATTCAAAGTCATTGCGAATTGTTTCACGATAAATGTGTTCCCAATTGTGAGATTAAACTGAAAGGGTTTAGAGAATCACCAATATTTCATGTAAAACATTTGATTCTATGAGAAAATATGGGGGTTTTCCGCGAGTAAATTTTGTTATATTTTTAGAACTTTCAAACATTCTTGCCTTGTGGAAATAGTATATAGACGAGATGAAATTTTTATATACACGTTATATATAATAAAATAAAATCCTGGACCCAAACGCCTGTGAAACTATGGTCAATTGTGGTAGCCAATGTTAACTGTATGCAGACTTTTTCTTAATCATTTAATGTCAGATTATTGCAAAGTATTTTCGTAAGTTTCTGTCAATATGATATGTTTCATTAAGAGTGTGGTTCTGAGCTTTTCTTTTTATGGGTAAAAGTTAAACTTCTAAGGATTTTTAGAGTATATGATTTCGGTTATACCTGTATGCTTTTCTTTCAGGCTCTAGTCAAATATTATATTAAACGATCGTTTCAAAAGAAATTACGGAACGTTTTACATTAACAACTTTATTGGAACAATTACATAGAAAAACAAACAACAATCATTTCGTTGCATTTTTTACAAAAATATATACGAAAAGTAGCACAATGTTTTCAAATCAATTTTGTGAATTTGATCATATTTACATCAATTGTTAAATCACAACTTTACGGATTGTAACTTAAGTCATAACTTTACGATCTGTTCTGTGTCGCATTCAGAGATATTTCTTGTACCATGAATTTAAATATGGTCCTCGTGCAGCCTTGATATTTCTGACATGACATTGGTCTTTGCTTGTAAAACACAAATGAAAAATTATGAAGTTAATTGAGTTAGTCATCGGTTTGTAAATGTTATTAATTAAAATGTATAAGAGGAAAAAGTTACAAAACCAGATTTTATTCTTGCCATGCTATTATAATGACTGTCGGTACCACTCTAATTACTATGTAAAGGACATTAAGATTAAATGGGGTTGGATATTAGAAGCATCATGTTGAAATGGGATGTTGACACTGAGCATATGTTTGGTCCCAACCGTCTTTCACAGACTTACCAAGACGTACCAAATAAATGTCAATATAAACCGGACACATGGAACATGACTGCTTAAACATCGGTAAAATATAATTATGGTCTAAGCTTCAAAAATGTGAGATAAAAAAGCCAGCTGGCTAGACTTAGTGATTCCAAAGGTGGATTAAGCCTTCCGATAGCTTTAATTTGACATTTTTTTATAAGATATTGAATCACAAACGTACCTAACAGGACTGATCATTCTCAATATAAGAAAAGAGAAAACAAGGACACACCTGATGAATAACAGATCATGAAGATGATTTGCAAATCATTTCCAGATTATAGACTGCAATTTTAAGGTGTACAAATCCGACAATCAAATTTCGTGAATCCGAAGAAGCACAGACAGAATCAGTAGACATAAAACCATTCCAAAAAACAAACTACACAAATACCAAGAAAAACAAATAATAACATATTAAATCCTAACATCAATCGGCAACGTTAACGCACGTCAAAACGAGAGTGAACTAAATTTAGATTATCCGGTTCCCAATTGCTATAATTGCCAACGATCGGTTGAGTCTAGTTCAAATTCGACAACGTACGATACACTAAACCTGTATATAAAACAAACATCTGTGATCATCTGAAACGAATGAGCCCATATTTATTACAAGCAGATGACGTCTTCCGTAAAATTAATGTGACGACATCCACTGGAGAGAAACCTAACACTGCGTTAGACAAGATGTTCTATCAAGAAAAAAACAATAACCCCGCAAACTCTAGAACAACGAATCAGTTGTGCCAAGTAAACTAACTACAGCGGACGGAATGTTGTGATAGAAAAAGGCAAAGTTGACGATTTGAAGTTAAAGATACAGTTGTACAACAAGCGTATATAAAATTATCAAACGGAAGTGGAATGTGTGTGTGACGATTTGATGTTCACTGCCAATACTACTTTAAAATGCTTACAATCAATATCAGAGTTACTGATAAAACTATGATTTCTTTCTGTTGTTGGGTCCATATTTCTATTTTCTCCGGGTAACTTCCGCCAAAATCTACATTTTGATAAAATCATCTTCCTATATTTAGAATGAATTAAGGTATAAAATAAAGGATTGAGAAATGAAGACATTTTGGCAAAGATGGCGGGGAGTGCTGACGACACCGGCGTAACTAACGAGGTGTCAAAGAACTGGCCAATCACTGATATCGTAGCATACGGCAGCCACGATATACAATATATCAAAACCAAGACAAAGACTGTCTTTGTTGTCTTCCACTCTATATTTATATTGTTTTTGTTTTTCGATGCTATTCTTAAACAAAATTGTCTCTCCTTTGTTTTGTGATGACAATGTACAATTTCTTTCTGGTGCTCAAATACTTGTTGGATGATTTTCACGTAAGACACAACGATAACAATGAGCTGTATAATAAAGCAAAACACCAGGATAGACAGAACGTATGATCTATTGTTCGTGGTCCGTGTAAAGTAATCAAATGTACATGAAGTCCGCGAACCTTCCATCATATGGTCACCCCATCCTAAATATGGCGGGATCGACCATAGGAAGGAATACATCCAAATACCAATGCACAAACAGAACACTCCTCGTTTGGACAGTCGGTGTGTATTTGGCATGTTGTAGGTTATAACGATACATCTCTCAACTGCCAGTACTGCTAATGTGTTAATAGACACGAAACCCGAAAGTCCACCACAGAACGCAAAAAGGCGACATCCTGAAAGTATATAGGAAAAATTTTATTCAGTTTTCATTTTGCAAAAGCCGATACAATTTTATTTAATACGCCTCATTCGTTTTGCAATTTTATTGAAACTAATGTTACTAGATTGTTAATAAATATGAAATATGCATTTACAGCATAACCAAATTACCCGTTTTGGTATTTGTATTATGCAAGATTTAAACATATAAAAACACATAAAAGTGTAGTAACCATCTTTTCATGATATTGAAAATTAAAAAAAAGCATACGATATAGTTCATAAAGAGATTTTTGCTGTTGTGAATAATTGAAGACATTTCTACTGTGGTTCTTTGAGAAACTTTAAAAGTAATCATATTTAAAAAGATAAATATTTTCTTGTTCCCTATCCAAAAGGAGTTTATTGAATTTTTTTGTACCAATGAATTATAAGACCTTTAATCATGTCTTTTTACATGCTTCTTTTTGCGTGTCTTTTCTGAATTATGTAACATTATCAATTATATTGAAGTAATCATTTCTGTGATCACAGGAACTTTCCACAATCGGACAATTCATGAATCATTTTAAGGATAGCTAGCATAGTGATTATTTACTCTGTTGAAGGTGTAATGAGTACTGCTTACCCATAATAAAGAATATTGATGGTGTGAATGGTGATTGTTTTTGTCCATTTTTCTATCATAAATATTCCGTATGTACGAGTTTTATTGTGCAATTTGTTCCATATAAATGATATAGTAAAGAAGCGAAAAACTGCCAGTGTAGTATTCAGGCCATCATCTGTGGGCAAAAGTAACGAGGAGATTTCTGACTTAAATGGCAAAATTCCAGACTGAAATTTTCTTGATTATAAACCTAATATATAAATGAAAGAACTGGGTAACGCCTAATAAAACATAACTTTAAAAAGTGGGATATATTCTATCAAAATAAAATCACGTTGGGAAATACTTTTTACTTATTGACTGGATATGAGGAGAATAAATAGATTATTTTACCCGATATGAAGCTATCGCCTGAGGTTTAGCCGAAGGCAATAGTTGTGTAACCAGGGAAAATAATAAATTCCCTAATATCCAGTTAGTAAGTGTTTTATGATACCGAAAAACAGTAGACAAAACGTTTAGAATTTTAACCATATAAATGAAGCGCCACAATGAATAAAATGTAAAACTTGTGCATATTCAATAATAAAAATATTCAGGTGATAGCAACTGTATTGAAGTGTTGCATGAAAATACTGATAGAATAGTGTCGCACGGAAAACTTGCGTATTTTCACTTATGTCTTTGTGTGACGTAATATGAGAATAATATAATAATCACAATTAAACAATGAAAACGATATGCTGAAAGCGTGGCTTAATGACGTCAGAGGCCAAATAGTTGTGGCAAGGGGTCATAGTTTGAAATATATTGTTTCAGAAAACTATTACTGAGGTATAATAATTAGCCTTAACAACCTTTATAAGTCAATAGTTTATTAAAGGTAGATAGGGGTCCTAAATTTTGTTTATAGATTTTTCTGACAATTAAGTTATAAGATACAAGGTTCATTAAAGATTATTTTTATTCACAGCCTTTGGAAATAAAGGTAATAACAAAATTATCGAACTTGGAGGATCAATTTCAATGTCAAAGAGAAACGATAAAACATGGAAGACATACCGGAAAAAAATAGATAGCAATGGTCCTATCAGCCAAACGCTAATAAAAACAATCACTAACTATTGCGTTTAACATAGTGAATTTATCCACCAGTTGCTGATAACGAAGGAAGACTTTTTGGAGACCGTTTGAGCTGTATATTTTTTTCTAACCTTAGTCCTAATAGTCGGTCAGTGAGACAGCGGGTGTCATATAAAAAATCAGAACTAATTGTGCAAGCCCTGGCAAATTGAAGAAGTTGTGAAATATAAACACCATAAGCAGGTTAAGTAGGTATGTTGCTTAAAAGATTGGGGAATTTAAAAACAAAAGGACGATGACTTAAAAAAAATAATGTTTCTGGTGTCTAAAGAGTTAATAATCAAAATTTACATTTTATCTGTATAAAAAAATCTACTCCATACATTTTTCCAAAACTTGTGAAAAAAGTTTTTTAATTTATTCAATTCATTACTTTATTTCCTCTTAAAAGAGATTGCAATGTCCAAATAAAGATACAAAGCACAAAACATATGAAGATATTCACTTCTTAAGAGGATACGTCTAGTTCGAATATCGATGATACCTAACTAATTCAAATCCTAAAAAAGGACTATGATTCAGAATGAATTTTGTTCAAAAAGTTCATTAATAAATCATATCATCTTTGAATAGAAACTAATAGTGGTATCAAATTTCTCAACCAATTTTATCTTGCTATCGTCAAAAAGCTACCGTTTTGAAATGATTCATAACTGTCAATTCCAAAGCTATAGAAACGAATAGAAAGATTTTTATCTTAAATATAGAATCTTGTGAACTTTTTGCTTATCTTTACGTCTTTATTTAGTTCGGTAATTTATCTGTAGAAAGATAACCTTCTTTGTCTGGCGTGTAATTCATGTAAGCTTATAGCTTTGTTTCCGATTACAGTATAAATAGATAAGTTTACACTCTAATATATCTATTGAATGTATCTTGTGAATCAAAAATGACTAAAATGAGTCACAAAATAGCCGGATTCGTTAAATATAAGTAGCTATCATTACGAGACAAGCCCAAAATCGAATATGCATCATATGATGTCATGTTATTGCTGAATACCTAGAAACAACTAAACTGTGCAATAAGCAACGTGAAATAAAGTCAAAACAAGAATGAACTCATGTGCTCCGGAAGAGTAAGCAGTTCCTGCTTGCTTTAGCACACCCGTCACGTTGCAAAAGATCGGTTTAGTGTTGGTCAAATCCGGAAATGATTACATTAATTTAACAATTTGTGTCAAACCAACATCTGCGCTCATTTGAGAGATAGAAATCCCGTATTTGTCTACAAGCACATGATGTCTTCTATGAAATTTCTTGAGACCTTGGAGCAACGTACCGATGTGTTTACAATTTGCTTGTCAGCCATATTGCTCTTTACTCCCCTTAAGCTCTGGAATAACGAATCAATTGTGATACAAAAATAGAAAAGGAAGAAAATATCAGAGTATTATGATAACAATGCAGTCATTCTAAAAGTTCGCAAGTCACATTTTACAGCTAATTATGTGACCAGCGACGATAAAAAGTTACCTTATTAATAAGAAAGAAGCAAAGAGGCACCAATGGGACATTCAAGTGTTAAAAGTCCGAATGGGCAACGACACAATCGGCAAACACGAACAAGAACAGCACGATGAAACACAACACACAAAATCTACAGAACGGAAATCAACAACGCGAACTCAAGTCGTAACAAGAGTGAACTAAGGTGCTCCTGAAGAGTTAGCAATTCAGTATGTAAAATCCGGTAAAGGAAGAAAAAACAATTTTCAACGACAAACCAACATCTGCCCTCATTCGAGAGATATAAATCCACTATTTGTCTCTGCGTGCACGGTTTCTACCGTAAAATTTCTTGAGTGAAGACAGCAACCGTGGAGCAACAAACGCCTGTGTCAAACGTGACGCCCTGCCAAGGAAATCGATGTTATACCCGCACGTTCTGTAGTACAACGAATCAACTATGATACGAAGACTCCAAAAGCAGACGGGATGTTGCTACACAAAAAGGGAAAGTTAACGATTGGAAAGTTGAAGTCATCACGTTTGTGATAGATCTTTG
This sequence comes from Arcuatula senhousia, assembly GCA_963971305.1. NCBI lineage: Eukaryota > Metazoa > Mollusca > Bivalvia > Mytilida > Mytilidae > Arcuatula > Arcuatula senhousia. The sequence continues at coordinate 9,521,087 of OZ020307.1, forward strand.
TTGAAAGTCTTCCTTGAGAATCAATTTCGAGATGTAGATCTAAATATGAAGCAGACTTCCTAGAATCCATTGTGTCCTTTATGTCAAGTTCCTGAGGATATATGGGATTGAAAAAGTCACCAAATCGAGCATTGTTTAGTGAAATGACATCATCAATATAACGGAACGTTAAAATATGTTTATAGTATCTTCAATTTTGTTTATGTCAAATAATATTCGTTTTGATATCAGTATCCATTAAGTCATTAGGAAAAAAAACCTTCCAAAATTTAGGCTCAGAAATACCATTTTACTCAAAGTTTATTTGAGTATCACTAAAAGCTAAAGTGTTTTAATTGCTATTATTTTAAAATTTATACACGATGTATTTTATTCACCTAGTCGAAACATGGGCACGTAAATAGGAAAGCAGCACCCAAAACCACGTGTTGTCCAACTATGTAAACAGAGAATTTAAAAACGAAGACAAATTCAGACTTAAGTTCATGATAACAATTAACAATGCAGACAGTCTACATAAAGACTAGTAAAACTTGATAATCAAAACCATTGCTGACTTAGAATAAATCATTGTCTTACACATTTAATCAAAGACTAAAACATCTGTATGACCTAGAAAGGTATTTATTCTCAAGCTCTAGAAACTGATAAAATTGTTTGCCTATTTGGACATTGTTGGTTACAACAGCATAATCCACACAAGAAATATTATAGCCACGATTTACAACTGTTCATTAATTTGACCGACAAAGATAAACAGTTACCTAAGAAAAAGGCTACGTTTAAACCCTTAAATCTTTTTATTCTTAAATAGTTATAACATGATGTAAAGGTGTCTCTGGATATCCAGAAACACCGTAAACCGAATATTATAACTAACTTACACCCCAGTAAACTTAGAACAGAACTAGATTACAACTTTTTGATAGAAAGCAATGAAATGAGGCTTTAATTATAAAACTGAGTTAGTAAATATCTTTCTCATTTTTTCCCCACACAGGGGCCTCTTTAATTCAAGATATTAAGCAATTGAGATGATTATAGGATTAAAACAGATTAATCAACTTGTTACACCGATTAATTACTTTACAAATAAGTGATGATTTTGTATCATGCTAATAAAAACAGTGAACACTTCTAAACTGAATATCTTTAAGATTCGTTCAGTTTTTATATGACCATCAAGGAAGACGGGTGTGCTTTGGCTCTTGTCCCTTTGAATATCATTAATTTCTGAGAGCAGGTAATTTTAGTTGAGGAAATTGCGCATTTGAAGAATATTTCATTTTCATTTTATATTTTGTATTTTGATCCATATGCAGTGTAATGTCCCTTAGCGTGGGGTTCGATTAAGAGTTCTTCTCTCATTAACTTCCTGTTTGCCGACTTACTTAATTTTTTGCATAAATGGTCAATTATGGACAATTTTCTCATAGCCTCTCATTACATCCTTTTGATATTTGGTAATCGGCACGGGTCCCATACCGTTGAATTAATTTCAGGTGTATTGTCTACCTACTTCCTGTTTAACGAAATCAGGCCATTTCTATCTTTGACCCATTTAATTCAAGTTATTAAGCAATTTAGATGATTTTAGGATTACAACAGATAAATCAACTTGTTAAACAGATTAATTATTTTACAAATAAGTGATGATTTTGTATCATGCTAATAAAAACAGAGAACACTTCTAAACTGAATATCTTTAAGATTCGTTCATTTTTATGCCCCATCTACGAAAGTTATTGGGACATACAGTCCTCGGATTCGTTTGTAAGTCCGTCCGTCTGTTCGTCTGTGTGCTCGTCCATCTCTTATGTTGCAAAGTATCGGCATTATGTCTATTGGAAAAATTCTTTCTTTGTGTTGATAGTTTATTTTCATTTTTGTTTTATTTGTCTGGTTTTTTTATCTGTTTTTTTTTTTTTTTTTTGCTAATTTTAAATTAGAATTAATTTTAAACCTTTTAAAGTGAACTGTTTTCATTTCCTTCTCAGATGCCCTGGGCTGGCTATTACAGAAGTTTCTTTTTGTGAGAAGCTCTTTTGTTCTATGAATATGGGGTGTGTTCACAAGCGCAAAAGCAGGGGTATCTGGAAACCCCTGTTTTTGCCATTGTGAATTAAGCATATTGTTCTTTGAAAAAAAAAGAGTTATTCACATATAGAAAGTTTCTGAAAATGAAAGTTCGACTTTAAACAATAGAACTGGGGTGTAATATTATTGACGATTCAGTCTTTTTGTACACTTACTCTTTAGAAACATATCAAAATGAAAACTATCGAATAGCATCTAGGTCAAGAAAATTGTTATCTACGCCCAAATATTATGACCGACTTTTGGAGCAGGGCTATAAGAAAATACGTCTCATACGATCCCTAAAAAAATTCTTTCTTTGTTATCAGCCACTAGTAGAAAAGTTCAAAATTCAGTTAAAAGATATGGTGGTTAATTGTTTTAATTAGTGTTTGACTGGTCTGCTGTACTGAGATGATCACCTCAATATCCCTATTGTGTCTCACAACTATGTTGTGTTCTATGGTCATTACCGGATCCAAAGATCGCAATGGAAGAGGGAAGTTTGGCGCCATAAAACTTGGTTTAACCCACCATTTCGTTGGAAATGCCTGTACCAAGTCAGGACCATTGCGATCCACCAATTCTCTGGTATGACCGATTCGTTTTCGTCATTTTCTCTGGACTATGAGATTGATCATTTAGTTCGGTAGTTAAGTTATTACCTGTATTCAGCATTTGTGTCGCTTAAAAAAAACATATAGTAACCTATAATCACTTTGATTTGTTTTAGAAGCAAACGATTGATAATACTTTTAAGTTTCCTCATGCAAAATTTTAGAGAGTTTAATGGCCAAATAAAAGTATGGCGTCAGTTTTAAATCTGGTGGTTGCTTAACTTTTTTCGGAGTATATATAAATATATATATAACATGAAAAGCCAAATAACTACATGAACTAGTATATAATCTTAATTAAAAACATTATCCGAATCTAAACGCTTTTGTTCACTTCAAAATAAAAAAATATCTTCATTACAAAGAAGCAGAGGTACAAATGGGGCATCTGGATGTCAAATTCCGAAAGGGTAGAGACAAAACCAACAAACAAAAATCAAGGACAGGACGAAAAAACACGAAAACACAAATATCACTAAATATAAATTAATAGCGCAAACTCTAGTCGTGATGAGAATGAACTCAGGTGGCCCGGATGAGTAAGCAGTCCCTGCCTGATATAGCGCACCCGTCGTGCTGCCAATTTTTAATTCAGTGTGCCAATCTGGTGAAGAAAGACAAAACAAAACCCTTTGATAAACCAACATCTGCACTCATCTGAGAGATAGAAATCCCATATTTGTCTTTGAGTGCATGATGTCTACCCTCAAATTTCTTGAGTGATGACAGCAACCGAGGAGCAAAATAATCCTGTATTAACAATGCTTGTGTCAAACGTGACGCTCTGTCATTGACATTGACCTAGTTCCCACAAGCTCTGGAGTAGCGAATCAATTGTGATACGTAATACTCATATTCTGGAGCAGACGGAATGTTGCTACACAAGAAGGGAAAGTTGACAATTGGAAAGTTGAAGTCATTTTGTTTGTCATAGAGTTTTGATTAAAGTTTTCATTGAGAGTCTATTTCGAGATAAAGATCTAAATATGAAGCAAAATCCATTTTGTCCTTTATCTCAAGTTCCTGCGGATATATGATATTTCAGAATTTTGTATTTTGTGTTTCTTCGTGCTGTTCTTTTTCGTGTTCGCCGGTTTCATCGTTGCCAATTCGGACTTTTGACACTCAAACGCCCAATTGGTGCCTCTTTGCTTCTTCTATAGCTTTTCACGTAAAGGGTTTGATTTAAATAAAAACGAAATGTTTGTGCTCATATTCAACTGGGATAGATAACCTTCAATCGATATTTTAACCTAAAGTTTAGTACTATCAATGCGCTTTAAGTTGGTCAATTAGTTATGTGTACTCTCATGCAATTAACTCGGCTACGAACACTGAAACATACATTCACCTTTACCGTCTTTAAGTAAAAACTGTTTGCAGTATGACAGTTCTTTATATGAATTGATCAACTGTCGATGGTATTGGTCGAAACTAAGACAAAACAAGGTGTAAAATAACAACAAGATTAAAATAGGCAAAATCCAACCTTTTGCAATGATTGTATCTTCAAGAAAACACAATAGGGTTGAATTCAGTAAATAGGCATACGTCATTAAGATCCGCCCCTTTGTAGGAGAGCTTTCTGGTACGTAATTGACATCTTTGAGCTCCAGGATTGGTTGATAATTTTTCCGATAATTTTTAAAAAAATCTCTAGTATATAAACAAACTTCAAAACATAAAAAAGTTTCATTAAAAGTACATTTTGAGTTTTTGCCAGTGCATTTATTGAGGTATGGGTATTAAAGGAATTTACTGCGAAATTACAATGTTTACAAACAATGACATGTGAAAAGCCAAAATATGCCGCATAGGTATTTGGTTTTATAATTAGTGCAAAAGAACCTACTGCATCTTATCTTCATCGAACGAAATATGAAAGATTTGGCATTTTAAAGATGAAATGTCTATGAATGTATTTCTAAAGTTGGTAATGCATTAAATCCAACGGGGCTTTCAATACTGGATTCAACCCAATAATGTACACACATCAAGCCATTTTGTTTTAATAAAACGTACCAACAACGCCACCCATCCATTTTGCCCGGAAACTGGATATCACTAATAGAGGTACATTTGTAAGGACCAGTAAAGAATCTCCTATTGCCAAATTCAGAACAAGCAGGTTGGCTGATCGTAGTTTCCGGAACGATCTACAAAAAGAAAAAATATGCGTATTATATAATAAATCATCTAGTGCAATTGCAAAACAGCGAGCAGGTACAACTGGTCACATTGTAGGCTGCTTGCTTTTTTTCTATCTGCAAATTTTATTAATGGTCGTTTATAGTGTAGGTTGTGTTGCGAACACTTATTCCACGTCCGATTATCTTTCATATCTCGTAAGGAGGAAAGTGAAGTTATGTGCTACAGAATAAGAAGTTGATAAAGTCTCGTCTTAATAAAAGTACAAAAAAACCACGAAGCACAATGATCAAAAATACATTCAATATTTAGAGAAAGGTATATGATAAGCAATACCACGAAATAATGTTTAATAATGTCACTTAGTAAGACATCATCGTTATCAGAAATATGGTTACTGTATGAAGAGTGGGTGAAGAAGGAGAATCATATGGTATATGTGCTTAGAATACATATTTCTACCATGATCTTAAGCGACAATATAACCCACATTGGACTACAGAAAAAAAACGAAAGTTAGAAAGACCCAAAACACATGGAAACAAACAATCTGGAAGGAGAAATGAAAAGTTGGGACCTTATATGGGGAACTGTAGAAAGACTAAGAACAGATCGCTAATTATGATGGACCTTTGTCTCTGCCTTAATTCAAGCTAAAGAGTAGTAAGAAGTAGACAAGTTCTTAGCGAAAGCATAACACTAAAGCATTGAAATGAGGGACAAAATTTCTGGAATATAAATCAATAGTCATTAAAGACGGTAAGCTTGCTTAGCTAGATGTTCTCAAAATTTGACAACACTTGTGTTAATTACAGGATTTTGATAATATCTATTTTGGTGTCTTATAATAAGCCACAGAACATTTGAACATTTGATGAATAGATTGTACGACAGAGAGTGTCGATCGCCAGAATCTATACATTGGAGAAAATCTTGTTATTTTAATCCTATCATTATAGAAACTTTGCAAGTTCTTCCCTGTCATCAGTCGTAAAACCTTTCTCTTTCTGTCTTACTTGATTCAACAGATAAGGCAAAGCAAAGTTCAGCTATAATGTCATATTTTACATTATGTTTTTGAATGAAAATGAAAAAAAAGCCGCAGATTGCTAAACCTTTAAGTTCAAATCGTATTTTGAATCATATACATCTTTTACATATTTTATTTCGTTATCATAGTATAAGAACTATAAATAATTAATAAAAGCTTTTAAACATTCTTTAAAATTATAAAGAATCAAAGATTAACATTAAGTCAAAGTAACCCCGTTTACTTTTGTGATGAGGGTTTAATTCTCCATGATAGTTTTTTTATCGTTTCGTTCGAACTTTCGTATTGGATATTAAGTCAATCTTAACAAATTGATTGCAACTTGATTCTCAAGTAGCACCAATTCAGCCACAATCAGAGAGACGAGCACAATAGAGGCGATACAGGATCATCTAATAGTGATGCGATATAGGAACATCAAATAGTGATGCGATATAGGAACATCAAATAGTGATGCGATACAGGATCATCAAATAGTGATGCGATATAGGAACATCAAATAGTGATGCGATATAGGAACATTAAATAGTGATGCGATATAGGAACATCAAATAGTGATGCGATACAGGATGCGATATAGGATCATCAAATAGTGATGCGATATAGGAACATCAAATAGTGATGGGATACATTATCATCAAATAATGATGCGATATAGGAACATCAAATAGTGATGCGATACAGGATCATCAAATAGTGATGCGATATAGGAACATCAAATAGTGATGCGATACAGGAACATCAAATAGTGATGCGATATAGGAACATCAAATAATGATAAATTAGTTGTAGTAGGATAGGAGGATAGGATACTTAGGGCTTCAATTTTCGACTGCTACATATATGTTATAATTAAAAGAATTGGTAAGGACGATCAATAAAGAGTTATGCAGGTGACAAGTCAATGCGCTTCGCCCCCGTCCAATGTTTAATTGTATATCCCTGATATATATTGCAAGCCATATCGTTAGCGTTAAATACAGTAAACCATTGCAAAAACAATAGAGATGCACCTAGTATGAAATAATCGCAAATTTATTAAAGATCATTTCTTAAATAATCCGACGATTTACATCCTTTTGTTTTACAGTGGCAGTCAAACTCGATTTATCGACTTGCCGATTGTCCCGATCCCACATCATCATTCCTTTTCATTTAATCAGTTTATCTTGCTGATAAAACCGAATTCGAAATACATTGCTGCGCAGAAGGCACGTTTTTATTAAGGTCTCAAACGCACGTTCCTGAAATGTTAATAGCGATTAAGTTTCAAAACACATGTTTTTCAATGACTTACTGTGTCATCAATGAGTCTAAAAAAAAGACAAATTTACAAACGAATAAATAATTGACATGCTCAACTTTCTAACTGAACACTTATTTGTTACGTTTGGTGTGCGTGTTTTACAACAATCAAGTGGGTTCCAATGGGTACTATTTGTGCGCCTTTGCTTGCTGATTTCTTTCCTTATTCTGAATGGCTGAATGGACTATTGGCAACGCGACGGGTGTGCTATAGCAAGCAGGAACTGCTTACTCTTCCGGAGCACCTGAGTTCACTCTTGTTTCGACTGGAGTTCGCGTTGTTGATTGATATTCAGTTATTTTGTGTTTCCATGTTTTACATGTTGTCTGTTTTTGTCCCGTTCTTGTTGGTGTTTACTGGTTTTGTCTCTGCCCTTTCGGACTTTTGATATTCGGATACCCCATTGGTACCTCTGCTTCTTTCATGTGAAGCAGAATCCTTACAATCACTTCTAGACAAAAAAAGATCGTAGAATTGCTTTTTCTTTTACCTTAGGTAACACAAAAACTGTTAACATGGCGTTTCATTGCTAAAAAAAATAATGGAATAAATCATGCACTCAGAAAAATATAGACTCTCTATTTTATAGATGAGCGCAGATGTGCGTTTGCTATAAGGCTTTGTTTTGTCCTCCTTTATTTGACTTGGCATATTAATTTGACAATTAGTAGTGGGACGGGTGCGCAAAAGCTAGCATGAACTGCTTCCTCTTCTGGAGCACCTGAGTTCAATCTTGGTACGCTTTGTTGATTGGCTTTCTGTTGTTTTTGCATTTTTTGCTTTTGTGTTTTCCGTTTCTTTGTGCTGTTAAACAAAAGGCTTTGTGGATTTTTCCAATTCTTGAAATTCTTAATTGTTTAAGCCCTAAAGTTTCTGTTATTGTATTTCACATGGTCGATACCCTTGTTTCTGTATTTTCTGGGCAGCAATTTTTCTCCTCAAATACTTTGATTTTTATCTTCCAATTATCTTGATACCAATGCTGATGATTGAAGTAACTCTTCATATATGCATAATGACATTTCCGTAAAATTTGTATTAAAGCATTGTTTATCATTCAGAAAATACTGTTTCCTTCTTAGCCGTTTTATACCATACGACGAAGGCTTCTAATGAGGACTTGAAATTTATTTTTTGAATGAATAATTAGAAGCCCTTACTCCATACATGCCATAATAAGAGTCACGTTATAATCTGTCAAAACACTTTATTCGATTTAAGCCATTCATTTCCTTGTTGTCAACCTACGCTGTTTTGTTTTGGTATAAAATTGGTTATCACTGTAAGAATTAAAGAAACAAATGATGATTTTGATGATTATATAGTTAAGGCGATTTAATAAAGGACAATTAAAGGAGAATCAAGGCTATAACTGATTGCCCGATTTTTTTTATGGTTAAGCTTTTAACTGTCATGACCTAGACTCTACCACAAGAAAAATGATTTTTTATTACTATACTCATTTATTCCAGTCGAATAATAAAAAAAGGAGTATTCAAATATAATCAAGACCAGCTGATTGAGCTGTCCGACTTAATGTCAATATGGCTATAAATCTGACCATTACCTTGGACTCAATAAAGCTCAATAAAGTCTGAAGGGGTGTTTATTATGAAATGTTTGTTTACGTCTTTGAAATGAACAAAAATCATACTCAGTATCTACAAATGGCCAGCCATTTCCGCCACAGATAGATTGATTGTTTAATAAAACAATTCATTTGATACTTAATTCTTTTTTTTTCTTTTCACAGAAACTAATAGGTAATTTTCTTGGGCAATATCATTTCTACTTGTCTGCAAGTCTTCTAATGAGTTCTAGTTTTCGTCTTTGTTTGTCCACGTAGACATTATAGAAAGGTTAACTTAATTAAGAAGAATCGGATATTATTTGAAATAAGTATAAATGGCGAAGGACATGTTGATATTGATTTGAATCATTGTTCTAGTTATGGTCTTCAACCGATAGATTAAATACTAATTGATTTAACTATGTTAGCCAGCTGATATAATATGTGCCCCGAGACAATAATTTATTATTTTTCTGAAACTATGCATTAAGTACAAACACATCATAACCATCCCAAATAGATCCACAACAATGTTTAAATGTGTTTAATATATTTATATGAACACAATGATAAAATTACCACCCTTGACTTGATTACCCTCAGAACAAAGCAGAAATAACCAGATTTTTAATAAATCAAGAATTGAAAGAAGAAAAGAGGCACCAATGGGGCATTCGAGAGTCAAAAGTCCGAAACGAACAAGAACAGCACGCAGAAACACAAAACACAAAACCAACCTAATGGAAATCAACAACGCAAACTCAAGTTGTAACAAGAGTGAACTCAGGTGCTCCGGAAGAGTAAGTGGTTCCTGACTGCTATAGCACTCTCGTCGTGTTTCAATTCAGTATGTTAAATTCCGTAAAGGAAGACAAAACAAATTTCTACGATAAACCAACATCTTTACTCATTTGAGAGATAGAAACTTAAACATGTTAATCGAAAACAAACTTATTTACATAATTTTCCAACAATTTAAGGGGGAAATATTTTTTTGAATGACATAAAATTGTTTGGTTAAAAATGACCCAAACTTTTTTAATGAACTAATATCTTTTGAAAAAAAATTGTAGATTTTCTTAATTTCTACGTTTAATATGTGCAAATTTAAACAATTGAATATTAGTGTTAGCGACCCCCTATCAAATTGTTTATGATCATGACCAATATTTGACCGCAATAGAGAAATTGTCATTGTAATGATAGTCGCTATTCAAATCTAGTCCATCTACCAACGTCATTACTGAAAAGTCATGATAATGTAAAATAACCAAATCAGCAATGTTTACTGGTCATAGAACCTTTCTTTACTTTTTAGTCTGGCTTAAAAGACTCAAGTTTATTATATAATCGATGAGAATAAGAAATCTTTTTTTTCTAAAAAAAATCTTGATGTTGCGAAAACATATTCGTCATTTTAAGACCTGCAGCTAAAGCACCAATTAAAAATAAAATCAATTAAAAAAATCAGCAATGTTTTTTTTTGGTCAAAGAACCTTTCTATACTTTTTAGTCTGGCTTAAAAGACTCAAGTTTCTTATATAATCGATAAGTAAAAGAACTTTTTTTTCAAAAAAAAATGTGATGTTGCCAAAACATATTTCTCATTTTAAGACCTGCAGCTAAAGCATGAAAATCAAGTCATTAAAAAAACATAACTTTTCATTGACTGTTAAACAACTTCATATTACCGGTTGGATTTTCAAGCAAGGCAAGATACATACAACAACAACACTATCCAAGGAGGAATCAGTTGACATTTATTAATATGTCATTATTTTCTTAACCTTTTTGTTGCCGAAAAAAAAATATAATGGCGTTCATCCACTTTGGATTAGGAAATTATTCCCAAAAGATTGGAAATGTTAAACTCTATCTTACTAAGAAGAGCATACAACAAAAAAACAAATGTCAAACTTCATGCCAAAACCAAATTATAAACATGACCAACCTGTGTCTCGGGTATAGAGAGTCAATTTAAACGGATAGTGTATAACTTTGCTGTTTTAACGTGAAGTTTTAATGCTGGAGCGGGCTTATCTCGGTGAATTAAAACTCGTACATCAGACCTTACCATCACGCGTTTAATCTATTTAACACTAATCAGGCGCGCTCTTCCCAAAAGATTGAATTGCAAAACACTATATTACTATTAAAAGCATAAAACAATGAAATGAAATTGCAGAAATGGGAAGTTATACAAGTAAACTAAATATGATCAACCTATGTCTGGGGTAGGAAAAATCTTAGAATTTGACATTTTGAAAGTTACTTTCATTCATTGATTGTTGATTTTAATTTACTCTACTTTTTTCATGTCTTATTTATTCATCATTCTGTTATTTAATAAACGATCAATTCAGAATAATATAACTGAAATGAAATTCATGATTTTTATTAAGTAACTAGGCATTAGAGAAAATAATTGGTAATATTACGTAATAACCTTCATACAGCATGACAAACACGTGAAATGCTTCATAAAATGCAAAGTTGTAAGAATCAAATTAGTACTGCTTTATAGATTTAAATTATTTTAATAAACATCTTTTTGTAATGAGCATTAAGTACACCAGCAAACGACTTTTATAGATAACATTTTGATGTATATCATTTGTATATAAGCCAAGAAAAAAGTTATTTGCAGCCGCCAGTAGTCTATGGTGAGATTTTTAGTGATTTTCAATGTTCTATGATACAACCTAGTTATCTAAAACATAATCGGTTAACAAAAACAAACAATTTAAAAAAACAGTCCGTCTGATGGTGAATTCATACCTAATAAAACGCAAGTTAAAGAAGATATTCCTAAAGATCATTATATGTTACACTACGTGCTAAAAATTAGGGCGACAAAATAAAATTATAGAGCTAAATAATCCCCGATTGTTCAAAACTAAAATCCAAAAACTTTAATGTTATTAAGACAAAAAACATATATGCAAATGGTCATAAAATAACAATATCTATTGAATAGTTTAACTTAAAATAAATAAATAAAACAGGTTCACCAGCCACGCATTAAGGAACACACTATTCGTTTTAAACAGGCGTGATAATTATGTCAAACAAACAAATACGAAAGTAATAATGGTACAAAAACGTTTAAGCTAACGATCCCAAATTTAGAATGTTTTTGGTTTGTGATCTTCCAATTTTTGATTCAAATGCTGCTGATGAAAGGTTACTCCTCGAAATATCGATACACGGCATAATCAAATTAACCGTTTTATTCACGTTTTTGGTTTGTATTTTGAAACTACTGGCTCGATAACCGCTGCTGGTGGACCAGAGGTTCCCGAGGGTAATCAAACGACTGGTCGTCAGACTTGTCTGACACGAATTTACCAATAAATATCTAATATTTTTATCATTGAGATTTCCACTTGTTTAATTCAAAAATGTTTAAACACCTGGTTTCTTTCCTTGCAATGCACATGGTCGATATCCTCGGTGCTGGATTTGGCTTTCCTGTTCGAACTTTTTTGGTTTTGAGAACTTTCCATTTAAGGTTTTTGGTTTTAGCTCTTACAATGTTTTGATTCAAATGCTGCTGATGAGAGGTTACTCCTTGAAATATCGATATACAGCATAACCAAATTTACCGTTTTCTTCCCAATTTTGGTACTGTATTTTCTTAAATGAAGCTTCTTTTGTCGGGCTTGAACCAAAATTATTACGAAAACCAGCAAGGTGGCCAATCTTTAGTTTGCTTTTAAATGAAAGATATTAACATGTTTTGCCTTTTAAGACCATAAAATTCAATCTTCACTGACAGTTTTATAGTAGCAACGGTGTCTACATCAAACGTGAATGACAGGAATAAAATCACACAGATAAAAATTTAATCACCAACCGGAGATTAAATTTTCATGTGCAGGTTTTACTAGTCATCCTAGATACAAGAGTGGAAAAATAATAAGAGCTAGCACTATCGTACTATTGTGGGGTTGTTTTTTTTTTAATAACTTTAGACAAAAAAAAATCACAGGAAATTTGCTTTTGTTTTTATTCAAAGCAAATAATTGCAATTGTTTGCATGTACAATTTTCATGAATGACTTATTGGAAAAAACCAAATCGTTACATTTTATAGAAATATCATACTTTCTTTATATGTAATCTTCGATGAAGTATGACTCTCTATATATCAATTGAATGCTTTTATATGGTCATAATCATATACCTTACCTGGCAATAAAGTGTTTTTTATTGCAATAATTTGTTTTGTTTCATATTGCCGTTTTCACCGTCGCTAACATTCAAACTATGTACTACCAAATATCAATGTTCAACATTTAGATAGATATATCAATGGCAAAATTACAAGCTTTAATTGATATTTAGTAATTTTTGTGCTGTTGTCTGTTTTTGTCCCGTTCTCGTTTGTGTTTACTGGTTTGTCTCTGCCCTTTCGGACGTTTGACATTCAGTTGCCCAATCGGTGCCTCTGTTTTTTTTATAACAATATAACACACTTGGTGTATAATTATATAAATAAAGGAAATTATAAAACTATCGAACTTTGAAGAAAGGATACAAGTTGGAAAAAATAGTAAAATCTTTAAATTTGGTGTTTTTGGTAGAAATAATGATAATGTAATAGTAAATCCAAAATGTTAATCTTTTATATTTTGACTATTGTATTGTTTCGAATCATTACTGCGATCAAATATGTCGGTTCTGTGTGATGATATAATACTAAATCATTAGATGTTTGAAGTGTAATGTTGGATTTAGAATCGATGTTTGATTTTTTACATCAGTCGATAAATGCTTCTTAGCTAGATGTCAGTAACTGCGAGTGTTCTCAAGAAAGTTCCTTTACGTTTCGTTGACCTCGTATAGTATTCTTGTCTCAGGTTCTCTCTTGGTGAATTAAATTTTATCGATTTGATTTTTAAAGCGTGTTATTTTTGTGCTTTGTACAAGATAAACAATAGGGGTAAGGTTGGGCCCAATAAACTAGTGTAACCCCGCCACATTTTATATGTGCCTGTCATAAGCCAGGAATCATTGGCAAAGCTTTCGTTTGTCCTTGTCAACTATCTTTTTTTTGTCCAGAAATGGGTCTTTCGTTGATAATCTAGGGATTTGTTTGAATCTTATTATTGTATTTTTAGTCTTGGGCCAATGCAAGACAGCGAGTTGTGACCTCTTGTCATGTTGAGACTGCTGGCTGTTTTCCATTGTGATTTTTTAAATTGCCGTTTCTTTAATGTTGGTTGTGTCGCGCGCACTTATTCCACATCTCTTTATCGTCTATCATCACCATTCGTTCTTGGTCTAACTATTTGAAATTTTTAATAGAAAAGAAATAAAGTATTTCATGTATTTCAATTTGGATCGTTAATTTGTTTAAAAGCGTGAATGTATTTATTGTAAATTGAGATTGCATATAATAAATAACATTTCAATGTTATATCAATTCGAAAATGTAAAGACATGCTTTTTGGTTGTGTCACGTACACCTATTGCACATCTATTTATCGTTTATTTGTCTCAAAGTAGATAAATTTACATAAATAGTAAAATTCTGAATTAATGCCCATTACTAACTGGATATTTCCAGTAGGTCCGGCCTAATTTCAAAGACTGGAATAGTTAATGTTGATGATTACGGAGAAAGAACTATAAGGAGTCGTCCCACAACATAGACCTAAAGGAGAGATTAGTAATTTAAGCAAACCAATTTAGAGCATGTTATTGAAAACAACCTGAAGCCAAATTTACAGGGTAGCAGTTTCTCTTCGCTATCTTTCGATTGGGTTCAAATTAAGTTTATAATTAAAACAAAATATTCTGGGTAATTACAGAGATAACAAATTTACCGAACTTGGAGGATCAATCTCAATGTCCAAGAGAAAAGACAAAACATGGAAGACATGGTAGCTATTAGTTACCTATTTCTTTACTCTCAAGCAACCCTTAGTCAGCAATTATGGATATAAACATGAAATGTTTTAAAACACAAATGTGACGTCGCTGCAGACCTATATATAGGTATAGTCCCGACGTTAAACTCCCCAGTAGTAACACAAATGTGTATTTTCTATAAACGTTGACTTTCTAATTAATTGTAAACCACAATGCTGTTAAATGATTTTTTTCCCAGTGGACTTCAACACTGGCCTTGTTTTATTTCAGATAGTTTTGGGGTTTTTTTTAAACGAAAACAATAATATCATTATAGTTCATTTCTAAAGCAAAAATTATTAGTGTCCTTTAGGTATCTATGGAAAATTTTTAAAAAATTACATTTCTATGTACGAACATTTAGTACAAGAGCCTACTTTTGTCTAAATTATGGAAAAAGATGTAAACTGATGCATGCAAGAACATATAAACTTGAACAAGAATCATATTTTTAAATGTTACTAATAAAATGTCGTTCGTGTTGTCCTTTCGGAAGTTATTCATTTCAATATTTATTTCATGTTTGACGTGGTATTTAAAGTAAATAACATGTAACATTCTAAAAACTTGAGTTGTACATCCTTTCTCATTAAATTGACTTACTGAAAAATAGTAGTACTTTTCCCTATATTGATGCTCAACTTTTCAGTCCTACATGGGGCCAAATTCTTTAGTAAAGGTAAAGGTAAGATTTATTTAACGTCGGTGAGTACACATCATTGATATGATATGTGCAGAAGTCAAACAATTAACATAAGCTCTTAAGAGCTTTTGACCGACGGCAAGATTAACGACCGTTTGCCTAATATGATGCCCTTGCATGGTCGCCAGACTTTGTGGGAGGAAAGCCCGATATTCCAAGCTGGAAAATCGGTGAAACCCACGAGCAACGGTAGGTGTCTGGAAACATTGACACGTGTGGGGCTCGAACCCACAGAATTGTCGACCTGTGATTTAAAGTCCAATGCCTTAACCACTCGGGCACCGCGCTCCCTGTTCTTTTTATTTGAATTGTTAATATCTTCATATTCCAATCACCTGCCCCTTTTGCTTTTAATTATCATGCAAAGAGGACGACATAATTATTTGAAATCTAGATGACCTCCGAATCCTTAATTAATAACCTTCTGAAAGACTATATCATTTGTGATCGTTAAAATCTTGCAAGCGTTGTTTTGATGGAATAATTACAGCTTTTCAGTTAAAGCGTCTTCACTTGCAAGACTACAAAACTCAGTAATACTAACTAAACAAAAACTCAGAGTACATATCCCAAATATGGTTCATTTTTCTCTATCAAAACTTTATGGTAATAAGGCTGTATCTAGGTGACAATGATTGAGATCTGAATATTTTATCAATGAATGTAAATTTTCATGAATACTTCTAATTGGAATACTTGTCAAGCTGTCGAGACTGGTTTCTACCTTTCAGAATTCCATGAATGTTCCATTTTACCGTGATATTTAAGTCAGATAAATCGGGTTATAAATCGTTGGCCTATTTATTTTCGTACACTTCCGTTACTTCAATTTGATTTTAAACTTTTCATTTTTGATAACAGTTTAATAAATCGTGGATGATGAATCTGGATATGCTTTAGATGCTTAAGATTCCCTAGATTAATAGAACTTAATAAAATATGGAAAAAAATATTTTGCATGAAATTGAATTTGATTTCCCAATCGTATAACTGTTGAAAGGGCCAAGCAGTTGCTCAAAGGTTCATCTTGTGAAACAATTGTTAAGACGAAACTATATTTCTTGATATAATTTTTGTAGTCTAGTAAATCATTCAATGTACTTAATTAATAGAAAGATTTAAATAAATTCCAAGGCAGCAGCTGTTTATCAAAGTTATCGTTTGTGCAGATTTAAACTATGCTGTCCATAATATTAAGATGTCTTCTTTGATGCATTCATACAAAATTCTAGAGCTGAAACAAATCCTGTATCAATCAGAAAAAAAAATGACGCTTTCCCTACTCGATAATATCGTTAGGACACAGGGAAATAAAAAAAAACAAGCAAATGAGTTCAATAGGTACCTTAAAAGGGGAGTTAGTTTCGATTGCGACTAAGCTAGGAACTATAAGAATCATTATTTGAAACGAATTGGAAAGGAATTTGTTAGTGAACATCATCTGATTTTGTTTAATTTCTATCGAGGTGTATAGATACGCTGAAGTTCGATAAACATTCAAGTTGATAATTTTACATAAAATAGTAAATTATTGAAATAATGTACACGGCTAAACACCCATAAAACGAAACAAATATTACATCCCAGCTCCTTTGTTCTAACAGGGGTGATCTGAGCCGGATCATCCCTCGGAATACCCTGTTCCAAGTCTACCTTCATATCCACTAGACCACGAAACCGATGCAAAATGTACGCTAAAAAATTGTACATAAAGAATATTGAAGGGGCCCAATAAGGGTAATCTATAATATATATTATAAAAATGTTTCCTATTTGATTCTAAATGCACAAAATGTATTCTAATGTCTGTATTTAAATTTTACATGATTTATTTTGAAGGCTGGGATGTAAAATAGTTATTACATTCGGACTTGGTGTGTCAGTAAGATCACCCCCTCCGGCCTCCGGCCGTCGGATTGATCTTTTACTGACACACCGCGTCCTCGTGTAATAACTATAGCGTAAAAACCTATAATCCATTTATTATAGAATTTGATGCAAACTAATCACTGATCAATGATCATTCCAGACAGATTACTTAGTTATTTCCTAACACCTAAGCAGTGCCCAATCGTCCTTATCAGGGAGATGAATGAAACAAAAAGTCTCAGTTTACGGTCTCTGGATACATGATCATGATTGTCATTCCATTATAACTCTGATGGTCTATTGTTACTGAGGCGACAATTTAAAACTATAAACTTATAGTAAAAGTGTAATCATGTGTTTTACGTGAATTTATTTCTTCTAAGCAAACATTAACACTGCTTTGGGTTTTTTCTTCCTTCAGATAGTCGAAAGCTTGTGTTGTACTAAAAAACAATAATATCATTTTAGTCCATTTAGAAAGCACCTCGGGTCCACTGTAGAAGGCTTTGTTTACACTGTGTAATCCATACGTCATTTTTTCTAGCGGCGGTCAAAGATTGTTAAACCTCTTGATCTTGTATTAATATTCCGGTTTTTACTAAATTATCATTACATGTTAGCTTATCGTCACTTTCAGGTTTATCTCACGGATATAGCCTAATTCGCTTATTCTAGGAGTAAAACAATATTTATAATTTAAAGCGTCAGAAACTATACGGACCTTGCATTTTCTAGTGGTCTGTTAAACATATTGTACACCCTTATTTAAAAACCTTCTTAATCACCAATAGCATTCGTATCAGATTATAAAAGCATGAATCATTATTTACCTTATTTACACTACTAAATAAGACTAAAAAAAGATAGATAAAATAAAATATAGCGTTCACGAGAAAAAGTATTTCAATTTTACGACTTGGTGGTTGCTATGCGGTTGTTTTTGAATATGTCTTTATTTTGTTTGTGCTGTTTTTTTTTTTTTGGTATATTGTGCTGTTTTCGTTTGTATTGACTGGCTCCTCTTTGTCCTTTCGGATTTTTGACATTCAAATGACCCTTCTGAACCTCTCTGTTTCCAATTGACTTTTCTACAGCATATTGGAACAATACTGCAGCAAGTTAAATGAATAGTTTCAAGAAAATAGGCGAACTATGTGTATATGACACACCCTCTATCAGCTTTAGATAATTCAAAAATCTGCTATGAATTAAGGTTAATAGCATTGTTCTTATGTTCAGCGTTTTGTGATTAAGCCAAATGATAAAAGATTGTTTTCATTGTTAAAAAAAAACAATTTATATTTATCAACCAAAAACTCCCATCTTATCAGATTGCTGGCTGTTATCCGTTGTGGATATTATACAATTACTGTCTTTTGATGATCTGGGCTCGGTGAATAACAGTTTTTTCAAAAGTCAATAACTCCACACATTTACCTCATCAAAAGACAGTTATTGTTTTATTCAATAATGCAACAAAAATCAAATATCAAATTCATGATTAAGATTACATTTTAAGTGTAACACAATAATTTGGGTTTTTTTGTTATTGTTTTTTTTTGGGGGGTTATATTTTTTTTTCCGGGAGGGGGGTATTTCCACTTATCGAAAAAATATAAGACATTTGTATAACATTTATTCTGTTAACAATTATTGAACGAGCTGTGGCCTTTTTAGTGTTTGCTGAGTCCTTGTCTAGCATTATTTTCGGTAAAGCATCATCGCTTACGAACGCAAATCTCGCTTTTTTGCTTACAACACTTTCATTGTGAAAATAAAACAGCAGACGAATTATCTGTAGATTTTATTAATAGATAATATCGCCGTTGTAAATCTAATTTGATTGGTCGAACAAAAAAGGGAATAACCGGATTCTATAAATATCAACCGCATGCATTTTCCCGCGGTGAATAACCATTTTATTTTAGTGAATATCCTTTTTTATTCAATTTTTTCAGTCACATTATTTCTATACAAAATATTTAATATATTATTGAATAATTTAAATTATCGTTAATATTGTAGGTAATGTCATGAATGTCGTGTGCGCTTATTCTACATCTCATTATCCTCCATAACTTTTGAATAATCAAGATTGAGTCGTGCTTCTCGAGAAACATTGCGGTTCCTATTGATCGTATGAGTAATTTCTGGCCAGCTGACCAATAGAGGCGTTAGCATATTCTTTCTCGATTGTGAGGTGGTTTATAAAATAAACTTTTACTTACAAAGCCAGACATCAAACTGATGAAATGATAATTACAAAGTTATCTAAGCATGTTCATAATAAAAATGTTGTTGAACTGCTCCGTGGTATCATTGCAATTTTCAACATGCTTTTCTCAAAATTAAGTTATGTAATATGTTAAACGAGACGTAGTTTCTTGATTTAGACTCTTAATGACTTGTTCATTACTTTAAATGCTTCACATTAAAAGAACTTGAAAAAGCTGCTAGGCATATAATAAACATCAAAAGCATTTGATCAAATTCGTGTAAAATTATTGAGGTTCAATATTATTCAGAAATGTTTGCCTGAGATAGATAAACACAATATTTTAAAAACGCAAAGCAGAAAAAGAAAAGTCAATGTCAGTATAATGTCCAAGGAAAGGACAACAGAAAACAGACCCACATTTGGTAACTTCTAATATAAAAAGTTGAGTTTTTTACATTGTAACACTGAAAATTTGAATAAAAGATAAGTATCATTCAATACAGAACCCCTCATCTCCTCTCTAAACTAGATCCGAATTAATTTTACATTAAACTACAAACGTTGACTAATTGTCTACTGTATGGACATGTAATTCATGAATAAGATTTCCCTTTTAACAAAGGTTAACATTAAACGTGTTTTCACGTGGAATATCTTTGCAGATTTTCAAATGATTATTTATCCCCTGGTAATAAAATCTATATTCGCGAAATAAAACATCAAATGAGTTAGACTATTTTTTTTAAATTGACAAAAATAATTTCGTTAATAACGGCTTCTAAACATTTGAACATACAAGCCATTACATTAAAACTTTGGTTTTTAACCTAATATTGATACATTCTTTTGTTTTGTGTAACAACAAAATAGACAAAGAACAATTAGTAAATCCGAAATTTCAATTAAAAAAATGATAAAACAGCAATTTGCAAGACAAATACAGCGTCTTATATAAACTTTGGAATAGCAACTACCCTTTATTGCCATGAATTTTAATTGCAATTCCAAGATGTACTTTATAATAATTTTTACAGATTGGACATAATGAGTCGTACAGAGCTCTGCACAGTTTTGATTATGACGAAGCGAATTCAAAAAGTTTTGACCAAATGTGTCAGATTGAGATCAGACATTGTTCGCATATGCCTTTGCTCCAAAAAGCTACCTCCTTAGCCCATCTGAAGATTAGCCTTAAGTGAGATTTGTGTTATCTTTTATTATACAGTATTGGTAGCGACTCGGAGTAGCAGTATGACATACCATGTTATTTTTTACCCAGAACGGGGTAGGTCATAAGATTGTCCATAAAAACACTTTTGCCCACCTTTCCAAAAATCATAAAACCACATGGTGGTATCAGTATGAGCAAGAACCGCGTCTTACTTGTTGTGGGTTTACCCATCTCTCAAATTCCCAGGGTCAGTCGAAATAAGGTCAGTCTAATAGCTTTGTATCTCCATTCCACTACTCACCCCAGCATCATTTTATATTAATTTCCTTTAATGGTCAACTTTCGTAAAAAGTCGTAGCTTGAGAGTAAAGCAACAAGAAAGTGACATAATGAAAGCGGACAATATTCACTTTATAAAAACCTCATTGAGATCTATTACATTACTACGCAAAATTTCTTTAATATTGGACAGTCCGAGCCAAAATTGCTTACACACACAAGAAGACAACAGATACGAATATTAGATCTACATGTTCGATTTACATATAAGAGTTTTGATAAATATAAATGTCGTCCTCTTCATTTAAAATATACCGATTGTTGGTAACGTGAGGTGTGTGTTGTATTCAATCGTGCGTCTCAGTTCACTCTTCTTCTGACGTGTCTTCACGTTATCTATTGAAGTAATGTAATTTCATTGTATGTCAGCTGGCTTTGTCATTGTCATTGTCATTGAATTTTCAGAAGTCAGACATTCGAATGTACACAAAAGCAACATCTATTTTCCACAACCCTAATGATGCCAAAACATTGTGAACCTGCAAATAAAGCACCAAACAACGTCATTTTGTTTGCAAAATACAACATATTGACTGAATTAGGGTTCGGCTATACCATGAAAGCACTCTATACACAGCAACATCATTGGTCTTTCTGTTGACAAAGGGAACAATTGCATTCCATCCTTGTTTTGGAATTCAAAATTACATCAAAATTCGTACTAGCATCGTTTAAATGCTTTTTCGTTCAAATGTACTACTGAAACTTTTTCAGTTTTGTTAACATCAATATTAACGGTAATAAAACATGCCTTCAATGGTGTTTCGATTATTGTTCTCTAAAAATGGTGTCAATCAAATATGGAATCAAATGTAAAATCCCATTTTGCACATTTGATTAAAAGTAGCTTTATCAAAAAGGCTCGGGTGCAAATATCTGGTAGTCGATTAAAATAAGAAGAATAACACATATTAACAGAAGATAAAAAATGAAATGCTTAACTTTATCGACAATGTATTTGTTAAGTGTGGTGGACATGTTTTTTTATCAGACATTTAGCATCTAAGGGGTACAATTGCTCGCCAATTTCTTTCTTCATTCATATGAAGCAGTCTTCTGATAAAGGGATCGCATGGTTGCTTTATCATTTAGTCTTAAATTTCGTTATATTGAATATGTCCTTTCACTAAACAAACCTCGATTTGGTGACTATTTAAATCTTATATCACAAGGAACTTAAGACAAAGGACACCACAGATTCTAGAGTTCCTCATCACAGTTGGATTTATAGTTCGACATCGAGATACACTAAAGGCTTTGTACAAAGCTCTATGACAAACACGGTGACCTCAACTTTCCAATCATCAGTTTTGGCTTCTTTTGTTGCAACATTTCGTCCCCTCAACCGTATGGATTGTATGTAATATGATTAAGGCCCTGCCTTTTTAGCAAGCATCGAAAATTTATATATATATATATATTTTTTAATTATATCCATGTGCTCGACCAGCTAGGTATAAGAAGGAAACTTCAAAAAGGAATTAGAAAGTAGTCTGACCCCACCCTTCCAAATCATATAAATAAATAAATAATAAATAACTAAATATCTTTATTTCAGACGCATAAAAAATATTTACATGGCATTAATCTATCTTATGATTGATATGATATGAGTATCACAAAAATGAAATAAAAATTATAAGATTATATATACAATTCGGTATACCAGCTTTGCAATAACTTTGAATTAAACAATAAATCACTATTCAGTATAGCAATAACTAAAATATTATCAGAACATTTCAACCTTTTAAACAAACTATACACAGATTTCCTTATACATTCTTTAATGTTATATGTTTTAACTATAAGCCGAAACCGAAACCGATACCGAAATCGAAACCGAAACTGAATTCAACTGTTTAGAAAACATTAATTTTTTGAAACTTTGAATGTCCGATTAAATGGTAATTGTTAAACCATAAAAGTCGAATTTATTTGTGCATATATTTACTCGGCGGGTGTCGGCATTTTAATTCAGTTCTTATGTTGGTGTATTAGCGGTTACCTTTCAAGAATTCTGATGAATAGTTCAATTATCTTCTTACAGTTGACTGAATATAATGTAATGGCCTCCAAAACGGTTTCCTTTCAATATCTTACATTGGTATACAAATTCAAAATCATATCTGATTAAATGACTCCTAATTGGTTTAATTTTTTTTGGCTGTTTATTGTTCTTAGGTGATAATCTTCACTGTCTTTTGTATCTTTTGTATCTTATGGTAGTGTTGTGTTTCGTGTTACTACTGGGCCCTTCGAACAATAGGGAAGAAAAATGTTGGCGCAATAAAACTTGGTTTTACCCATCATTCGTTAGATTCCTTTATCAAGTCAGGACTGCTGCAATTTTCAGTTTCTCCGGTGGAGTTTGCCGGATTTGTTTTTTTCGACATATAAGATTGATCATCAAGGTTAATTTCATGCATCAATCTGTATGTCAATGCATCTTCTGGGTGCCTAATGAAGCCTTATTTCTCTGTTAGCCCGTCAGTGTCTCTTGCGTCATTTCCTTGTTCAACGATCAAATTTCTCTTCTTGTATAGCAACATTCCGTCCGCTTATGAAATTTCGTATCATAATTGATTTGTTACTCCAGAGCTTGCGGAAATTACATCGATTTCCCCAGCAGAGCGTCACGTTTTGTTTTGTCTTCCTTTATCGGATTTGACAAAGATGGATAGGAAGTGATCAGCGGAGCGGGTGTGCTACCGGGGTATAGCAGGCAGGAACCGCTTATTATTCCAGAGCACCTGAGTTTATTCTTGTTACGACTTAAGTCCGCGTTGTTCATTTCTGTTCAGTTGATTATGTGTTTTGTGTTTCCTCATGCTGTTCTTGTTCGTTTTTACCGATCTTGCCGTTGCCTTTCCGGACTTTTGACACTCGAATGCCCCATTGGTCCTCTTTCTTCCGACAAAGGTACTGTCAATTCTTGTCATTCAAAATTGGATAATGATAAAGATATTCAAGATTAAAACATATAACATAAAAGTGCCCCTATTTCATCAACAGATTTTAAACGGGGGATAAATAAGATTAATAACGAAACTATTTAGCTTGAAGAATCGATCCCGAGTCAAATAGAACCATACCCTCATAGGTGTTCCACAATGCGCTATCATTAGACATTTGTTATACATGGCATATACAAAAGACATCCAATAAAAGTACACATATTGGGATATTCGTTTCTGCTAAACACATTAATGCACAGAGCAATCCCAAGAACTAAGTATTTCAGACAAGAAGACTAGGATGTTGTAGAGAAGTGGCAACAAACATCTCTAGCAACAAGGCCATGGACAAACAAGTTGAGTTCATTGCTGCTAAGGAAAATCGATCGAAAGTATCAGGCTCACAATTGTCGAATGACATGAAGTACACATTGTAGCAAACAAAAACACGGAAATTAACCTGTGTGTCTTACAAAATGGTATATTTTCAGAATTTTTTACCATAGGTAGAGGCTGTAGGCAAGGGGATCCAATTTCACCATATTTATTTTTACTTTGTGTTGAAATTATGGGAATTTTAATTAGAAACAATCAAGAAATAAAGGGTATAAAGATAAAAGAGAATACCTATAAGATCTTACAGTATGCTGATGATACAGGAATCTTCCTAGATGGTACAGAAAAAAGCTTAAAGAAAACTCTTGATCTACTTGAGCAATTTTCAAAATATTCAGGCTTCACTCCTAACTTTGACAAAACAAAAGCAATTTGGATTGGTTCTAAAATAAAAAGTAATGAGAGATTATGTAAGAATAAAAAACTAATCTGGACTAATGAGCCTTTTGAAGTACTAGGCATTACTTTTAGTACCAATCTAAAAGATGTTATAAATTTAAACTACAGTAAAAGAATATGCAATATAGAAGCAAAAATAAAGAGCTGGCAAAAAAGAAACATTAGTGTTCTAGGTAGATTAACAGTTGTTAAAACATTGCTTATTCCAACCCTTACTCATTTATTTATTGCTATTCCAACCCCTGACAATGTACTTTTGAAGAAATTGGAAAGCATATTGTTTAACTATGTATGGGAGGGTAGGGATAGAATAGCAAGAAACCAAATGGTTCAAAACGTCTCACAAGGAGGATGTGGTATGATCCATCTAAGTACTTTTATTAAATCGCTTAAGCTTACTTGGATAAGGAGACTGTTAAATAATGAATCCACTTGGAAAGAACTTGTGCTGACACTTATTAACGTAGATTGTAAAAAACTTACTTTATTTGGGGATGATTACCCATCTGACTTAAGCAAAAAGACCAACAATATTTTTTGGAAACAAGTCTTTGATATCCTCTCAGAATATAAACAAATTGACATACTAAGCAACCATAATGATATTTTTAAATACCCTTTGTGGAAAAATTCGGATATTAAAATCGACCGAAAGACTATTTTTTTTAAGAAATGGTATGAGTCAGGAATCTACTATATAGGCGACCTGTTTGACAGAAATGGAAATTTCCTACAATATCAATCTCTATGTAACATTTACAACATTAAAACTCCAATCACATTATACTATGGAATAAGAGAAGCACTTTTTACAAAATGGGAGAAACTTACAACTTCTATATCACTTAATGTTCAAGATCTTCCATTTATACCTATAAAAATGGAATTATTTATTTGTTACCAAAAGGGAGCAAATATGTTTTATCAAACTTTTATTAAAAAGCTAAAATTTCCGCAAAAGTATAAGGAAAAGCGGTTGATAAATTTAAACCCTCCCTTTGAAATTAATTGGAAATTTGTCCATAACAGCAATTTTTCAACAACGAAAGATACAAAACTAATATGGTTTCAATTTCGACTAATTCATAGAATTTTAGCAACAAACCAATATCTGTATAAAATTGGAAAGACCAATAACCCTTTGTGCTCTTTCTGCAAGACTGATGATGAAACCATTATGCACTTATTTTACGAATGCAATGTCGTTAATGAGTTTTTCGTCAGCTTTGAGAGATGGATATATAATAGAACATCTACTTTACTTAACATCACCAAAGTGGAATTAGTGTTTGGAAAAATTGGAAATAAGTTTATTGTCCAAAATCTTCTTCTTCTTATTTTTAAATTTTATGTCTATAAGCAGAGGTGTAGAGACGAATTACTCTTTCTCCCTGCTCTTAAGGCAGATATTTACAGCTACTACAAGCAAGAGCAATATAGTTCCTTAGTCAATGGGAACAAGGTGTTCTTTGACAAAAAATGGGAGAAATACAAACCTTTGTTTGAAGAATAAGAAAAGAAACATATAAGAAGTGCTACAATTAAATTTTATACATCTTATAAAATAAGTTTGTTGCCCATGCCCATGCTCTAGCAATTGGTAATATTCATCAATAACGACTTTCTGAATGAGTGCGAGTGTGAGAGCTTGTCTTTGTATTTCATATATATTGTAAAAATGTCTGAAAAACAATAAAAATTACAAAAAAAATCGATCGAAAGTATCAGGCTCACAATTGTCGAATGACATGAAGTACACATTGTAGCAAACAAAAACAAACACAAAGACTTAGAATGACACGAAAAAAAATCGTTTACGAATTAAATACAAATTTGATTAACAGTAGAACTGATTATTACATAATTTTCTATGTCCAAAACAGTGTTATGCATCTGCATCATAAAAGACTGAATATGATGCATTTTTACATGTAGTAACAAACTTTATAAATTAACAAAGAAAAAACCCAACACAAATCATTGTAATAGACTTAAAAATGCGATGCTGATTGATGTAAGGTAGTTGTTTTTTTCGTTACCCGATTCTTCGTGTTATACTCATTCGTGTTACTGATTTCATCATTGCTTTTTCAGACTTTCAAATGCGTCATTTCAGTACACAAGCCCATATCAAAATGGGTATATATATATTATATTATATTATATATCATAATGACTAAACAAAAAGCATAATGAATAAACCAAAAGAAAAACGTTCTTTGGACATCTCAAAGTAGCAAATAATGATAATGACACAGTATCTGCGTTCCATACTTTTGGTTTCGGTTTCGGATTCGGTTTCGGCTTACATTGAAAATATCTATTTGTAACAAACATATTAGAAGCACTGCAACTGTATCCGAAGGGAGCGATAATGGTAGAAATGTCAATATTCTAGTTGTACTATGGGCTCAATTTTCCTTCAACGTCCGATAAACCACGCGCGGTTTCCCGGACTTTCTGCGTCTTTTTAATGCTTTTTTCTTTGAAAATTCCTGACGTCATTAAGCGCACACAGGACCAACAAGAAAAGCTACTTTGTTTTTATTTTCGAATAAGAATTGCGAAATAAACATTTGAAAACTTATTTTAGCTTGTAAAATATTTAAGGATACGTTCAAACTTAGGGGGCGTCACAGGTTTAACCTGCATCATATTAATTCTAAAAGCATTATTATACATAACTTGCATTTTCTTCAATGAAGAAGCAAGATAAGTCGACCACAATGAAAAACACATTATATACATTCATACAGTATGACTGAAAAAGCTGAATTTTAACATCAAATGAACATTTGTAAAATTTTCGTTCCACTTGAGAAAATTGTTGTTAAAATATCTGGGATCAATAACTACTTTATCTTATTAAAAAATCAATTATTTGTGCAGATGATAAATCCCTGTTATATTGTGGGACGACATTTAGCGGAGACGAAATTATCCCTTTATGGATTCCGTGACGTCATTTTCTTGTCAGATTATTTCGCGCTTCTTCAGCAGACCAAAACAACATTCAGATTCTGTTCGGTTTTGTGATATTTTCTGAGTATCAGTGTTTAATTTGTAGCATTGGTAACAAAAAGTACATTAAGAAACCTGGCGGATAGAACGGTAAAGTAAGAATATCATGCAGGATTGAGGAAAGAGATTGAAACCCCGCAGGATTGGACTCTACTTTCATTTTCAGGTAAGACCTTTTTTATCATAAGTCATTGCATGATTAAAAGTAAGATTTTATTCAGTTAATTTATGTATTTCTTTATCTAACTTAGAAATTAACAAAGCTTGGTCAGTATCTTGGATTAGGTGTGACTAGTCAAATCATTCAATGCGATGATTTTCAACAGTTGCCCAAAGCTAGCTCGGTAATTTCCGGAAAATCGTTTTTCAGCGGAAGACCGAGTGGTGTTAAAATAAAAATCTTTTTATAAAAACAAACAAGTGGGTGAATGAGTGTTTTATCACTTGTTTTGCATTTCTATCTCTTTATTTTTGCATAACAGATTATGATGTATATTTTATAAGCCCAGAGGGTTGACTGTTTTACTTGCTCCGTGCCTATTAAATTTTTGCTACGTAAAAATAAACCTGTTCCGGTTTTCTCGTCAAACATGCACAATGCCGTAGGGCTCGCATCTGCGATGCTCGCTATCACTACTGATTCGTTATATTCGTTATTTAAGGGGAATATTGTGACTTCCTTGATAAAGCATTACGCCTGACAGACAAACTGCAAACGCAGCGTAACGTTTGTGCCCTGGTTGAGTCCTGGTTGACGTTCAATAATTTTTACGGTTTGAGGTTTAGTATTGTCGCCCTTTACCGTTTTGACCTACTTAATCGTCTCTTCCAGAGCACCATAGTTCACTGTCCGTTTGACTTTTTTAATTAGCTACTGTTTTTTTTTTTTTATTCCTTTTCCTTTTTCTTTTAGTTTCTTTTTTCTTCTTCCCATCTCTTCCTGATGATTTTACGTCTAGCGATTTTTTCTTTGTCGTTTCGAATAAACGACATTTGGTAGCCCCTTAGGTACGCTCTTGCTACTCGCTTCTATTTCAAACATAATCGGAGTCCGATATTTAACAGAGGAAATACAATCTATATAAGGTAATTAATTGCGGAGCGAACGATTTTTTATATATCACGGTAATGATTCATAGACTGCTTGTATAAAACTCGATGCTCTAGATTTCCTTCCCTATACGTACATTAGCATTGACTTTTATATTAATGAAAGTAGAAGAAGAAAAGTATCAAAAGAGAACTATTCATAGCTTAAAAAGCAATATTCAGCACCGAGGTCACTCAGGATATTGGTCATGTACAACACAAGATAAGAAATATGTGTGAATGAACAATTTTGAATCGGGGTAGTTGAACAAGATTAATTTTAGATTCCGTTATTGAAAATAGAAAGTGGATTAACATATACTGCTCGTCGTCTTGCAACGACCACCTTCCTCCACACCATCCCTCCCCGCCCCTCTTCCAAAAAAATAAAAACTGATACCCATTCCTTAGAGAATCTGTTTTTAACAGTGTCTGAAACATTTCATGTTTGTTGTTCCTTTTGAATACTAAATGCCTTTGTTGTTTGACAAAACTATTAAAAACAAAAATAAACAATTTGATGAAAATGTTTTTTTTTTTCAACGAAAGATAACATTGACTAGTGAAAGGCTTGCATTTTGCGTACAACCATTAACTGGAAACTTTTAAGTCAATAACTGAAATACAATAAAATGCTGAAAAGCGGCCTCGTGGTGTCTCTTCAAAATTTCCAATATTACTTCTCACTCTGGTAATAAACAAGGTCAATAGCATCCATATTTACGGAAGTAAAGATCATACTTTTATATTGGCCAAAATGATTTCGTTAATTGAAGTTGAAAAAAAAACATTTGCTTTCACATTAAACCTTGTTTTTAATGTTCCTTCCATTTTGGAGATAACATATGAACCCTTTCATAAGTGGAATAGAAGGAAATATAGCAAAAACAGTTAATGGCAATTAGTTCAAAATATCATGTTAAAAATAGAAAGAATATGTTATGTTTTTTTAATACTTGATTGCTGTATAGAATTTACAGCCTTCTGAAATGTACTAACGTTTACGAAAGATTTTGCAACATTAAGCCTAAGGAAAGAGAACTTATTATTGATTCGATGATAGGACAAATGAGAGGGGTGGATGCAGATCGGACAACAACCACTAGAAATACAGAGGAGTAGATGGAGGTCAGACAACACACGCTGGAGAATGAGAGTTGTCAATTAACGTTGACAATCACCATTGGAAAGGAGGAAGATAGAGTTAGTTAGTTAGTTAGTTAGTGCTTTACTCCCAAGCAGCGCGATTTCGGCTATATCCGGGAGATAAACATGAAAGTGGTGACATCATGAACATGAAATGATGATGAAGTGGAGGAAATGGGGACACAAGGCCAATCTGGTAGGAGAGTTTTGACTGCCACTGGAAAAGGGAGGGGTGGGTAGGGACGGGATATTTTGACTCCTGCATGGGGATCCTTTGGGTCCTACTCTTACCGATACCTGCAGCAGGGTTCTTTAATGTGCGAGGAACGTGACATTTTTCACAACACGGTGCACCACTATGGTTTGCGGTCAGGATTTCCGCATTATCGCCTGACGACCCCGCATCTCTCGATGTCAGGGCTGCCCCATTCAACCACCTGGGGCACACATCCCAGTCGCTTTGTGGGCAAAGCGGCCTGCCCCCGATGTCAGGTTTCTAAGCGCTCTTTAGTGGACTTTTACCGACAAGCTTAGCGCTGCTGCGGGCCTATTCGCCTCCCGGGCCCCGCACGGGACGAGGAAGATAGAAAGAGGTCGGACAATAGCCATTGGAAAATGAAAGGGTTGAGTGGGAGATCAGATTCTTGCCATTTGAAATTGAAAGAAGTGGATGGAGGGTGGTCGATAGCGTTGGTTAATAATAAGGTTGGATGGAGGTCGTTCGATAGCCCATGGAAAATAATACGGTTAGATGGAGGTCGTTCGATAGCCCATGGAAAATAATACTAGTGGATGGTCCATGGAGGTCGTTTTCTAGCCCATGGAAAATAAAACGGTTGCCCCTGCAAATGAGAAGGATGGATGGAGCTCGCACGATAGCCCTGAAAAATTAAAGGGATAGATAGATTTCAGACAATAGCAGCTGAAACATCAGAGGGGTGGATAGGGGTCACTGGAAAAAGTTATGCATGGAGGGGGCGCGTCTAGTGTGTTCTATCCTTTCTCATTCTTTTACGGTCTTAACATTTGATCAAACTTCTGTTTAACTTCATCCCGTGCGGGGCCCGGGAGGCGAATAGGCCCGCAGCAGCGCTAAGCTTGTCGGTAAAAGTCCACTCAAGAGCGCTCAGAAACCTGACATCGGTTCAGGCCGCTTTGCCCACAAAGCGACTGGGATGTGTGCCCCAGGTGGTTGAATGGGGCAGCCCTGACATCGAGAGATGCGGGGTCGTCAGGCGATAATGCGGAAAACCTGACCGCAAACCATAGTGGTGCACCGTGTTGGGAAAAATGCCACGTTCCTCGCACGTTAAAGAACCCTGCTGCAGGTCTCGGTAAGAGTAGGACCCGTAGGATCCCCATGCAGGAAGCTAAATTTCCCGTCCCTACCCATCACTCCTTTTTCCAGTGGCAGTCAAAACTCTCCTACCCGATTGGCCTTGTGTCCCATTTCCTCCACTTCATCATCATTTCATGTTCATTGTATCACCACTTTCATGTTCATCTCCCGGATATAGCCGAAATCGCGCTGCTTGGGAGTAAAGCAATAACTAACTAACTGTTTAACTTCCATTTTGTGGTCAGTTCTACGGATTTAAATTATACTATAAAATCACCAGGTGGCCGTTTATTTGGTAAAAAATAAAATTTAGAAAACTATTTTCTTTTTGTCTAAAGAAAAGTGAGGTTATTTTCTCTCGAACTTTGATGTCATGTGAATCTACTAAATAATTGAAAGAATTTGATTACATTTACGAATATCACACTATTTAAATCATTGCCAACAACAGTGTCAAATTGCAAAAATTGAAAATTCTGTATAAAAGTAACCCAGTAATCTTTATATTGATCCGACATGTATACAAGCTTGTAAGGTGCTGATATGCAACAGACACACCTGTTTGAAGGACGTTAGTCGTAACGTGGACTTTGTCAAAAATATTGGTTTTGCCTTACCTTTGCATGTACTGTTTATTCTAGCTGCAATAATGTAGATCCTTTGACATTTTTTTTATAAGGCGGAGCTACAAAGCGGCCCCATTACTCGTAATGGAGCAAATTGAAAAGGAGTAGAGCCACGAAGGCCCTAATTTTGCCCGGTATTTTCACTATTTTTTAAACTTCTTTAAGTTGTCAAAAATTTAAATAAAATATGTTAAGGTATGAACAAACTTTTCATATCTGTAAGATTTTGCAAAATATTTACACCACAGGTTTAGCTTTGAGACTTTAAACAGGCCATAACTTGGAAATTTCCTCATTTTTTACACATTTTCACTGTTTTCTCTGCATATTTCGTCAAAATTAGTATTGGCCACATTCGTCGACCACCGTAATTTTTTGATAATTAATTTATTATATCATAATACACATTTCTATCACAAAATCATTTTGGTCGACAGGTGTGGCCCATTTCATATTTATCGATTTATACAACAACAACAACAACAACAACAAATTCTTTATTGTCAATCAAGACGCCCACGAATGAGCTGAACAATCACATTGATAATCACAATATACATTTAATTAGAGTTGATTACAAAGATTTTAAATAAAATAAAAATAAAATATTTCTAGTTTTAAATAAGTACAGTGATCCTTAGTTAATTATAATATGATTACCAGAGCAGAGCACTTACTATGATCATGATAGTGTTAATATATATAGTGATAAGAGTATAATTAGTAAGAATAGTAATAATTAGAAATAATAACAATAATAATAATACATTATTTTTTCATGTTATTTAATAACTCATCTCTTGCTGTTGAAAGATTACCTAAAAGAGAATGTAGTTGGCTGTAAATGTATCTATCTTCAGCTGACATTAGCCAAATAAATTTTTGTTTGTTATCTAATTGTGTCAGATTTGGATACTTTATTAGTATCTCACCAATAATTGGGTTTCTAATATAATTAAGTTTATTACATTCCAACAAAAAGTGAATTTCATCTTCGACATTTTGGTTGCATAATTTACATATCCTCTGCTCAGCAGGGATATTTTTATATCTACCTTTTTCTATTTCTAAGCTATGACAGCTAATTCTAAATTTTGTGATACATTTTCTGTTGTTATAATCACCCCAATCTAGATAGGATTCAAAAATAAATTGATACATGAAAATCAAGGAAAACTGTCACAAATTGTTATTTTTCACAAAATATTATATTTTTGACCTCACTACTCTCCTTATTGATAAATAATTGAAGGAAAAAATATTGCAATTCATGAAATATAAAGACTAATGAACATTAATGCAGCAACAACAAGCAGATATATCAAAGTTGAATTTTTGGGCCATTTTAGGGGCTTCGTGGCTCAACTCCTTTATGTCTAGCTTTCATAGCTACTTAAATTGCACTGAACTGTATGATTAACGTAAGATTGTTTTTGTTTTCTTCTATTAATTTTGAAAACTGCTCAAGATAGAAGATTTGTTGAAAAAAAATGCCACTTTCACAATTTTGATCCTGAACTTCACTATGCAGTTCAAGATCAAAATTACATGGAAATAACATTTTTGAGTAAAAACTTAATATTTTTAGATTTTATCACAAATTCACCATCAAACTATTAATAATATATCCATAGCAATTAAAATCGCATAAAAACGGTCTTAACCTCTGTGCGTTATATTAAGGCGGCTGCTCCATGACGTTAAATGGAGCCCCTTTAAAACTCCGGCGAGTAGACGAACATTAGATGGTCTTTTTGTTAGAACTATGTTTATTCCATAATGAGGTCCGCGTCCTGTGATCCACAACGTATCCCCTCGGATGCTGGTCTGTATGGCCAGTCACTCACAGTGAAAGTGCGTTTATTTACAATCCCAGTCTAGTTTCAACAATATTTTTATCTAACTAAAGGACACAATTTGTCTAGATAGGGTCATTAACTTGGCCAAAAACCCATGCATATAGTTGGATTTGCCTTTAAGTGAATTCTGTCGTCTGCCATATTTGTGTTGGTTACGTATAAGTCACAAAGTGGGTGATGTGAGCGTTTGACTATGAACTTCAAAAAAAATATTTTTAAACTTTTATTGCAATAGTTTAGCCTGTGGAAAATAGGTAAAATGTGTTTTATTTATAGAAAAAAATATTAAAATAAATGGCATTTCTAGAAAGAAGCAAAGGTGTACAAAATGGGTAATCAAACATCATTATACCGAAGAGACAAAGACAAAATCGGTAGACAAATAATCATCACAACAAAACAAAAACACGCACATTACAACAAAACCGCATTCAACAACGTGAACTAAAGTCGAAACGAGAGTGCTCCGGAAGAGTAAGCAGTGCTTGCTTGCTATAGCACATCCGTCATGTTGCAAAAAATCGATTATTAGAAATTGAATGAAAAACTTTATAAACGTGAAATGAACTAAAAAAACTTGTTAAAAATTCTCTTGATGTTTTAGACAAACTTCGGGCATTTGAAAATACTTTTCAATCCGTAGACAGCTATGACTTTTCCACTTTATATACTAATCTACCTCACAATCTTATCAAAAAGAAATTTGAATATTTAATTAAATGGTGCTTTGACAAATCTAAAAGTGACTACATCTGTTCTAAAGTGTCACAAGTATTTAGTAAATCGTTTTTTAGTAACGAAACCCACAAAGGTTATGTTAATTGGACCGACATAGAAGTTATTACTGCATTAAACTTTCTTTTAGATAATATTTACATCCGGTTCGGTAAACAAATATATCGCCAAGTCATTGGAATTCCAATGGGAACCAATTGTGCTCCACTCATAGCTGATCTGTTTTTATATTGTTACGAATCACAGTTTATGGCCAAGCTACAGAAAGACCCAAACAAAAACCACCTTATCGAAACTTTTAACAATACATATAGGTACTTAGATGACATACTTGCTCTAAACAACCCCACATTCTCAAATTTTATAAATGATATATATCCTAAAGAATTAACCCTAAATAAAGCAAACTCAACCGACAGTAGATGTCCATTTCTAGATTTGGACTTAAGCATTATCAATGGTAGATTACACACTAAAGTATATGATAAACGGGATGACTTTTCATTCCCAATAGTTAATTTTCCGTTTCTTGAAGGAGACGTACCATTAGCTCCAGCTTACGGGGTATACATTTCACAATTAGTCAGGTATGCTCGCATTTGCAGTGATGTGTCTGATTTTAATGATAAAAACCGTTTTATTACAGAAAAATTGCTAAAACAAGGTTACCGTTACCACAAATTAGTCAAATCTTTTACAAAATTTGCGTCCCGTGCGGGGCCCGGGTGGCGAATAGGCCCGCAGCAGAGCCTAGCTTGTCGTAAGAGGCGACTAAGGGTATTGGGATTCTGACGTCGGGTCAGTGCTCAGCCCACAGAGCGACCAAGTGTGTACCCTAGGTGGCTGAATAGGGTAGCCCTCGTCCGCGGGGGTTGTCAGGTCTATAATACAGAAACCCTGACCGCCGACCATAGTGGGCCAACGTGTGTGGAGAGTGCCACGCTTCATGCACGTAAAAGACCCCTTTGTGGACCGCCCAGTAGTGCACCACATAGGCTAAATTTTCCGACCCTACCCACCTCTCCCCTTTTTCCTGTGGTTCTTCAAAATTTACCGGTCCTTTGTTTCCCACCCCATCCTCATATTTCATTTATCATCATCATTTCATGTTCATTTTATCATCCTTTTCATGTTCATCGCCTGTAAATAACCTATATAGCGTTGCACGGGCGTAAAACACCAACTCACTCACAACTCACTCACTTTTACAAAATTTGCACATAAATATGGACATCTCATCGAAAAATTTGATTGTACACGTAGATTTCTGATTGTTAAAGGAATATCTCATCCTGACTTTTATAGCAATATAGTTTATAAAGCACAAAAATTCAAAAATAACCTTATGGAAATAAAAAACTGGCTTAAAAACTGTGCTCCACTCATAGCTGATCTGTTTTTATATTGTTACGAATCACAGTTTATGGCCAAGCTACAGAAAGACCCAAACAAAAACCACCTTATCGAAACTTTTAACAATACATATAGGTACTTAGATGACATACTTGCTCTAAACAACCCCACATTCTCAAATTTTATAAATGATATATATCCTAAAGAATTAACCCTAAATAAAGCAAACTCAACCGACAGTAGATGTCCATTTCTAGATTTGGACTTAAGCATTATCAATGGTAGATTACACACTAAAGTATATGATAAATGGGATGACTTTTCATTCCCAATAGTTAATTTTCCGTTTCTTGAAGGAGACGTACCATTAGCTCCAGCTTACGGGGTATACATTTCACAATTAGTCAGGTATGCTCGCATTTGCAGTGATGTGTCTGATTTTAATGATAAAAACCGTTTTATTACAGAAAAATTGCTAAAACAAGGTTACCGTTACCACAAATTAGTCAAATCTTTTACAAATTTGCACATAAATATGGACATCTCATCGAAAAATTTGATTGTACACGTAGATTTCTGATTGTTAAAGGAATATCTCATCCTGACTTTTATAGCAATGTAGTTTATAAAGCACAAAAATTCAAAAATAACCTTATGGAAATAAAAAACTGGCTTAAAAACCTTTTGAAAAAAGGATACGAATTCAATGTTTTAGTAAAATCTTTGCATTTGGTATGTTTTGGCAGAAATATTGATAGCTTAATAGTAACTTTAAAACGTTAAATTTTTTACTTTTTATCCACTGTATTATTTATAAGCACCACAGCGATCAAGTATGTCGGTTCTGTATGGTGATACAACTCTTAATCATTCATTGTTTTGACGTGGGGTGTCGGATTTAGAACTGATGTATTTGATTCTTTTACATCAATCGATAAATGTTTCTTAGCTAGTTGTCAGTAACTTCGAGTGTTCTCAAGAGAGTTCCTCCTTGTCTTGTTATTTTCGTACAGTATTTTGTCTTAGGTTCTCTCTTGTTGAATTGAACTTTTGTCGATTGAGTTTTACAGTGTGTTTTTTATATGTTGCTTTGTGCAAGCTTATCAATAGGG
The DNA here is from genome assembly GCA_963971305.1 of Arcuatula senhousia. Classification (NCBI taxonomy): domain Eukaryota; kingdom Metazoa; phylum Mollusca; class Bivalvia; order Mytilida; family Mytilidae; genus Arcuatula; species Arcuatula senhousia. The sequence continues at coordinate 9,558,102 of OZ020307.1, forward strand.
GGAAGGTTGGATCCAAAAAACTAGTTTAACCCCGCCACATTTTATATGTGCCTGTCCTAAGCCAGGAAACTTTGCCAAAGCCTTTGTTTGTCCTTGTCATTCTATGTTAACTGTTTTATGTCAAGAATTGAGTCTTTCGTTGATGATTTAGGGATTGGTTTTGATACTTTTGTATTGTATTATAAGTCTTGGGCCAATGCAAGACGGTAAGCAGTGACCTATGGTCATGTTGAAGACTGCTTGCTGTTTTCCGTTGTGATTTTTTGAATTGCTGTTTGTTTATGTTTGTTGTGTCGCGTACACTTATTCCACATCTCAATATCGTATATAACTATATAAGTCATGTGACTTCTACGGAGTCATCTCACTTCATACAAAAATACGCTTGTGGATTTCTAGTGGTATAAAGGGACTTACGTCCCTGATTAACCGAATTTTATATCGCCTTGAAATGTTTGGTTTAACTGCTGGTCATTGATCAATAACAAATCGGTTAACTAGCTTCTACCCAAAACATGTTATTATCTTAAAATGAATACTTAAAGATTTTCCAGTGATTTCGGACCATTATATGCTGGCTCTAATGCCATCTGACACAGGTCGTAATGAATATTAATGCGTCTCAGATAAAAAATTATAGTGCTAAAGCGTAAAAAGGCAGAGCTAACTTAAAACGCTGAAAATAAAGAACGACCAGTTTTTCACAAGCTGATAATGACCATATTAAAGTTGTTCGTTGTAAGTAATATATCTTAAGAGGGAAAAATATAATTTCTTCTTCTGTTTGTGAGACGGTTACCATAGACCTGTGAATAAATATGTGTATGGTGAAACGTTAGAAAAAAATTCTGACTGATAGGTTTATATATACATGTAGTCGTGACCTAAGGATGAAAGCACAAAACTCACTAGGTACCATGTGTTGTCAATAGTATTACAAACCATCGCCAAAGTTGACTGATCCAGCTACAGTCGAACGGGAGACCACGTGGAGGTTCTGGTTTAAATTGGGGAGCATTTATTATACACATTGAACATTTGTTAAGAAAGCTGTTACAGTAATTTGGCTCCGCCCACTAAAACATCTGTTACGAAAGCTGTAAGTTTGCTGTACACACCTGAATATTTGGTTAGCTAGGTAAAAGGTAAAAGGTCAACAATGCTTGATTATACATCAACTGGCGTATTGATACATGAAATGTAGTGCACATTTATATAGGAGCATGAAGATATACCTTTAAGACAATCTTTATAACATTTAATAATAATAAAATTACACAAGATAAATGTTCTATAATCGATCCTCCAGTAGCCTGACCGATTTTCTGTCAAGACTATATAAAAACGCGAAAATAAGATAGTTATATGAATACATAAAGCTCTTCCTAAAAGGTAATGTTATGTTTTCTTGTACATAGGACCTTATTTCTGTCCAATGCCACTCATCCTGGTGTGTGTGTGTTGGTGTTTAACGCCTTTATCGACGCACCTGGGCTATGTGGAGCGGTCTTTTTTTTGTTGGAGGAAACCAGAGTACCCGGTGAAAACCACCGACCTTGGGTAGGTAACTGACAAACCTAATCACATACAAGTGGGGAAGTCCCGCTTTTTTTTTGTAAATTACGAGCGCGACTCGAACACAACCTGAGAGGTGATCGGCTAGTGATCAATAGTGTGGTATTCAAACCAACGCCTTAGATCACTCGGCCTTCCACTCATCTAGGACAAATTTACGCGCCTTTATATATACTATTAATGCTGGGTTTTTTTATTCACCGACCCCCATTTATGATCAATGAAATTCAGATACAATAACTTTTAAAAAGCAGTTTGCTCTGTATAGAATTTCTTATTTCTTAAATGTTCTTCAACATAAAATAAGAGGCTATCAAAGTTTTTGACCACTCGGAAACTTTAGTAAAGCTAACATCACATTCCATGATATTCCTGATATGATATGAAAAAATAAGAGTGATCATCCTTAAAGAAACACTTTGTAAATACGTTTGACATTTACCTAGAAAAAAATGAATCAACATTATATACAAACTTTTCAAAGCAATCAGGTTCCCTGTCATTGACATCAGATTAAGTAGCAGAGACGTGACGTGACGAAAGGCATTATACAGTCTTTCCATCATCAGTCATTTTGAAGTACCATCTTTCGTTCCTGTTTCCAATGTTAATGAAACCCATAATTTAATGTTAACCTATATTAATGTTTAATGTATGATTGGCGTGTTCATTAACCATAGTTTGACCAGAAAAAGACCGTCATTAGTTGGAGAGCCAAAAAATTCGACATTAAAAGTTGACTAAACGATTGAACGTAATAAACGATATTTAGACTCATTAACTCGAAACTTCTGAAAGATTAAAATCAAAACAATGATTAATAGATAAATTTTAGAAAATTATTAGTTACATTTGCATTGAAAGAAAATTTAGTTCATTTTCGTAAACCCGTGCGGGTTCCGGGTGGCGAATAGGCCCGCAGCAGCGCTAAGCTTGTCGGTAAAAGTCCACTAAAGAGCGCTCAGAAACCTGACACCGGTTCAGGCCGCTTTGCCCACAAAGCGACTGGGATGTGTGCCCCAGGTGGTTGAATGGGGCAGCCCTGACATCGAGAGATGCGGGGTCGTCAGGCGATAATGCAGAAAACCTGACCGCAAACGATAGTGGTGCACCGTGTTGGGAAAAATGTCACGTTCCTCGCACGTTAAAGAACCCTGCTGCAGGTCTCGGTAAGAGTAGGACCCGTAGGATCCCCATGCAGGAGGCGAAATTTCCCGTCCCTACCAAGAATACAATACAAGAATACAAGAATACAAGTTTATTGACCAATTAAGGGCCCTCGAGGGGCAATGACATGACAAACAATTATGATTTAATGACATAGATAACATATAAATATTTGAACCTTTTAACTGGTGTAAAGTACCCATCACTCCTTTTTCCAGTGCCTTGTGTCCCCATTTCCTCCACATCATCATCATTTCATGTTCATTGTATCACCGCTTTCATGTTCATCTCTCGGATATAGCCGGAATCGTGCTGCTTGGGAGTAAAGCAATAACTAACTAACTGTAAACTTTTAAATAGTTAAAAGAACTTGATTGGATTAAAAATCCTTTTAACTATGCCTATAATCGTAAAGAAAAGTTTAAACCGGAATACAACAATGAAGTTTATATACACTTAAAAGTCTTTGCAGTTGCACGGACACCACGTGCATTGTGATTGACATGTGTAAATATCAATACGCTGAATTTTTAATACATTTTCATGGACAAAGTATTACTTTACTAGATTGTCATGCTGAATATATCAATAAATTGATTTATAAGTATTAACTGAAATAATGATTTTTTTATATAAGCTATAAACTATTCTTTTTAATGGTGCACATTTTTCATGATCCGCTTCGTGGATTATTCAATGTGAACCATGAAAAAATAAGTTTATGGTTCAATACACCAACAAATTATAACAGTTAATACTTAAATAAACAAATAATCAGTCAAAGACAGTCAAAGAATAATATGGTAAAATACTTTTGAACATAATTATTCGGGTTTTTTTCTCTCTCTCTTTCAATATTTTTTGTCTTCTAGCCTCCAACTGGTAGTAATTTTATTTGAATACTACATCTGGTTTAGTGTGATTCCTCAAAAATGAATATACGACACAAGTAAATAAACTTGTTTGATGGAATCCTTTTTGGTATTTGGTAGTTTGATTTTATCATATTACCAAAACAATTTACTGAGAAAATATAGTTTTCTCCTAAATGTTTACAAGTAAATTCATTTCAATATAATTTATGGTTTTTATTCATTTTGGAGTATTGGATGAAACATTTTTGAAGCTTTTTCTTGTGAGGGGGGTCAAAACATTGAACTGTATGATGAATTGTTTGTTTAAAAATCAAAGCAAAATAATTACGTTATTTATAACGGCGATTTCGATTTGTTAATATTACTTCGGCGATGAAGTTTCATTTCTCAATAGCACTCACCTGCACGTTGGATCTTGACAGCGTATTACGCGGAGTTATGAAAGAAAATAACCAATGCATTTTGTTCAATCTTATCAATCAATCTGTGCAAACATATGAATATGTTAAACGTACCTTGAATGCAATATTTTGTAGCTTTATTTGTGTGTAAAAGTGTGGACCTTTGCGCTTCATTAAAAATGTGCTTGGGTCCACGCTTTTACACACCAATAAAACTACAAAATATTACATTCAATGTATATGATGACCTGAGTATAAAAAACAGGATCTTTTCAAATATTGATTGAACAGTTAATATACCAAGTCAGCTAAAATGTCATTCAAAGAAATCCTCGAGTACTTTTTTAATGTTATAAAAATGTTTATAATAAGATTATTTTTCTCTAAATATATATATTCTAAATGACTTAAATGGTGTTTTGGACTGATTGATCCACACTAAATGTTAATGTTATATACACCAAAGTCAATTCTCAATTCAAGTATACAAAAATGCAAAGGGTTAAAAAAAAACAGATAAAAGCTAATGCGTCAGCAGAATGTTAAGAACTTGACTTCATTTCTTAGATTCGTCCATAGAAGCTTATATATGTCTTATTCTCAAATACTGTAAAATAAGAGTGGTGGAGGGAGGTCCGACAACAGGTACTGGAAAATAAGAAGGGTGGAGGGAGGTCCGACAACAGGTACTGGAAAATAAGAGGGGTGGAGTGAGGTCCAACAACAAGTACTTGAAAATAAGAGGGGTGGAGGGAGGTCCGACAACAGGTACTGGAAAATAAGAGGGGTGGAGAGAGGTCCGACAATAGGTACTGGAAAATAAGAGGGGTGGAGGGAGGTCCGACAACAGGTACTGGAAAATAAGAGGGGTGGAGGGAGGTCCGACAACAGGTACTGTAAAATAAGAGGGGTGGAGGGAGGTCCGACAACAGGTACTGGAAAATAAGAAGGTTGGAGGGAGGTCCGACAACAGGTACTTCAAAATAAGAGGGGTGGAGGGAGGTCCGACAACAGGTACTGTCAAATAAGAGGGGTGGAGAGAGGTCCGACAACAGGTACTGGAAAACAAGAGGGGTGGAGGGAGGTCCGACAACAGGTACTGGACAATAAGAGGGGTGGAGGGAGGTCCGACAACAGGTACTGTCAAATAAGAGGGGTGGAGGGAGGCCGGACAACAGGTACTGGAAAACAAGAGGGTTGGAGGGAGGTCCGACAACAGGTACTGGACAATAAGAGGGGTGGAGGGAGGTCGAACAACAGGTAAAGGACAATAAGAGGGGTGGAGGGAGGTCCGACAACAGGTACTGTAAAATAAGAGGGGTGGAGGGAGGTCCGACAACAGGTACTGGAAAATAAGAAGGGTGGAGGGAGGTCCGACAACAGGTACTTCAAAATAAGAGGGGTGGAGGGAGGTCCGACAACAGGTACTGTCAAATAAGAGGGGTGGAGGGAGGTCCGACAACAGGTACTGTCAAATAAGAGGGGTGGAGGGAGGTCCGACAACAGGTACTTCAAAATAAGAGGGGTGGAGGGAGGTCCGACAACAGGTACTGGAAAATAAGAGGGGTGGAGGGAGGTCCGACAACAGGTACTGGAAAATAAGAGGGGTGGAGGGAGGTCCGACAACAGGTACTGTCAAATAAGAGGGGTGGAGGGAGGTCCTACAACAGGTCCTGGAAAACAAGAGGGGTGAAGGGAGGTCCGACAACAGGTACTGGACAATAAGAGGGGTGGAGGGAGGTCCGACAACAGGTACTGTCAAATAAGTGGGGTCGAGGGAGGTCAGACAACAGGTACTGGAAAACAAGAGGGGTGGAGGGAGGTCCGACAACAGGTACTGGACAATAAGAGGGGTGGAGGGAGGTCAAACAACAGGTAATGGACAATAAGAGGGGTGGAGGGAGGTCCGACAACAGGTACTGGAAAATAAGAGGGCAGGAGGGAGGTCAGACAACAGGTACTGGAAAACAAGAGTGGTGGAGGGAGGTCCGACAACAGGTACTGTCAAATAAGAGGGGTGGAGGGAGGTCCGACAACAGGTACTGGAACCCAAGAGGGGTGGAGGGAGGTCAGACAACAGGTACTGGAAAACAAGAGGAGTGGAGGGAGGTCCGACAACAGGTACTGTCAAATAAGAGGGGTGGAGGGAGGTCCGACAACAGGTACTGGAAAACAAGAGGGGTGGAGGGAGGTCCGACAACTGGTTGTCAAATAAGAGGGTGGAGGGAGGTCGAACAACAGGTACTGGACAATAAGAGGGTTGGAGGGAGGTCCGACAACAGGTACTGGACAATAAGAGGGGTGGAGGGAGGTCCGACAACAGGTACTGTCAAATAAGAGGGGTGGAGGAAGGTCCGACAACAGGTACTGTCAAATAAGAGGGGTTGGGGGAGGTCCGACAACAGGTACTGGACAATAAGAGGGGTGGAGGGAGGTCCGACAACAGGTACTGGACAATAAGAGGGGTGGAGGGAGGTCCGGCAACAGGTACTGGACAATAAGAGGGGTGGAGGGAGGTCCGACAACAGGTAATGGACAATAAGCAGGTTGATTCAAGTTGGACAAAAGCCACTGAAAAATGAAAAGTTTATGGAGGTCGGACGGACGACTGCAACTGGAAAATGAGAAGGTTGGTGGAGGTCGGACAAAAGCTCTAAAAATGAAAAAGTTATGGATGTCGGACAGCTGCCTATGGAAAATGACAGAGTGAAAAGAGATTGGACAATAGCTAAGGAAAAATAGAGAGTTTGAGGCATGTACGATATAGCCGCTGAAAATCAGAAGGTTGGCAAGGTTGATGGAGGTCTGACAAATGCCACTGGAAATGAGTGGAATAGACGGGCAATTTGAAGAAGCAAAGATGCACCTGAGCGTCATAAGTCCGAAAGGCAACGACAAAACCGGCAAACACTAACAAGAACAGCACTAAGAAACACAAAAACAACCAAACGGAAATCAACAACGCGCTCACCACAGCACACCCGTTGTGCTGCCAATTTCCAATACAGTGTGTAAAATCCGGTAAAGGAAGACAAACAAAACCCAACTACAAACCGACATCTGCACCCACCCGGAACGAAGATCAGAAACTATGCTCTGAAAAGTGAGAGTGGTGGGGGCGATTCGGACAATAGCTTCTGGAAAATTAGAGGTTTGGACGGTCTTATGTCCGACAATAGTCACTTGAAAATGAGAAGGGTTGATGAATGTCGGACATAAGCTAATTAAGAATGAGATGGATGGATGGATGGGTGTAGGTTGATGGAATTCGGAAAAAGCGACACAAAAATGAAAAGATTCATGGAGATCAGACAAATGCAACTAAAATATTATATTTATAATTGTAGGAAGGACAACGGTCATTGGAAATAATAAGGGTGTATGATGGTCATGGCCACTTGAAAAAGAAAGAGGTAGATGGAGATCAGACATAGTCCACGTGAAATGAGAGTGGTGGATGGAGGTCGAACAACAGCTACAGTAAATTAAAGGGATGGATGGAAGTCATAAAACAGACATTGGAAAATGAGAGGGGTTGGTGACGGTCGGACAGCAATCAATAGAGGAAAATTAGAGATGTGAAGGAAATTCGTACAGAAGACAGTCGGAAATGAGGAGGTTGGAAGGAGGTTTACTAAGGCAACTGAAAATGGGAGGGTGAATAGAAGCCGAAAAATGTTGGCATCTGCAACAAGGCTCCAACGGACTTTCTCCTCTGAAGATCTTGAGTGTGCTTTGTTTTGTTTTTTTTTAATTCTTTTGTGGTCGAAACATGTGCTCAGACTTTTCCGTGTACCTTTCCCTTATTGACCATGTAAAAAAGTTTGGCAAGATTTCCGTGCATCAGCAAACTCAATATTTATATGTCAAATCGTGTATTGTTGCCTTTTCGGATTTCCGACATTCGGGTCTCCTTTATACAAAATTTCTTTTATTTAAATCTGATTTACAGGACCTTTTACAGCCTCCTGTTAATCTGAGCCGGACAGAACCGTCTGTTATTATATATCATTAATTATGGAACGAATATAAACCACTGTAATCATCATTGACTGCTATGTTTATATATCTTACGATTTTTTTCTGAAAACAAACGTCAACGCAAAAAAAAAGATCCGATAATTATGTCAATATGTGGATCGTGTTTTTCTGGCACATATTCCATATTCTTTCTTTTTTAGAATTTAAAGTACAAAAAAACAATAAAGGTATGATATTCAAACAATGCTTATAGTGCTCTTCTCTCAGGTTCTCTCTTGGTGTATTGAACTTTTATCGATTCGATTTTTAAAGTGTGCTTTGTACAAGATTAACAATACGGAGAAGGTTGGACCCAAAAGACTAGTTTAACACTCCTGCCACATTTTATATGTGCCTGTCCCAAGCCAGGAATCCTTGTCAAAGCTTTTGTTTGTCCCTGTCAACTATCCGTTTCTTGTTCTATGTCCAGAAATGGGTCTTTCGTTGATAATCTAGTGATTTGTTTGAATCTTATGTATTGTATTTTTAGTCTTGGTCCAATGCAAGACAGCGGGCAGTGACCTCTGGTCATGTTGAATACTGCTGTCTGTTTTCCATTTTGATTTTTTTAATTGCCGTTTGTTTAATGTTGGTTTTGTCGCGTACACTTATTCCACATCTCTTTATCGTCTATCGATCCTGAGGAATTCGAGGGAGCTGATGGAGATTCTTAACTCTAAGTCGGTTTCATCTTGTGACAGCATCAAAATATTCGATTTCTCCACACTTTGCACTTCTGTTCCACATGAACGGCTAAGATCGCGATTGGCACAGCTGATTGGACGCGGCTTTTTCGGGAGGAATGGAAGGCGCGGGTGCAAGTTTCTTGTGGTCGATTGTGCCGGGACTTGCTTTGTCATCGGTGGGTCTGGGAGGAGGAGCAGGTTTGCAGGGGCCCGAGTGGACGACGTGCTCGGCTTTCTTGTTGGCAACGTGTTTGTTCAGTTTGGTGGACGTGTTTTTCGGCAGACGGTGGGGATTCCGGTGGGCACTAGTTGTGCACCTTTGCTTGCTGATTTGTTTCTTTATTCATATGAGGCAGACTTCTTACAATCTCTTCTAGACAAAAAAGACCATAGACTGGCGCTCTCTTTCGGCCTAGCGTTCCGTTGTGTTGGTGATGTCCTATCACTGGGCGGTTCTCGGTTTGGTGGCTTTCTCTGTCTCGTGTGTCCGGGGGCTTGGGATGGGGGACACAACGGATTGTAGGAGGTCTGCTTCATATTTAGATCTACATCTAGAAATTGACTCACAGGGGGGACTTTCAGCAGGGCTCTATGACAAACGTGATGACTTCGGCTTTCCAATCGTCGACTTTTACTTCTTGTGTGGCGACGTTCCGTCCGCTCCGACTTATGGAGTTTACGTATCTCAATTGATTCGTTGCTCCAGGGCGTGCGGGACTTGCATCGGCTTCCTTGGCAGAGCGACACGTCTGACGCAAAGATTGCTCACACGGGGTTGTACGTGTTGCTCCTCGGTTGCTGTCTTCGCTCGGGAAATTTTACGGAAGACATCATGCATATAGACAAATATGGGATTTCGATCTCTCAGATGAAAGCAGATGTTGGTTGTCGTGGGGTGTTGTTTTGTCTTCCTTTACCGGATTTGACACGCTGAATTGACTATTGGCAACGCGACGAGTGTGCTGTGGCAAGCGGGGGCTGCTTGCTAATCCGGGTTACCTGGATTCACTCTTGTTTCGACTGGAGTTCGCGTTGTTGATTGATGTTCGGTTATTTTGTGTTTCCGTGTTTTGCATGTTGTCTGTTTTTGTCCCGTTCCTGTTGGTGTTTGCTGGTTTTGTCTCTGCCCTTTCGGACTTTTGATATTCGGATACCCCATTTGTACCTCTGTTTCTTTCAATAATTATTAATTTCCTCGGTATAACAAGGTCAATTAATTGTCATTTCACCAAAATACAATATATTTACAGTTCTTCAATGTTCCTTTGATTCACTTTAAACAAATCTTATTTACTTTTATAATCATTACAGCTTTATACATGCAGTGTTATGTTAGAGTCTGACGTTGGTCGTGGGGAAAAAAAGCACAACATACTAAAATATACAGTATGTTTCATATCACATTTAACATTATTGAAACTGACTATTTCTGAGGTACAAACTAAATAGGAACAAAGAAGACGGTTGTAACAATGGCGTTTGTTATAGGTTGAGCAAAAAACTAACTATCTGAGGGTACGGAGAGATTGACCATGGACGATGATCAGCAGTTACATCTTGAGCATGTTGAGTGCATGATTAATCAATGCAAACACTATGAAACTCCTCTAAGGAAATGAATAAAGATATTGCTCAATGAAGATATATTCACAGGCCCTAGTCAAACATGCATTTTATTTTCAGTGCATTAATTGGGGAGTGGTACTTTTTCCTTTTTTGTGGTTTTCTAGGATTTATTTTGATTCGACATGCACCAAATTCATATAACCTTAAAAATTGTGATTTTTTTTTTTACGGTATTTAACCAATAACAAATCGGTTTACTAGTTTCTGAGGCCATTTTTTCCCAAATATGTTATTATGCTTAAATAATATTGAAAAGATTTTCGGATCGGTTTATGTCGGCTTTAATTAATATTGGTGCGTTTAAAAAAGTAGTGTTTCGAAAACAATTGAAATTATTCTTAATGTGTAAGATCGTACGTAATTCTATTAAAAGTCTCTCATCTTATTCAAATTTTCATTATCTTACCATAAAAATACACTGATTGTTTATTCATCGACCTCAATTTGCGACATTTATTGATTCTAGAGACAATAATATGAAAGATTGCAGAATAAAAAAAAAATTGTGTGATTTTGTTTGTTTTTTTGTTTTTTTTTTGTTTTTTTTTGGGGGGGGGGGGACAAAGTAAACAATGCATGTGTTATTACACAATATTTAAAAAAAAACTTCAGGTTATAAGGTGCCTCTGATGCGCGTTTTCATCTAAAATGATTCATGAGCGACCCCAAAGCGCCTTAGCAACAAAAATATGAATAGCACATAATGTCGAAGCTATGCGTTGAAATGTAGAAATGTTTGTTCATTTTTCATATCAAGTTTTCGATACGACTTTTTCCAGTTTGTTACTGTTGTGTGTTTTCCGGCACGTTCCATGCATTCTTGATATAAAAGAAACCATGAATAATTATATGTTTCCCTAAACAAACACTTTGCATGAGACAACGGAGTATGAACTGACATTCCAAATAATCAGGTTCCCAATCATTGACACCAAGTATACCAGCAGAGACGTGACGAAAGGCATTATACAGTCTTGTCATTATCAATCTTTTTAAGGACCAATTTTTGTTTCTATCTTCAATGTTCATGAAACCCATAATTTAATGATTTTTTCTTGTAAATGTTTTATCTATGATTGGCGTGTTCATTTACCATAGTTTTACCACAAAAGGACCGTCATTAGCTTAGGCCGAAAGGACTCTTCACTTAAAGGTTACTGAACCTTTTGAATGGTGCTCTAAATAATTAACTCAAAGTTTCTGTGAGGATGGTATCAATACAGTGCTTCATAAATATATTATCGATCAAATGAAAAGTTTAAGGCAACATTTTCTTTTGCATATTTAGAAGATTATCTAAAGTGGGTAGTAGTTTTTCCCTTTCGATACATTCGGTTTCCTGGACTAATTTTATAATACAAGTACTTTGACATTATCGCTGCTAATGGAGTAACGTTACTCCTCAAAATACGCATTAACGACGCATGTAAATAATAACACCCTTTTGGTTATCTTCACAAAAATAGTTTTCATAGTTCGATGTTATAAGACTTCCCTAACTTTATGTGATTAGGTGTGTCAGTAAACTGCCCAAGGTCGTTGGTTTCCTCCGGGTAATCCGGTTTCCTCCATCATTGAAACTGCCCAGGTGCGTCGAAAAGAGCGTTACACCCTAACAGACACACACACTCAATTTTATAATAGTGAAACCAAGAAAATTAAATGACAAAATATAGTTTTGCACTACATATTTTCAAGGAACTACATGGAGATTCATTTCACTGTGATTTATCGATTTGGGAGTTTTATTTAGTCACATATCAATAAACGGGGGCAAGTGAAAGGTCTGATTTTAATCAGACTGGAGTTCTATTTGGAATATTTCTATACCGTTTTTGAAAATTTGTAAGCTTTTTATTTTCTATTTTTGGGATAGACATTAATGATTGTATCATAACTTGTCTTTTCTAAACCAAAAAAAAAAGGATCACTCTGATAATAATTAATAATCAATAATTAATGGACGACAATATGAATACTGGAGTTCAGAGAAATCCTCGGGTATCTCTTTAACGTAACTGTGTGTTTAAAAGCAGATTATTTTATTTAAATATATTGTTCGTGTGCATGTTATTATGTTATAACTGATACTAAATAGCTTATACTGGGATTTGGGACCGATGAATTATCACTGGATTTAATGTTATATGAACGAAATATACAAAAATATAATGTGTGAAACATAAAAAAGATAAAAAAAAAATGCGTCAGTGCGCAGTTTTTAGATATTTTAAAACGTCATAAGATTCACGCACAGAAGCTTACATGTATATATAATTTGTTTTCATAAAATTATAAATTATGAGATGTGGAAAAGTGTACGAGACACAGCTCTCATAACAAGCGGTAATTAAGAAGAAGAAGAAAAGGAAAACCGCCAGCAGCCTTCAACGAGGCCAGTAGGCGCTGCTCGACGTTCTAAAAACAGTCGTTTTGCATAAGCCACTCTTAACATGAAACAATGTATTAACATATAACAAGAAACTGCATTTTGTAACTTAAAATGAAACATAAAATATAGTAAATTAAGTCAGTAAATTGTTTTGGGCCTCTGGGTTGTTAGGCAGACATATTAATTTTGCTTAGGCAAAAATGGCAATAAAAGTGTTAGGGTAGGCATGAAAACATAGGGCAGGTAGAGAAACAGGAAACATTCATGTGCTGTTTTTTTTTTTTTTTTTTTTTTTTTTTTTTTTTTAATTTTTTTTTTGGGGGGGAAGGGGGATTTGTTTTTGTTTTGTTGTTTGTTTTTAAGGGGGGGCTGAGAATGCATTACACCAAGAGAATGTAAAGCATGGCAGAGACGCAAGGTATATACTATAGGGACCTGTCAAATATGGCGGAGACACGAGATATATACTATAGGGCCCTTTCAAATATGGCAGAGACACAAGGTATAAACTACAGGGCCCTGTCAAATATGACGGAGACCGAGATATATACTATAGGGCTCTGTCAAATATGGCGGAGACACAAGGTATACACTATAGGGCCCTGTCAAATATGACGGAGACACGAGATATATACTATAGGGCCCTTTCAAATATGGCAGAGACACAAGGTATAAACTATAGGGCCCTGTCAAATATGACGGAGACCGAGATATATACTATAGGGCCCTTTCAAATATGGCAGAGACACAAGGTATAAACTATAGGGCCCTGTCAAATATGACGGAGACCGAGATATATACTATAGGGCTCTGTCAAATATGGCGGAGACACAAGGTATACACTATAGGGCCCTGTCAAATATGACGGAGACACGAGATATATACTATAGGGCCCTTTCAAATATGGCAGAGACACAAGGTATAAACTATAGGGCCCTGTCAAATATGACGGAGACCGAGATATATACTATAGGGCCCTTTCAAATATGGCGGAGACACAAGGTATAAACTATAGGGCTCTGTCAAATATGACGGAGACACGAGATATATACTATAGGGCCCTTTCAAATATGGCGGAGACACAAGGTATATACTATAGGGACCTGTCAAATATGACGGAGACACGAGATATATACTATAGGGCCCTTTCAAATATGGCAGAGACACAAGGTATAAACTATAGGGCCCTGTCAAATATGACGGAGACCGAGATATATACTATAGGGCTCTGTCAAATATGGCGGAGACACAAGGTATACACTATAGGGCCCTGTCAAATATGACGGAGACACGAGATATATACTATAGGGCCCTTTCAAATATGGCAGAGACACAAGGTATAAACTATAGGGCCCTGTCAAATATGACGGAGACCGAGATATATACTATAGGGCCCTTTCAAATATGGCAGAGACACAAGGTATAAACTATAGGGCCCTGTCAAATATGACGGAGACCGAGATATATACTATAGGGCTCTGTCAAATATGGCGGAGACACAAGGAATACACTATAGGGCCCTGTCAAATATGACGGAGACACGAGATATATACTATAGGGCCCTTTCAAATATGGCAGAGACACAAGGTATAAACTATAGGGCCCTGTCAAATATGACGGAGACCGAGATATATACTATAGGGCCCTTTCAAATATGGCGGAGACACAAGGTATAAACTATAGGGCTCTGTCAAATATGACGGAGACCGAGATATATACTATAGGGCTCTGTCAAATATGGCAGAGACACAAGGTATATACTATAGGGACCTGTCAAATATGACGGAGACCGAGATATATACTATAGGGCCCTTTCAAATATGGCGGAGACACAAGGTATAAACTATAGGGCCCTGTCAAATATGGCGAAGACACAAGGTATGTACAAACTCTACTTAAAAAAGATTACTTAAAAGATTGACTACTTGAATTTCTTAATTTATTTGCAAAGCAAAAAATTCGATACAAACAAAAGAAAAACCATTATAGTAACGTGGAACAAAACAACGTCATTGTGAAAGTTTAACTTATCAACACATACTTGTACGGCAAAGTTGTAATTAGGAATAGTTCGAAATAGCTTCTGTTCTTAGTCTGTTACTATGTCATCTTTGCACGATATAATTGGGTTTCTTTGCTTCGAAAGATTTTTGACAGTTTGCAAGATACAATTCGCCATGAAAAACTAATTTCCAGGTGACAAAAATTGTATTCGATTTTGCAACAGATAATCAAAATATTCTTTTATGAAATTTCACAAAAAGCAGATATAGGATAATTTTTTAACGTTACTCAATAATTTCAAGGTATACAGTATACCAAACAGGTCTTATCAATTTATCAATTTATTTCATTTCACGGTTAGTGCATTGCACTGTAAAATAGTATTGCAACATCTGCTTGATTTTTTAGAATACTATACGTTCTATACGGTTATGTAAAACGGCAGAAACTAAAACTTGTATAAATGTTGTCGTTGTAACGACAGAAGAAACAGGCATCATAACCTTTACAGTAAATGTCTATGACCAATGAAATTTGCACCCATTGCTTCCATAACTACAGCAATTCAATTGGAGTTTTTAGTGTAACAATGTTGATAAAAGAGCAAAAATCAATAAACCTTTGTTGACCATGGACTTGTCTTTTGAGGTGTAATATACAACAGAAACATCAGAAAATTTACCAACTTTCTCTGTATACAGCTGCTTACAGTTAAATAATGCATTTACAATCTAGACTTTTACAAGCAACAAAATCCACTGACAAAACCCGAAAATAGCATAAACACTGTATAAATTACCAAAGTCATTGAAATTTACAGATGTAAATGTATTTTCATGTGCTCGTTCGATTCCGACTATATTCTAAAAAAAAAACTTTCTTCATGTTTAACTTTTAATAAAGAGAACTGTTATAAGTTTTTTCTATAGCAGGGAATGCATACGAATTTATCAGCTCTTATTTTAGAATGCATCGCGACAAAAAATACCGTTGGTTGTTGACCAAAAATTCCTTTTCAAAGTTTTTTTCCTTCACGTCTGCTTCCAAAATAATTTTTCACGTCTGTTTCCATCTTTTACTCGCTTTTGCTCCCAAACTGTTTTTTTTCTCTCAAAATTCGGATCTGAAGTTTTTTAGAAAAAGCCAAGGTTTTCCAATTAGTTAATCGGTGCCCCATGCGTTTAATCGATGACGTGCTCATAATAAATTTTGGCATAGAAAAATACAGTCGTACTTTTTTAAACCATTTACTTCAACTATAGATTAAATTAAGATATAAAGTGCAGAGACTTACCGAATGAATAGGTATATGACCATCAGATTTCCTACTAGTCCGACTAATCCTACAGTCAGGGCCACAAAGCCAATCAGCACCTGTACTCCATAAGGCGCCTCTGGGACCCTCTGCCACACCGGGTGTAGTAACGGAAACTCAAGTTTTAACGAAGGTCTTACGTTACCGCAAGGTGTAGCGTTACTTTCCTTTGCCGAAAAATTATCATAGTTAGTTCGATACGAAATATTAACTTCTGGATACAAATTAAAATCCATTAGTATAATACTAGGAACTTATCCATCTTATAGACAAACTCCCGATTCCATGTGATTTTAAGAAACCTGTGTATTGGATCGATTGACCAATCAGAATGTGTTGATGACACTAAGTAATAAATCACGATATTAACGGTATAAAATCGAACTTTACATTAGATCTTGACTCTCTTGTTAGTTTTTGATAGCATCGAAATACTTAGTGAACAATTAATATAAAAGTAATATTATAGAGGTGTAAACAATCTCACCACCTGCTGATAGAACTCTACTTTTTAATAAAATATATATTATAATATTGTATGTAAAGTATTGGCATGGAAGTCGATATATAGGTTAATATGAGATAAGGCTGTTTGAATAATTCTTGAAGTATTCTAAACATTACAAATGATCTAGAATAGCTCCTGTAAACATTACAGTTGATCTTTTGACTTCAAACAGAACCAAGTTATCAATTTGTGAGCATAGGAATCGATATTATTGGACTGACCAAGCATAAAAACATTGTTTCCTGCAACTAAAAATGATAAATTATATTAAATGGGTTTTTACTATCGCAAATTTTCATCAAAGAACATTACATCTATAACGTATTGTATTCATGAAAAACATGAACCGGATTGTGAAGCAAAACTCAATATTTATATTTTTATCCTTAGATTGCAACGTGAATAATGAACTACAAAATAATCATTTAAGGCTTAGAGCAGTACAACATTTAATTTCAGACTCACCAAAAATACAAAAAAAAACCTATGTAAACTAACTATACAAGGTTCATATGTACACTGACTATACAAGGTTCATATGTAAACTGACTATACAAGGTACATGTAGACTGACTATACAAGATACAAGTAGACTGACTATACAAGATACATGTAGACTGATTATACAAGATACATGTAGACTGACTATACAAGGTACATGTAGACTGACTATACAAGATACAAGTAGACTGACTATACAAGGTGCATGTAGACTGACCATACAAGATACATGTAGACTGATTATACAAAATACTTGTAGACTGACTATAAAAGATACATGTAGACTGACTATACAAGATACATGTAGACTGACTATACAAGGTACATGTAGACTGACTATACAAGATACAAGTAGACTGACTATAAAAGATACATGTAGATTGACTATACAAGATACATGTAGACTGACTATACAAGATACATGTAAACTGACTATACAAGATACAGGTAGACTAACTATACAAGATACATGTACACTGACTATACAAGATACATGTAGACTGACTATACAAGATACATGTAGATTGACTATACAAGATACATGTAGACTAACTATACAAGATACATGTAGACTGACTATACAAGATACATGTAGACTGACTATACAAGATACAAGTAGACTGACTATACAAGATACATGTAGATTGACTATACAAGATACATGTAGACTGACTATACAAGATACATGTAGACTGACTATACAAGATACATGTATACTGACTATACAAGATACATGTAGACTGACTATACAAGATACATGTAGACTGACTATACAAGATACATGTAGACTGACTATACAAGATACATGTAGACTGACTATACAAGATACATGTAGATTGACTATACAAGATACATGTAGACTGACTATACAAGATACATGTAGACTGACTATACAAGATACATGTAGACTGACTATACAAGATACATGTAGACTGACTATACAAGATACAAGTAGACTGACTATACAAGATACATGTAGATTGACTATACAAGATACATGTAGACCGACTATACAAGATACATGTAGACTGACTATACAAGATACAAGTAGACTGACTATACAAGATACATGTAGACTGACTATACAAGGAAAATATAGACCAACTATACAAGATACATGTAGAATGACTATACTTGAGAATTAACTGTAATGATTTTTTGGTTTATTGAACCATAAACTAAATTTTTCGTGGTGCACATTGAATAATCCGCGAAGCGATTAATGTAAAATGTGCACCATTAAAAATTTAGTGCATTGATATATTCGGCGCGAAAATTTAGCAAATTCATAGTTTTTTCCATGAAAATATTAAAAATTCGGCTAATGAAATCGGCGTATTAATATTTACACCTGTCAATCACATTGCACGTGGCGTCCGTGCAACTGCGAAGTGCATATATTTCATTGTTGTATTCTGGTTTAAACTGGATTCGATAATACTTTCGTTACGATATTAGGCGTAGTTTAAATCATCGGTTATCCAATCAAATTCTTTTGACTTTATAAAAGACAGACTATTCAAGATATATGTAGACTGACTATACAAGAAACGTGTAGATTGACTATACAAGATACATGTAGGCTGACTATACAAGATACATGTAGACTGACTATACAAGTTACATGTAGACTGACTATGCAAGATACATGTAGACTGACTATAAAAGATACAAGTAGACTGACTATACAAGATACATGTAGACTGACTATTCAAGATACATGTAGACTGACTATACAAGATACATGTAGACTGACTATAAAAGATACAAGTAGACTGACTATACAAGATACATGTAGACTGACTATTCAAGATACATGTAGACTGACTATACAAGATACATGTAGACTGACTATTCAAGATACATGTAGACTGACTATACAAGATACATGTAGACTGACTATACAAGATACATGTAGACTGACTATAAAAGATACAAGTAGACTGACTATACAAGATACACGTAGACTGACTATAAAATGCTTATATGGACCGACTATGTAAGATACATGTAGACCGACTATACAAGATACATGTAGACTGACTATACAAGATACATGTAGACTGACTAAACAAGATACACGTAGACTGACTAAACAAGATACACGTAGACTGACTATACAAGATACATGTAGACTGACTATTCAAGATACATGAAGACTGGCTATACAAGATACATGTAGACTGACTATAAAAGATACAAGTAGACTGACTATACAAGATACATGTAGACTGACTATTCAAGATACATGTAGACTGACTATACAAGATACATGTAGACTGACTATTCAAGATACATGTAGACTGACTATACAAGATACATGTAGACTGACTATACAAGATACATGTAGACTGACTATAAAAGATACAAGTAGACTGACTATACAAGATACACGTAGACTGACTATAAAATGCTTATATGGACCGACTATGTAAGATACATGTAGACCGACTATACAAGATACATGTAGACTGACTATACAAGATACATGTAGACTGACTAAACAAGATACACGTAGACTGACTAAACAAGATACACGTAGACTGACTATACAAGATACATGTAGACTGACTATACAAGATACATGTAGACTGACTATACAAGATACATGTAGACCGACTATACGAGATTCATGTAGATATATCTTACACGGTACAAGAGGATCGTTTATACTGGTGCGCGATTTATATTGAGTGAATTGATTATATGATGTTCATTTTCCGGTCAATTCAAAATGTTTACGGATATCAAAGGGGCAAACACAAGCTAACGCTTAACACCTTTTAAGTATTCTATTCTCAGATATCCTTTCAAAAGGTTGACAGCTTTGATGTACCATTTCCATTTTTTATAGATAGCTTTAAAAAGTAGTTGCTTGCCATAGAACTGTATTTTCTCTGTTAATCAAGTATTGTTCTGATCATACATGTTGTGTAGTATTTGCCCCTCGAGGGTCCATAATTGACCAATAAACTTGTTTTCTTGTATTCTTGATATTACAATAAATAGAACGAATACGCAGATACTTCTGTGTCCTGTCAAGGTTTTTGTTTGTTTTGTATCAAGTCATTATAATCATCTGAACAATAAGAGTACAAGTCAAGGTTAGGCCATTAGGATTAAATATTCATACCCAGACATCTACGTCTTGTTTGTAGGTACCAAGAGTATCTTACATGTACCTAATTAGTTGGTTATTGTTAATCAATAACAATTTAGAAAAGACGAGTATCCTTATAAGTTGTAAATTATATAAATGTGTTTTATCTAGACAAAGGTCGCCACTCAGAATCTTTAAGTGGGAGAAACAACGGCGGCAATTTTTAAAAGCTGCTCGGCGAAGGAGGACACAGCGGTTCGTGTTTGAAGAATAATGATATGTTTGAATTTCAGTCTTTAATACTCAATATTATGTAGTTATGTGCAAAATGTAAAAAAAATGTCTGTCAATATTAACAATCAATTTTAACAAAATCCAACCAAAAGTTGAAATGAAACCAACGTAAAACAATCCCGTGAAGAAAAGTGAGTCGCAGATTTTAGTTCGTGAATAATATTCGTGATGGAGGCAAATTCTTTTATCCATCTAGTATATTACCGGTTGACCATAAGCATCGTCAAAATATATTTCTATCACACATTGATTAAGTACTTGGTAATGAGTGACACAATGAACATGAAATGATGATGAAGTGGAAGACATGGGAACCTTAGGGCATTCCGAGTGTTTAGACTACAACTGGAGGGATGGGAAAGATTTGGGTACTTGCTTTAAGACCCTACGTGTCCTACTCGTATCGAGACATTTACTGATCAGGTTTTGTTAACGTGAGAGGAACGTGACATTTTTTCCCAACACGATGCACCACTTTGCTATGCAGTCAGGTTCTCTGCATTACAGCCTGACAACCCCGGCATTCATTATGACAGGGCAGCCCAATTCAACCACCTGGAGAACACATGCGTCTGTCATCCGAGTCGCTTTGTAGGGAAAGCGACCCAATCCAATGTTAGGTGTCTGAGCGCTCTTTCATGGACTTTCCCGACAAGCTGACACCGGTACACAGTCGCATTGATAACAACTTTCAAACAAATACCTCCAAAACTGTGTAAGCGGATACATGTAGAAAAAAATCATTATTGCCACTGATTTGAAAGAACATTTGAGTATAATTGATAGGCAAAAAGCAATTAGTTTGAATTGTTTTTGCAGCGTCTACATCTTTTTTTTTGGGGGGGGGGGGGAATGGCAACCACAACAGCAATATCCATTTGAAAGTGAGAAATACAATCTTGGAACTAAAACTGACAAATGGATGAACAAAAGTAATTCCCTTTTCTTTAACGCTTTTGTTGTTTTCAACCAGCGGACATGTACAGTTATATCAAAACGACTACGTAGCAAAACAGGAAGCAGATAAGCACACACGGAATCGAGACTTTATACTGAAGTCACATATAAAATATGGCTATAAGATCATATATTGGGGTGTAGGTATTCATCGGGTTCGAGTGCGTCAGATTTAGAGATCGAGTTAAAGTTCGAGTTACAACTCAAGTTTGACTTAAAGTTCGAGTCATTATTTATTTAACTGGAGAGCATGAATTACTTCACAAAATCGACATGTCCTGACCGGGACTCGAACCCGTGACCTCTAGGTTTACAGTCAGGCGCTCTACCTCTGAACCAAAGAAGTACCTCCCTTGTTCAGTGATAAAGGCTGGCTATTTAAATCTACTAGGAAGGGGAGCAATCCCGTTACACTTCCCCCTCCTCAAGAGTCATCATACCTTTATGTATGACTCTTAACACAACTAACCCTGGCTAGTTTTCCTGTTCTTACCATCGTGGTTTTTGAGTTGGGCGCCAATGTAAACAAAATCGACAATGTCCTGGCCCGTACTCGAACCCGGGACCTCTAGGTTTACAGTCAGGTGCTCTACCTCTGAACCAAAGAAGTACTTATAAAGGCTGGCTATTTAAATCTACTAGGAAGGGGAGCAACCCCGTTTCATTTATAAGAATATTTGATTCTTTCATACGGTCATATAATATTGAAAATACTGGCCTAAAAACATGACCAGCTCCTTAAGATGTACCTGCCCTAAAATTTTTAAGAAGATCCAACGACCCATGTAGGAGTTATTGCTTTTCTCAGATTTTGTTTTTCAAATATGCACTTTTTAAGTTCAATATCTTAAAACTATAAAAGATATTTCGGGATTTTAATTTGCATAATGATAACACATCTAGATTTACAAAACTTTAAAGGCAAACTCATAAGACATTTTATGCAGCCTTTCCTCGTTATTTCTAAATCGTTAATAACTCCCCTGACAAAATAACTTTAATTGCAATCAAGCTTGATATAGATGTCATTAGCCTGTGTTGTAAATTGTATTTGTGCAAATAACTCAAAACTGGTGACAGAAGTCAAAAGTCTGATGCATGCAAAAGTGTTGAGCATCTCAAGATTAGATATGCCAGTTTAAAGCTGAATTAATAAACAATATGAATCACAGTAATGAAATCACAAAAACAAATTAATAAGCAAATAGAAAAGATTCATTGTAATTATATAAAGCTGTAAAATATCTGCCAGTCTTGGCAGTATATACAGGTCTTCTTTTAAATGTTCATTTTGTTCCTTTTAAAAGATGCCGAAAATGATGTATCTTTTGTTTTAACTCGCAACATTTGACCTTGACGCAACCATAATGACAAAAAAAAACACAAAAGAAAATTTCATTTTAAAAAAGTACATTGCGTCCTATATTCTTGTCCAATAAAAGAGTCTTTCCATGAATGGCACAGAACAAGTTCAGTTCATATAAACCCAATAAAAGGATTTAATCAGATTTTTTACCATTACAGTATTCAATAAAAATGAAATAGCCCTATAACACGGATGGGTGTAGGTAATCATCGAGTTCGAGTTCGAGTCAGAGTTAAAGTTCGAGTTACAGTTCGAGTTACAATTCGAGTTCGAGTTAGAGTTCGAGTTAAAGTTCGAGTTAGAGTTCGAGTTCGAGTTAAATTTTGAGCTAACTCGAAACAGTAATTTTTATAGACATAGTCGAGTTACGACTCGAGTTAGAGTTCGAGTTCGAGTTAGAGTTCGAGTTACAAATCGAGTTCGAGTTAGAGTTCCGACCTAAAGAAACCTATTTTTAGCAAACTACAACACTTTCCACGAGAAAAAAAATAATTCAGACATCTATTATGTTGTGCTGTGGTTAAAAAAAAATATATTAATCCACCCAAGGACGAGACAATACTTTGAAATACCTTGGTTTATTTTGTTGCAAAAAAAAAAGTTTATAGGACAAGACTAAGGGGACGACCATTTGATTTTGAGGGGGGGCTGTTTCTGTTAATAAATATTCTGGCTTGGAAAAAGTTGAAATAAATTATCTGGCCTCTGTTTGCAAGAAAATAAATAATCTGTCCCAAGATCCTTGCTCAATGCAGAAAATAAATATTCTGGCCCGCAAAATTTTGAAAAAAAAAAATATTTGTCTCGACCGAAACTGCCAGTCCCCCTCCCTCAGAATCAAATGGTCGTCCCCTAAACATGTATACATGTATGTTACTCTCGATTATTTACTAGAGAAATTTGTATACACATCATGTTCTTATATTATTAAATATTACATGTACTTGTATGGGATTTCAATTTAACACATGAGTGTACAGAAGCTGGTCTGTTTCTGTTTGACAGGGACCGGCTTTTAAAATGGAAAGAATCCTTGTTTTTTTTAAAGAATTTTAATGAAAGTAAATTGTCAGCACATGCAAGAAAATTTCCGATGAAGGATCGCTGCTATATAAAATAATGTTAACTTTAAAAAAAGATCTACGCCCCATTTTTCAAGAGGGGGTATAATGATGCACGAAAGACCAAATTCTGGACATAGAACAATAAATAATTTGTAACTCGAACTCTAACTCGATTTGTAACTCGAACTCTAACTCGAACTTTAACTCGAACTCGAGTCGTAACTCGACTATGTCTATGAAAATTACTGTTTCGAGTTAGCTCAAAATTTAACTCGAACTCGAAAAATAACTCGAACTTTAACTCGAACTCTAACTCGAACTCGAATTGTAACTCGAACTGTAACTCGAACTTTAACTCTGACTCGAACTCGAACTCGATGATTACCTACACCCAACACGGATTATCATTAAATCTATAATTTGATAAGAACTCTGTTATTAATAACTTCTATTTTTAGTAGCTAACTTTGGCTAATTATCATTTAATTGAAACCTTATTAGCCCCTTGTGAGTGCTTTTATAAATGAATTTTGCTCTTACAAAATAGGCAAATCCTAGATTGCTTTTAAGTAACGAAAATTTCCCTTTTAAAGAAACTGACAAACTGTTTTCATAAATTATTTTGAAGGCCAAAGTAATTAAAATTATATTGGTTTGAGCATATGAACTGTAAGAAGCAAGAGGCCCCAATGGGGCATTTCTAATGTTAAAAGTCAGAAAAGGCAACGACAAAACCGGTAAATACGAACAAAAACAGCACGAGGAAACACAAAACATGAAAAACCCAAAATAAACCGAACAGAAATCAACAATACGAACTCAAGTCGTAACAAGAGTGCTCCAGGAGAGTAACAGTTTCTGCTTGCTTTAGCATTCAGTGTGTTAAATCCGGAAAAGCAAGACAAAACAAAACTACTATGACAAACTAACATCTGTACTCATCTGCGAGTTTTTGCACATTCAGTATAATCTACGGAAGAGCAATCGGACCAGATTAAAAACAAAATGTTATTTTTGCGATTAAACGCAAAGTATTACAAATAAACGCAAAAACGTTTGCGGATAAACGCAATAATTTTCAAATAAACGCAAAGATGTTTGCGATTAAACGCAATAGATTGCGAATAAACGCAATGATGTTTGCGGTTAAGCGTTTGTTCGCAAACTATTGCGTTTAATCGCAAACATCTTTGCGTTAATTTGCAAATTATTGCGTTTATTCGCAAACGTTTTTGCGTTTATTCACAATACTTTGCGTTTAATCGCGAAAAAATAATATTTTGTCTTTTAATCTGGCCCGAATGCGCTTCCTTAATAATCCGCGTCGCGGATTTTACAATGTGCAATTTTTTTCATACCCAATGAAAAAAAATTATAGCTGAAATGAAAAATGGGATGTGGGACCTCGTTTTTTCAATATATTCATTTAAAAGCTGCAATTATGGCGGGAATATTACAAAGACATAAAGGAAAAAATCAACTTCAAGACCATTTACTTTTACTTTTTTAACGCAAAATGGACTTTCAAATGGATATCCAAATTATGACCAAAAACTAACATAATATTTCTTGAAAAATTGTAATGCATTCATAGATATTTGACGACCCTCTAGCTACAAATTCATTTAATTTAAATTAGGCATGTGCCATTCAATCTAAATGTTAAAGTAGATGCCCTATCTAGGTCTACTCTGCCACATAGTACAAAGAAGGAGTTACATTCAACAGAGTTTTCATCAATTTGTTGTTACAACACAAAAGTTTTCTTCAGGTCTGGACAACAAAGCTTTTGCAGTAGACGCAGTGTAATTATCTTGGTAAAGAAAGTTGTCGTTCATGTGTTTTCCCTTTTCTCAAACATTCTCTACATACATTACATTGCATGCTATGTCAAAACAATCATATTTTCGTCATTTTTGTATTCGCTTTCCTGTATTTAAAGACATAGAACCTATCATTTTCGCAATTTTAAAAAAAAATTTGAAATTCACACTATTTGAAGAAAACACTTGTAAAACCTTTGAAAACACTGTTAGTTTCAAAAAAACTACCAGAAAGTATTCTTTTCGAGAGAAAACTGCATAAAAACACGAAGTGTCAAAAAAGAGGACAAACTAATTATAAAATGTAAACACTTGCGTGCGGTAAATTGAGAAACGAAAATTAACCACTACGAAACGGAGCGAAAACAAAAGCTATAAAGAAGGAAACGAAAATAGTATATTAGGCAACCAAAATCTGTACAGATTGGAAACGAAATCGAGCAAAACAGGAAAAAAAATGAATCGATTTTACCCGATACTAGTCGTTTTCTTAATTAACCGATTTCGATTTGTTTTCGTATCGTTTTGGTTTCATTTCGTTTCGCAGTTTACCTGCACCCAGTAAAGGTCACGTGAATAACGGTTTACCAAAAGTAAATATTTATGTTGGACAATACTTAATATTAAAATAAGATAATTTTATATAAAGCTGCAAAGAAATGAGTTTTTATGTCGGTAAAGATAAGTTTTAGAATGTATACTTTTGATATATGTTCTTTTTATTCGATGTGAAAAAATTGCGAAATGGATAGGTTCTATGACTTTAAGCTTGATAAAAAATGCACATCACATGGATGAAATAGATTAAATTTCGTAATAAATATTGATATTGAGGTTTGTTATATTTTATTATATAATTTAATTATGCATTTCATTTTTAAATTGCATAATCAAGAAAAGACGCTTAATTTTGGAAAAGAAATTATTTTCTGTCATTAATAAAATAAATGGGGTGAGATTGCCAGGACAATGCAGACTAGCACTGACTTCTTGATTGTCTGGAACTTTGTTGTCATTTATATTTTTACAATCCGTTCTAGACCAAAAAAAAAAGATCGTAGACTGGCTTTCTCTTTTAACCTCACTTTCCGTACTTTCACTGAACAATTCTCGATTTAGTGACTTTCTACATCTCATATATACTCAGGAACTTGAGATAAAAGACACAACATATTCAAGTAAGTCTGCTTCATATTTTGATCTTCATCTAGATTCTCATAGAAAACTTTCAAACAAAACTCTATGACAAACGTGATGACTTCAACTTTCTAATTGTCAAATTTTCCTTCTTGTGTAGCAACATTCCGTCCGCTCCAGATTATGGAGTTAATGTATCACAATTGATTTGTTATTCCAGAGATTGCGGTAATAACATTGATTTCTCGGCAGAGCGTTTGACACAATAAATGTTACCACAAGGTTATGGTGCTCCACGGCTGCTGTCGTCACTCAAGGAATTTTACGATAGACATCACGCACTCATAGACAAATATTGGATTTCCATCTCTCGAATGAGTGCAGATTTTGGTTTATCATAGGGTTTTGTTTTGTCTTCCTATACCGGATTTGACACACTGAAATAGAATTGAAAATTGGCTGCGCGACGGGTGCTATAGCAGGCAGGATCTGCTGGCTCTTCCTGAACACCTGAGTTCACTCTTATTTCGACTAGATTTCGCGTTGTTAATTGATATTCAGTAGTGTTTGTGTTTCCAATTTTATATATTGTCTGTCTTTTTCGTCCTCTCCTTGTTTGTGTTTGCTGATTTTGCCTCTGCCCTTTCTGAGTTTGACATTCGGATGCCCCATTGGTACCTCTGCTTCTTTTTGTTCAGATTTTAACCTCGATTTTGCCAACGTAACGTTTCCCTTCTTTTGAATCTTTGCCAGGAGCTTATAGTTGTTTTTTGTTTATTTTGTTTTGTTTTTTGTTTTTTGTTTTTTGGTTTTTTTTTGTTTTGTTTTTTTTTTTTTGGGGGGGGGGGCTTTCTTTTTAGCTCAGTCCAGGTGAGCTTTTGTCATCACTTGGCGTCCGTCATCGTCTGTCGTTGTCGTCTGATAGCTTTATTTGGCCTTAAAAGAATGGACTGATTTCGAGCTTTCATTTCATACATGTTACGTTTCACCTGAACCGAAAGCTAGATAACTGGCAACGTTAAAAAAGGACAAAACCTCGATTTTTGCGTATTTTTATCCCCAAATGTGAGCTTATGCCATCACTATGCGTCTGACGTCGTCCGTTTACAATTTCAAAAATCTTCTCTAAAAATACTGAACCAATTAAACTGAAACTTTGCGGGAATGATATATGACATGTTGGCAACAAAGAATTTTCATTTTGAAATGATTCGATAAAAAATCATTGCTAAAATTAGAACAGGGATTTAAACAGCAGGTTTATGCAAATAACTAAAAACCCGTGACAGATTTAAAAATTCTGGCATAGGATCAAAGTGATCAGCATGTCAAGTTCTATCTGCCCTGAAATTTTGAAGAAACTTCAACCAATCATGTTGGAGTTGTTGCCCTTTTCTTGATTTTTTTTCTGCTTTTTGCACTGATTTTGTGTTATAACTAAAGAACTATATAAGATATTGAAGTTATTTCAATTGCATATTGTTCAGCAAAGTAAGCTCTACAATATTGTTAATTGGATCGAAATTGTCAGATGACCCCATATAGGGGTTATGGCCCCTTAAATGCCAAAATAGTGGGTTTAGCGTTACAGATTGTGAACGAGAAAAAGGTTTTGCTTGCTTAAATGTTAAGCTTAATTATAGAGCTCTACAAAATTTTCCATATTTCATCTGTCACTTATTAGTCAGCTTTGGGTCCGTATTGTAAGTAAGTCTTAATGAAGATTAGAGCTGTGCTGGCTGGTTGTATGCCAAGGGGCCGCTTCAGTAGCCGGATTGGTCTAATCAGAAGGACCGAAAATGCAATACGATATTTGCTTCTATCCTTTGTATTCTATCTTTCTCTTCCAGTTCAGCTAAGCTAGCTACTCCTTATTCTTATCAGTTCATAACTTTATTTATTACCGCCGACGCCCCTGCCCTTTAGTATTCCGAAACGTAATAGTCTGCAAATACAGTGTTTTGTACCATGTAGATGTAGATGTAGATGTAGATGTAGATAAGGTCAAAATTGTCAGATCACCCCTTATAGGAGTTATGGCTCCTTTAACGCCAAAAATATTTGCTATAGCTTTATAGTATGTGAACAATAGCAGATAAGGAAAAGGTTTTGCTTACTTAATCGTTCAGCTAATTGAGATTTACAGATTTTCAATTAGGTTAAAATTGTCAGATGACACCTCATAGGGGTTTTGGTCCCTTAGTTAAACACCAAAATAGTTGTTATAGCTTTATAGTTTGTAAATGATAGGAGATCGGGAAAAAGTTTTGCTTACTTTTAAAAATGTTCAGCTAATTGAGCTCTACAAAATGTCCATTAGGTCAAAATTGTCAGATGACCCCTACAATATATGGCCAAAAATAGTGGTTTTTTGCTTTATAGATTGTGAACGATAGTAGATAGAAAAAAGGTTTTGCTTGCTCAAATGTTCAGTTAATTGAACTCAACAAAATTGTTCATTAGGCCAAAATTGTCAGATGACCATTATAGGGGTTAACGCCCCTTAAATGCCAAAAATAGTGGATTGTATGTGAAAGATTGTGTACCACATTTGCTTGTTTGAATGCTCAGCTTAAAAGAGCTTTCCAAGGTGAGCGATTAAGGCTCCTGGGCCTCTTGTTGGAGTTTTCTCAGAGAAGCAGACGATGTGAATTAAATGTTCTTTCATTGAGAATTCATCTTATATACATGTACAAGTATATTTTCTGTTCCTTTTCGGAAAGCTCTTTTGTTTACTAACATAAAATCTTAATTTCAAGGAAAATATTTCTGGTCTTTATACGGCAGCTGGTCAATGTTATACCTGCGTTATCTGCTTCACCAAAACTTCCTCTTTGCTATGACAGACAGGGACAGTTTGCTTATTTTATATCATCTTATAAAGTTTCAACATCTTTACACGTTATGGAGCATGACAATAGAGCCATATCTTGGTTTTGAACTGAATATTTCAGTTCCTTTTTTTCTGTCGAAAATCATTTCGCATATTATTTGGAGATCATGAGCTAATAGTCTCAATAACCCAGACGCTTATCATAAGATAATAAAGGTCTTGAACAGATTGATTACCTATTTTGTCACATGTACGTTCGGAGTACTTTCAAGCTTTATCATTTGGACAAAAACCACTCACAAGTATCGTATAGTTCTTTAAAAAACACTCGACCTTAGGTTCAGAATGTTGTGCCTAAGGTACAGTGAATTTAGGCAAATACAATAGCTAGATAACTCTTTTAATCGATGTGAGTTGTTCCCTTATAACATAATATTTCTTATTTTTTAATAAGATATCCTATTTTACATTTTTTGAACACACGTTGGTTTTGTTAACAATAAAGAAAATCGTTTTATCGTTAAATTGTACTCTAGGGCATCTACCTGTTTTTTTATATATATATATTGTTTTTGTTTATTGTAGTAAAATAACTGGAACATTCTTGATTACCGAACCACGCGTGTTCGACCAATCCGATTCTTGATTTTACAGAACCAGTTATCAAAAACCAAGGATGACCAATGAAATGTGGAGTTTTCAAAGTTGTTTCAAATAAATTTTGTATGCTAAACACATCATATACACACTTGGTAAAGATTGAAAGGTAGAACGATCGCCACCTTTTGGTTACGAGAAGTCAATAGGTTTTTTTATTCAGGTTGGGTCCGAGACTAATGAGTTAGTCGTTTTCATAACAACTTCCTTTGCGTACTTTAAGGTTATTCGATATGTTTACCTTACAATTGCTCGATTTTTATTTGATTTTCAGTATGTGTACGGAAAAGGCTGCATATAGTATTCAACCGTAGCAGGGCCTAAATATAACAATTTCTGATCAATTTGGATGATATTTTCATTGTTGATATTTCTAATTTTTTTTTCGTTATTGAGCGCAGTCGATTTTAGGTTAATGTCACTTACACCCTTGAATATGGCCTCAAATCACATGCGACATTTAATTAAAATTTGACCTACAGTGTTCACCAACATGTCAGTCGAAAGGCACAATAGTTATTCTCTGACTTTATTCAAATGACATTTTAACGGAAATAATTTGTACTGAAAAAAAACTGTTGTATCTTAAACTAAATAAATGTGTTAAGGGACCGACCATTTAACTTGACGGGGGGCCTTGGTTTTTTTGTTTTGTTTTTTTTTAAATATTCTGAAAATTATTTTTGATGAAAAAAATATTTTGGCAGCTGAGGGTAAGAAAAAAAAATATTCTGAAGAAAGATTTCTGCTATAAAAAATAATGCTGATAATGAAAAAAATATTCTGTCGCGACCCCTTCAAAAAATAAAAATTTTGTCCGCGCAAAACAAAAAACCAAGGCCCCCCCCCTTCAAGTTAAATGGTCCATCCCTAATACAATAAGTTGTGCCCATATCTAGTCGCAAAATTTTGAACGTGCTAAAATTTCCGACGTTCACCAACGTGTTAGTAATAAATTATTTCATAGATGCATATGAAGTACCGATTTTATTCCAGTGAAATAAAATCTGGTAAATTCACAGTGTGAAATAACCAAAAAATTTTCACTCTTGCGTCATTTTCCGCCAAACTGAATTATGACGTCGCAAATTCTATTGCGTTGTCGTCATGACTGCTGCTGTCTAAATTCATATATATGATCATATATGCCATTCCAACTAATTTGTTAAAAAACGATTAGATATTGGCATTTTATCTATGTATTAAAACGATAATGAATACCTAACAAGTGATTTTCCTTTTCGTTTTTCGTTTTTCGTTTTTCAAATTTTTTTTTCAAAAATTTTTTTTTCGATTTTTTTTTTCGATTTTGAATAGGAAAATGACCCATTTTCCTTTTCGTTATTCATTTTCCTTTTCAAATTTTTTTTTTCAAAAAAAAATTTTTTCGAATTTTTTTTTTTTTTCGATTTTGAATAGGAAAATGACCCATTTTCCTTTTCGTTTTTCATTTTCCTTTTCGATTTTGAATAGGAAAATGACTCATTTTCCTTTTCGTTATTCATTTTCCTTTTCGTTTTTCATTTTCCTTTTCGATTTTGAATAGGAAAATGACTCATTTTCCTTTTCGTTATTCATTTTCCTTTTCGTTTTTCATTTTCCTTTTCGATTTTGAATAGGAAAATGACCCATTTTCCTTTTCGTTATTCATTTTCCTTTTCAAATTTTTTTTTTCAAAATTTTTTTTTTTCAAATTTTTTTTTTTTCGATTTTGAATAGGAAAATGACCCATTTTCCTTTTCGTTTTTCATTTTCCTTTTCGATTTTGAATAGGAAAATGACTCATTTTCCTTTTCGTTATTCATTTTCCTTTTCGTTTTTCATTTTCCTTTTCGATTTTGAATAGGAAAATGACTCATTTTCCTTTTCGTTATTCATTTTCCTTTTCGTTTTTCATTTTCCTTTTCGATTTTGAATAGGAAAATGACCCATTTTCCTTTTCGTTATTCATTTTCCTTTTCAAATTTTTTTTTTCAAAATTTTTTTTTTTCAAAATTTTTTTTTTTCGATTTTGAATAGGAAACTGACCCATTTTCCTTTTCGTTTTTCATTTTCCTTTTCGATTTTGAATAGGAAAATGACCCATTTTCCTTTTCGTTATTCATTTTCCTTTTCAAATTTTTTTTTTCAAAATTTTTTTTTTTCAAATTTTTTTTTTTTTTCGATTTTGAATAGGAAAATGACCCATTTTCCTTTTCGTTTTTCATTTTCCTTTTCGATTTTGAATAGGAAAATGACTCATTTTCCTTTTCGTTATTCATTTTCCTTTTCGTTTTTCATTTTCCTTTTCGATTTTGAATAGGAAAATGACCCATTTTCCTTTTCGTTATTCATTTTCCTTTTCAAATTTTTTTTTTCAAAATTTTTTTTTTTCAAATTTTTTTTTTTTTTTCGATTTTGAATAGGAAAATGACCCATTTTCCTTTTCGTTTTTCATTTTCCTTTTCGATTTTGAATAGGAAAATGACTCATTTTCCTTTTCGTTATTCATTTTCCTTTTCGTTTTTCATTTTCCTTTTCGATTTTGAATAGGAAAATGACTCATTTTCCTTTTCGTTTTTCATTTTCCTTTTCGATTTTGAATAGGAAAATGACCCATTTTCCTTTTCGTTATTCATTTTCCTTTTCAAATTTTTTTTTTCAAATTTTATTTTTTTCGAAATTATTTTTTTTTTTTTCGATTTTGAATAGGAAAATGACCCATTTTCCTTTTCGTTTTTCATTTTCCTTTTCGATTTTGAATAGGAAAATGACCCATTTTCCTTTTCGTTTTTCATTTTCCTTTTCGATTTTGAATAGGAAAATGACTCATTTTCCTTTTCGTTATTCATTTTCCTTTTCGTTTTTCATTTTCCTTTTCGATTTTGAATAGGAAAATGACTCATTTTCCTTTTCGTTTTTCATTTTCCTTTTCGATTTTGAATAGGAAAATGACCCATTTTCCTTTTCGTTATTCATTTTCCTTTTCAAATTTTTTTTTTCAAATTTTATTTTTTTCGAAATTATTTTTTTTTTTTTCGATTTTGAATAGGAAAATGACCCATTTTCCTTTTCGTTTTTCATTTTCCTTTTCGATTTTGAATAGGAAAATGACCCATTTTCCTTTTCGTTTTTCATTTTCCTTTTCGATTTTGAATAGGAAAATGACTCATTTTCCTTTTCGTCATTCATTTTCCTTTTCGTTTTTCATTTTCCTTTTCGATTTTGAATAGGAAAATGACTTATTTTCCTTTTCGTTATTCATTTTCCTTTTCGTTTTTCATTTTCCTTTTCGATTTTGAATAGGAAAATGACCCATTTTCCTTTTCGTAATTCATTTTCCTTTTCAAATTTTTTTTTTCAAAAAATTTTTTTTTCGAAATTATTTTTTTTTTTCGATTTTGAATAGGAAAATGACCCATTTTCCTTTTCGTTTTTCATTTTCCTTTTCGTTTTTCATTTTCCTTTTCGATTTTGAATAGGAAAATGACCCATTTTCCTTCTGTTATTCATTTTCCTTTTCAAATTTTTTTTTTCAAAAAAAAATTTTTTCGAAAATTTTTTTTTTTCGATTTTGAATAGGAAAATATAGGAAAATGACCCATTTTCCTTTTCGTTTTTCATTTTCCTTTTCGATTTTGAATAGGAAAATGACTAATTTTCCTTTTCGTTATTCATTTTCCTTTTTGTTTTTCATTTTCCTTTTCGTTATTCATTTTCCTTTTCAAATTTTTTTTTTCGAAATTTTTTTTTTTTTCGATTTTGAATAGGAAAATGACCCATTTTCCTTTTCGTTTTTCATTTTCCTTTTCGATTTTGAATAGGAAAATGACTCATTTTCCTTTTCGTTATTCATTTTCCTTTTCGTTTTTCATTTTCCTTTTCGATTTTGAATAGGAAAATGACCCATTTTCCTTTTCGTTATTCATTTTCCTTTTCCAATTTTTTTTTCCAAAATTTTTTTTTTCGAATTTTTTTTTTTTCGATTTTGAATAGGAAAATGACCCATTTTCCTTTTCGTTTTTCATTTTCCTTTTCGATTTTGAATAGGAAAATGACTCATTTTCCTTTTCGTTATTCATTTTCCTTTTCGTTTTTCATTTTTTTTTTCGATTTTGAATAGGAAAATGACCCATTTTCCTTTTCGTTATTCAGTTTCCTTTTCAAATTTTTTTTTCAAAAAAATTTTTTTTGCGAATTTTTTTTTTTTTTTTTCGATTTTGAATAGGAAAATGACCCATTTTCCTTTTCGTTACTTTTTCCTTTTCGATTTTGAATAGGAAAATGACTCATTTTTCATTTCGTTATTCATTTTCCTTTTCGTTTTTCATTTTCCTTTTCGATTTTGAATAGGAAAATGACCCATTTTCCTTTTCGTTATTCATTTTCCTTTTCAAATTTTTTTTTTCAAAATTTTTTTTTTCGAAATTTTTTTTTTTTCGATTTTGAATAGGAAAATGGCCCATTTTCTTTTTCGTTTTTCATTTTCCTTTTCGATTTTGAATAGGAAAATGACTCATTTTCCTTTTAGTTATTCATTTTCCTTTTCGTTTTTCATTTTCCTTTTCAATTTTGAATAGGAAAATGACCCATTTTCCTTTTCGTTATTCATTTTCCTTTTCAAATTTTTTTTTTCAAAAATTTTTTTTTTCGAAATTTTTTTTTCGATTTTGAATAGGAAAATGACCCATTTTCCTTTTCGTTTTTCATTTTCCTTTTCGATTTTGAATAGGAAAATGACTCATTTTGCTTTTCGTTATTCATTTTCCTTTTCGTTTTTCATTTTCGATTTTGAATAGGACAATGACCCATTTTCCTTTTCGTTATTCATTTTCCTTTTCGTTTTTCATTTTCCTTTTCGATTTTGAATAGGAAAATGACCCATTTTCCTTTTCGTTTTTCATTTTCCTTTTCGATTTTGAATAGGAAAATGACTCATTTTCCTTTTCGTTATTCATTTTCCTTTTCTTTTTTCATTTTCTTTTTCGATTTTGAATAGGAAAATGACCCATTTTCCTTTTCGTTTTTCATTTTCCTTTTCGATTTTGAATAGGAAAATGACTCATTTTCCTTTTCGTTATTCATTTTCCTTTTCGTTTTTCATTTTCCTTTTCAAATTTTTTTTTCAAAAATTTTGTTTTTCGAATTTTTTTTTTTTTTTATTTTGAATAGGAAAATGACCCATTTTCCTTTTCGTTTTTCATTTTCCTTTTCGATTTTGAATAGGAAAATGACTCATTTTCCTTTTCGTTATTCATTTTCCTTTTCGTTTTCATTTTCCTTTTCGATTTTGAATAGGAAAATGACCCATTTTCCTTTTCGTTATTCATTTTCCTTTTCAAATTTTTTTTTCAAAAAATTTTTTTTTCGAATTTTTTTTTTTTTTTTCGATTTTGAATAGGAAAATGACTCATTTTCCTTTTCGTTATTTATTTTCCTTTTCGTTTTTCATTTTCCTTTTCGATTTTGAATAGGGAAATGGCCCATTTTCCTTTTCGTTATTCATATTCCTTTTCAATTTTTTTTTTCAAAATTTTTTTTTTTGATTTTTTTTTGATTTTTTTCTTATTTTGAATAGAAAAATGGCCCATATTCCTTTTTGTTTTTAATTTTCCTTTACATTCTTCTTAAAGTTCAAAATTCAGGTCTCCGAAGCACAATTTTGAACGCCTTGATGCAAAATCATAAACAGAAAAAAATTAACGTGTATCTAAACTATGTTCTCGTTAGATATTTGATTTTTGTTAGCTTCAGATGATCTTTGGTTTTTTTTTTTTTTTCAAAAAGGACAGGACATCAGACAAAGATTGAGAATCTTCTCTGTGTTTTTTTAAGAGATAAATACTTGACAACGATAATCAGTTTTAGATGAAAATTAATGTACTAAGTAATCGCTTCTTCTATCTTTTTGCTTTTTGGAAACGATTGTTTTTCTTTCGTTTCTTTTGTTGGTTTTCGACCTTCTAATGTTTTGCTTTAAATGCTGATTAAAAGTTTTTCTTGAAATATGCATACAAGTATAAAGCAAAACCAAATATACCGTTTTTTAACAGCTTTGATTGATATTTTGTGTTTTGTACAGTTTTCAAGTTTCAAGATAAAATCTGCCCTTTAATGCCCATAACTTCAATAAGGGGCCATATATACAAGCCACAAAAAGACACGATACCAAGGCTTTTTAATTTTAACATAGTTCCACGAAACTGTTTGACTGCAATTTGTTATATGAATAGAATGAAAAATTTATTCTTCAGTTGAAGTGAACAACATTTTTCAATGCCGTCAAATAACGTCAATTTTAACAATAAAAAGTGAAAATTATCTTGAAAGAAATGTTAGAATTTTAACCTTGATTATGAAATGTTTCATTTTTTACAATATAAGACAACCAAAAGGCGATCAAAACTGAAACTGGAAAATCTGAAAATCGAAAACAACGTCAACGTCAAAACAGAGCAAAATGATAAATTAAATTTTACAGGTTTCTTTGCATTTTAATCTCAGTTTGTTTTTCAAACCTGATATTACACTTTTGACACACATCATCCCAGTACACGTCGAGGACAAAAAACGTCGAAACGTCAAATACAAGAAAATCATATCTGTGCTCGAAACTGGTTCATTTATTGCATATCTAATGCTGAACTGACGCCATTTATGAATTGGACTTGAAAAAAGCAATCGAAGCGCCAGGAAAGTGCTTTTGCAAAAATGGCCCACAAGCAAGCCAAACTCTGAAAGTAGCACACTATCGCTCTTTCATCACGCTATTTAAAGATCATATGATGTTTTTTTTCACTTTTAAACTGTTAAATTTTGTAACTTAAAATGATAAAACTGGTAGTTTTTATTTAAAACCGCGTAAAGTTACTTCTTTAAGAAGTCAGCCTTAAGATCAGTTTAATAATTTTGGTATCGTTTATTTTTGTGCCTAATATATATTTATAGATTTTTTAAGAGCTCAAGTAACTGACCAATGTCATGAAAAAAAACGCTAATTTTACCTTTTAAAAAAGGAAATAACAAAAATTACCGAACTGGGATGGGCAATCCTAATATCCAAGAAGAAAAGAGGAAAAAACAAGACGACATACCTCACTATACCTTGACTTTTGTATGATTTTTATATTGTAAGCGACCATAACGGGTTTTTTTTTGTGTAAAAGTCCAAATAATCAGGCATGTTGTATTTTGTCCTAAATAGTTAATCTGATGGAAGCCTTTTACATGTAGTGCCAAGCAAGACTAAAATATGTGTTTTAACAAGATTCAACCGCTTATTAAATTGCGGCCGCCACTTTAATATATTGCGGTCGTTACTTATTATGTTGCAGCCACCAAAACTAATATTACGGTCGTCACTAATTATTTTATCGGCCGCCACTTAATATTTATGGTAGCTGCCTCTAAATGCATCTGGCGGCCGGTACCTATTATATAGCAGCCGCAAAATAAATAAAGTGGATGTTGGGACATAACAAGTGGTGACGGCCATTTACTTAAGTGGCGATTGTGTTACATGTATAATATAAGGTGACCACCAAATAAATAAAGTGGCCGCCGCCATAGCCTAAGTGGCGGTCGCCAGATAAATTATGAGGCGGTCGTCGTCTCCTGTTAAAACAAATGTTTACTCATATAATCTTATATAACAATTAGTTGTAGCCATAGGTTCATTTGTAATATTCCTTTCTTTCATACTAATAATTTCTTGGTTCTATTTACACTAGCACTCGTCAGTAATCTCATACAATGTTACAAGAACGAGGAGGGTACTTTATCGTTATTGTCGTACGAGTGTGACATTTGGTATGGGCATTGAAGAATAATATGAAATGAAGCAGAGGTATCAATTGGGTATCCAAATGTCAAAAGTCCGAAAGGGCAGAGACAAAACCAGTAAACACCAACAAGAACGGGACAAAAACAGACAACATGTAAAACATGGAAACACAAAATACTGAATATCAATCAACAATCCGAACTCCAGTCGAAACAAGAGTGAACTCAGGTGCTCCGGAAGAGTAAGCAGTTCCTTTTTACTTTAGAAATAAAAAGAAATGAGTCCCTTCATGCACAACTCCGGAAACTTATTAGGGACACGCATACAAAAAACTCGCATCGGCAACTTACTATCTCGCCTCGGCGACTTATTTTTTCGCCCCGGAAAGTTACTATCTCGCCCCAGCAAGATACTTTCTCGCCCCGGCGACTTACTATCTCGCATCTGCGACTTATCATCTCGCCTAGGCGAGTAAATATCTCGCCGCGGCGACTTGTTACCTCGCCTCGGCGACTTATTATCTCGCCACGGCGGGTTACTATTTCACCCCGGCGAGTTAATTCTCTCGCCCTGGCGACTTATGATCTCCCGGTGGCGAGTTAAACAGGAAGTAGGACTTTTTGGGGGCATAAAATCGCTTTACACCTAATGGTACAATAAAACAGCGATACATGCTAAATAACTGTAGTTCCTTTTGTTCTTTTTTTACAATATCTTGTATGAAGTGTATATGGGATCGTGTCTCTCTGGCATATATTCCATATTTTTTCTTCTTAATAAAGACTTCGATGAAAATTCTTTATAATTTCACTACATGTGAAAAAAATCAAGTTCTCGGCAAACAGGAAGTAGGCCTTTTTGGGGGCATAAAATCGCTGTATACCTAATAGTACAATAGGACAAAAATGCATGACAAATATCAAGAGGTTTTTTAATGTAGTTGCTGAGAAAACTGTGACGGAAGTTTTTGTGTTGAGGCATGATGAAGGACGCAAAGCTACGGATTATGACACAGTGTCTCCTATATTTCGCTTTGAAACACGTTGTAAGCGACATAAAACAGATTTCCAGGAGCCTGGATCGCTCACCTGGCTTCAAGGACTCAATGTATCAATATTTTTCATTGCTAGCATCCATCTTGAAACTTTGTAGTGCTCATTAAATGGGCTTTTAAACAAGCAACTGCTTGTCACTATTTTCTATCGTAGCACACCGCCTATCAAGTACAATCCACTTTTTGTTTTGGAAATTAAGGGGCCATCTGACAATTTCACCCAAATGGACACTTTTGTAGTGCTCAATTACCAAAACATTTAAGTATGCAAAACCTTTTCATTATATTCGTTGGTTCATATTCTAGAAGGCTAAAAAATATGAAAGGATATGGAGCAAAATGAGCACGAGACCATATCACAAATAAAAACTGCAATTAATTTTAATGAGCTGTTTGGTCATTGCGGTAATATATTTCGCTTTAAAAGTACTTTGACCCCA
Organism: Arcuatula senhousia; assembly: GCA_963971305.1. Taxonomy (NCBI): domain Eukaryota; kingdom Metazoa; phylum Mollusca; class Bivalvia; order Mytilida; family Mytilidae; genus Arcuatula; species Arcuatula senhousia. Next base: position 9,597,659 of record OZ020307.1, read on the forward strand.
GAGATATGAAATCCACATTATAAACATGAGGCTCCCAACTGGCTATAACAACGTACTCAATGTATCAATATTTCCCATTGCCAACAGCCTGGAACCACTGTAAAGCTTAATTAACTGGAAATTTAAGAAATCAAAACCATAATTTTCATTATCTTTTATCCTTTCAATGTATAAGGCTTCAAGGGGACAATAACACTTATAACGTGGTCATCTGACAATTTTAATTCTTGGACAATTTTGTAAAGCTCTATTACATGAACATGAAGGCAAACAAAACCTTTTCTCCATCTTTTACGGTTCCATTCTGTTCAGATAAGGATAACAACGGGGTACCAGCCTATCGCTATGAAAAATCACTTGAAATCCAAATGTGATACAAGTAGCACAAGCCTCGGATTTATCGTGTATGTCTGGGTTAGTCTTCGAGAAACAAGAGGCCCCCAGGAGCCTGAATTGGTAACTGGTCCTTGAGCCATAAGGGTCTTTTCTTTAAGGAGTCATCTGACAACTAATACTCAATGGAGACTTTTGTGAAGCTCTAGTAAAGAGATGCATGTATAAGCAAGCAACATCTTTTTTTTTATCTGCATTAGTTTTCAATCTATAGGACAAAAAAAATGAAGAAACGCTATTTTTGACCTGTAAAGGACCATGACTCCTATAAGTGGTCATCTGACAACTTCGACCCAATGGAGATTTTTGTAGAGCTTAATGAGCTGAACATTTAAGCAAGCAACAGCTTTTCTCTATCTGCAGTAGTTTTCATTCTATAGGGCAAAAACATGAAAAACGCTATTCTTGACCTTAAAAGGGCCATAATGCCTATAAGGGGTCATCTGACAACTTCGACCAAATGGAGACTATCGTAGAGCTTTTGATTCTGAAGAGCCTAAAATCTTCAATTTTTTTCTATCTGTTATTGTTGCTGAGTTATAAGCCATTTTAAGTGATTTTACCTTATGTTCTATTTTTAGTAACAGCGGCCATGTTTTAATCGAATCATTTCATATTAAAATCTTTTCTTGTCAACATTTCATAAATCATTCCTGCAATGTTGAGTCAAATTGGTTCAGTGGTTTCAGAGGAGAAGATTTTTGAAATTGTTAATGAACGACGGACGACGACGGACAAAAGTTCAATTAAATACAATAGTACATTACCAACAGAACAATTCTACATATAAGTTAAGATTTTAAAATAATACGTGCCTTAATTGGAAGCCAATGCAATTCAAACAGAGCTTGTTTAGAACTGTCATACATAGAAAGACACAATACAAGTTTAGCACACATTTTCTGAATTATTTCAAGTTTTGACAATTCAGTTTGTGAAATACCATACAATATTATATTACAGTAATCTAAGTGAGATATAACCAAAGAAAGTACTTGGTTTTCAGTGGCTTCTTTTGACAGGAGTTTTACGTTTTCTTTTTATGCGCTCTTTAAAATTCAAAGATTCACCTATAATACACTAAGATACCTACTACAGTTTTCAGATTTAATTTGGTTTTCACAGATGTTTATTTCAAGTTGTTTCTTACTTTCAAACAGAATGAACAGTGATTTTGCATTGTTCAATTTTATTTTGTTATGGTTCATTCATTTATTGATGGTCATTGCACAGTCCTGACGTTCTGTAAAGGCACGTGTTCCTCTGTTACCGATGGTTCAATTCTCGTCTGTTTGCCGTGTGATCGTCTGCAAAACCATACACTGAATGGAGGGAGGGACTTTGTCAAAAATTGTTTCTGCAAAGGTTAGGTAAAGCCACGGCCCGAGGCTTGCAACTTCCCTGTGGAACACTGCAGTCAAGTGCTCGCACTGAGGACACATTGGAGTTAACATCAACTCGGCCATTACGGGGCCTCATATACTAGTACGACTCCATACATTGGAATGCATAATGACTTTTTTTAACATTCAGCAATATGTCATGTTCTACTGTGTATGTGTTACCGGTCTTCCAGTTTTTCGGCCCCTAGCTTGTCTGATGAAGGTTTATCCAGAAAAGCGCTAAACGCAGTGAAATTCATTCTGATCTTTTTTAAATAATATGATGTCTATATGTGAATCGTGTCTTTCTGGCACACATTTCATATTCTTTCATTTTAATATTTACAACCATGTTGTGTTTTTGTTACTACCGGATCATATGAATGTAATTGAACAGTGAGGTTTAGCGCCATAAACGTTTCAAATTTGAACGCCTCTACCAAGTCAGGACTATTTTGATCATTCATATATCCGGCGAGTGCTCTTGATTTGTCTTTTGCTATGAATATTTGAGATTGATTCTTCACAAGTTCGTTATTTTTTTACCCTTGCAAGAATTTTGATATAGTTCTATGGCCGTTTTGAGCTTTTTGCAAGAAACCTGTTATTTAACCCTCCTGCTCTATTTTAGCAACAGCAGCAGGTTTCATCGGATCAATTTAACTTTAGGCTCCCAGGAGACTGAATCGCTCACCTGGTCTAGTATGCTTATATGAACGTTTCGTTCAAATAAAATCTTAAATGGAGACTTTTGTAGATCTTTTCATTCTGAATGAGGATGGTGACTTCAAATTTCTTCCGTCTATTATTGTTTTTGGGTTGCTATGCCCTTAAGTTAGTTTTATCCCTGTAGGTAGGATGTTCTTTTTATGTCGCCTGCAACGTGTTGCAGATGCGACATGATATAGGGATTACTTTGGCTCCATCTGTCGTCCTGCGGTTTCACAAAAATTTCCGTCGCAGTTTTCCAGGCAATTTTATGCCACAGCCTCTTGATATTTAGCATGTCGCTTCATCCCAAAGTACAACAAGGTGTAAAGCGATTTTATGCCCGAAGAATAACTACTTCCTGTTTGACGAATAATTTAACGTTTTATATACAATGAACATATATGCAAAATTTTCGGTGCAGTTTTCCGGGCAAATATATGCCACAGCCTTTGATATTTGGCATGTAGCTTCATCCCATAGTACTACAAGGTGTAAAGCGATTTTATGCCCGTAAAATAAAAACTATTTATGTTTGACGAGCATGACCAATACTAAACGTTTTATTTTCAATGAACATATATGCAAAATTTTCGTCGCAGTTTTCCGGGCAACTACATGCCACAGCCTCTTGATATTTGGCATGTAGCTTCATCCCATAGTACTTTAAGGTTAATATAAATTTTATGCCCGTAAAATAACTATTTTCTGTTTGACAAATACGTTAAAACGTTTTATATACAATGAACATATTCGCAAAATTTTCGTCACACTTTTCGGGTAACTGCATACAACAGACCACTTAACGTTTTATATACAATGAACATATACGCTAAATTTTCGTCACACTTTTCGGGTAACTGCATGCAACAGTCAGATCACTTGATACTTTGCATGCAGCTTCAGCCTCTAGTGTTTTATATGGCATAGAGAGTTTTTATGCCCGTAACCCATCTACTTCCTGTTTACAAGAAAACATAGATACGCAGGCGACATATGCCTTCCGGGGAAGGCTCCATTTTGTTTTAGCAACAGCCACCATATTTGTGGATGGATAAAACTTCCCAAATCAAACTTTTTGCATAATACCCTAAGGTACATTTATGCCAAATTTTACTTATTTTTGCCTTCTGGTTTTGTATAAAATGATTGCTAACAACGATGGCGGACGCCAAGCAACTACAAACTAAAAATTAGCAAAAACCGACAAAAAGGGAAATTACTCCAGCATCAGTTATCAGATTTTTACGGATATTTGTCCACAGGTAGTTTTCATCATTCTGAAACTGTTTACCCCTCAAAGAATGTGGCTTAACCTTACCATTTTTGCGTTATTTTAAAAAAGTGCTCTTTTACCCAATGTTCTATTTTTAGAATCGGCGGCCATGAATTTCTAAGAATAAAAAATCTCCTCATCAGTTCCGTGCAGGATACCCTAAGAAACAAATATATCAAGTTTCAAGTTTGGTTGCATTTGTCCAAGCAGTTGTAGAGAAGATTTTTGAAGTTATTAAAGTAAAAATCGGCAAAAGATGTCAAAAAGAGCAATAAATCCGTAATGGGAAAGCCGATTGTTACGGGGGAAAATGGCGCAAAAATTTTTCGTTACCCGCTATTTTTTTAAGGATAAGTCGCCGGGGCGAGACAGTTAACTCGCCAGGGCGAGATAGTAAGTCACCGAGGAAAATAGTAACTCGCCTCGCCGGGGCGAGATAAATTTAGCAGGGGTGAGATAATAAGTCGCCGGGGCGAGATAGTAAGTCGCCGGGGCGAGATAATAAGTCGCCGAGGCGAGATAGTAACTCGCCGCAGCCAGATGATAAGTCGCCGGGCGAGATAATAAGTCGCCGAGGCGAGATAGTAACTCGCCGCGGCGAAATGATAATTGGCCAGGGCGAAATAGAAACTCGCCGTGGCGAAATTTTTTTTATGCATGTCCCTAATAAGCTTCCGTACATAACATATTGGTGAACCTAAACATTTTGAACATTTTGAACTCTTATGACTCTAGGTAGAAATTAATTCAACAAATTACGATAACAAACAAAACAATGTATTTCCAAAAATTAACAATTTTTAGGTTATATATTCTGCAATTTACAGTAGAAGACTGTGAATAATTACAGCTGTTAAAAATTTCAAATCGAAGCTTGGTTGAAAGATGTGGGACTGTAACATTACAACTAGTAGGGTTAAAATTGGGGGGGGGGGGGGTCTAACGTTTTGAAAAGTCAACAAATTTGAAAAAATAACCTTGAGAGTTATATGGGCCATTTTCCTATTCAAAATCGCAAAGGAAAATGAAAAACGAAAAGGAAAATGGGTCATTTTCCTATTCAAAATCGAAAAAAAAAAAAAAATTCGAAAAAAAAAATTTTTGAAAAAAAAAATTTGAAAAGGAAAATGAATAACGAAAAGGAAAATGGGTCATTTTCCTATTCAAAATCGAAAAGGAAAATGAAAAACGAAAAGGAAAATGAATAACGAAAAGGAAAATGAGTCATTTTCCTATTCAAAATCGAAAAGGAAAATGAAAAACGAAAAGGAAAATGGGTCATTTTCCTATTCAAAATCGAAAAAAAAAAATTTCGAAAAAAAAAATTTTTGAAAAAAAAAATTTGAAAAGGAAAATGAATAACGAAAAGGAAAATGGGTCATTTTCCTATTCAAAATCGAAAAGGAAAATGAAAAACGAAAAGGAAAATGGGTCATTTTCCTATTCAAAATCGAAAAAAAAAAAAATTTCGAAAAAAAAAATTTTTGAAAAAAAAAATTTGAAAAGGAAAATGAATAACGATAAGGAAAATGGGTCATTTTCCTATTCAAAATCGAAAAGGAAAATGAATAACGAAAAGGAAAATGGGTCATTTTCCTATTCAAAATCGAAAAGGAAAATGAAAAACGAAAAGGAAAATGGGTCATTTTCCTATTCAAAATAGAAAAAAAAAAAAATCGAAAAAAAATATTTTTGAAAAAAAAAATTTGAAAAGGAAAATGAATAACGAAAAGGAAAATGGGTCATTTTCCTATTCAAAATCGAAAAGGAAAATGAAAAACGAAAAGGAAAATGAATAACGAAAAGGAAAATGAGTCATTTTCCTATTCAAAATCGAAAAGGAAAATGAAAAACGAAAAGGAAAATGGGTCATTTTCCTATTCAAAATCGAAAAAAAAAATTTCGAAAAAAAAAATTTTTGAAAAAAAAAATTTGAAAAGGAAAATGAATAACGAAAAGGAAAATGGGTCATTTTCCTATTCAAAATCGAAAAGGAAAATGAAAAACGAAAAGGAAAATGGGTCATTTTCCTATTCAAAATCGAAAAAAAAAAAAAAATTCGAAAAAAAAAAATTTTTGAAAAAAAAAATTTGAAAAGGAAAATGAATAACGAAAAGGAAAATGGGTCATTTTCCTATTCAAAATCGAAAAGGAAAATGAAAAACGAAAAGGAAAATGAATAACGAAAAGGAAAATGGGTCATTTTCCTATTCAAAATCGAAAAGGAAAATGAAAAACGAAAAGGAAAATGGGTCATTTTCCTATTCAAAATCGAAAAAAAAAAAAAAATCGAAAAAAAAAATTTTTGAAAAAAAAAATTTGAAAAGGAAAATGAATAACGAAAAGGAAAATGGGTCATTTTCCTATTCAAAATCGAAAAGGAAAATGAAAAACGAAAAGGAAAATGAATAACGAAAAGGAAAATGAGTCATTTTCCTATTCAAAATCGAAAAGGAAAATGAAAAACGAAAAGGAAAATGGGTCATTTTCCTATTCAAAATCGAAAAAAAAAAATTTCGAAAAAAAAAATTTTTGAAAAAAAAAATTTGAAAAACGAAAAACGAAAAACGAAAAAGAAAATCACTTGTGTTAGGTATAATGAATAAAGTCTCATGAATAGCAAAAATACTATCACTCGTGCGGGAACGCACTCAGATTTAACTTGTGCGCGGAAGTCGACATTGCAATAGAATTCGCGACGTCATAATTCATCTGATGCGTTCACCGCCTCGTGATCATATTTTGGTTGTTCACTCGACCCAATTATTTATCCTATAATTATTCGAACATTAGTCATAAGTCGAAAGAACGTTATTCACACGATGGTGTACGATGTGGAGTGGTTTTGCGCACGTTGAAATGCGTTTGATGAATGCCGAACAAAAATGAAACGAACGTGTAATGTCTCTCTAACGATAGTCTACCGCACATCTAGCGCTTGTCTTACGACTAAGAAAACTATTTAACGTGTTTAAAACGTGTGCAGAGCGCAAAGAGCGTCATTGTAACGAACGAGTAGCTCAAGAACCGCCGAATTTGATAAGTTAATTTGAATTACAAAGGGGAGAATCAATTTCAAAAGCTTATTTACAAAAAAAACAATTAACAAAGCCCAAAACATCTTTAATAAAACAAGGATAACTTGGACTGATGGTCTGGAAGGGAAAGTAATTCTTGAAAGTTGCAATACATCCGTCGTGTTGTCGGTGGACATTTGGGGTAAAAAACTCAAATACAACGAGTTACGACAGCCTAACATCAATACTCATTTTAGTATTTTTAAATTTTATTAAGCACAGGCGTTCTTCTCTATTAAGGACATCCGTCATGCTGTCGGTGGTCATTTAGGATTAGTCAAGTACTGTAAAAAAGGATGTTAGGAAAACTCTACAGACCGGCATTTCTTACATGTATATACTCATTTGAGATTTTGAGAGTTTGTTAACAAATGTATTAATTCTTCTCTTTATATTATGGACATAACAAAATATAAAATTTATAATATTTTTCTATTATTGCAAAAATCATCACTCTTTGTTAAAAACAGCTTCAGAATAACGAAAATAAATTTACATGTGTCTATATTGATTCATTAATCCAGCAATACATTAAAGACAGATAATACATCTATTAAGGTTATTGTAGAACCATACTAAAATAAAAAGAACAGAATTCACGGCGGGTCTCCTCACCGAGAGAAAAGATAATAAGTTATACGAACGTTATGAATGCGTTCTGCAATCGTCACATATGCGGTAGGCAATCGTCAAGTACGCTTAACAACCAATATTGATAAGTTTTGAATAAGTTTGTCGTGCATTGCGGGTAGTCAGTCTGACGCTTTGGATTCGTTCACCGGGATACTTTTTCAGCAACTGCCAAGTTCCAACGTTTTAGAAAATTATTCGAACGTTGGCTAAAACGTTATAGTGTTACAGGTCAATAAAATAATCGGGAAGAACATTTAGGTTTAAACAATTCTAAAATTTAAACGGATAATTTATAGCTTTGATATGTTTTCTTCAACACAAAAGCTACCGGGCTTCCAACGGGGAATTAAAACAGAGAGAAAACTACAAGTGACGTAGTAAACTTCTGCAAAGCAAAGATGTTCGCCTGGGAAACTCGATTATCGCAACCAAACATTGGAACCCGGAAGTTTATTAATACGAAGTAAAAAACACTTAATGCAAGAATCGGAGAATGTCACTCCACGTTAAACTTGTCACAGATCTTAAATATATCTGAAGTAATATCTAAGATTGTATTTTAAGCAAGAAATCGTGTTTATAGTGTCAAGGCAATTCTAATCACCAGGACAAGTCCGGATTTAAGAAAAAATGTAATTTAACGTTATTTATTGAACAAAATAATTTTTTTTTGCTTTATTTACAATCATTCCATGTCATTCAGCAACTATACATAGAGTGACATTCTTGGATTTCTCAAATTTATCACATTTAATGAAAATCACAACATTCTTTGGGAAGTAAACTTAGGTAATTTGGACAGCTACTCTCTCGAATTTTTGACTATTGGACAGGTTGTCGTAATGATGAAATCATTAGCTCATTTTGACTTATATCCCGTTTGCAATAAACCCTAGACTTGCAATTCGCTGTAATAAGACAGATCAGGGAAAAGGCTTGTCGTCAGGAAATAATTTATTGATTAAGCTATGATATCAACAATAAACTGTTAACACAGAGATATGTCTCGCCTGTCGCAGCTGGACACTGTTTAAAATGAAGTTAGAAATGCAAATATTTAAAGTGACTATACCAGTGGCAATTTCTCAAAATTTAAATCTGCAATATATTGATGCATATACAATTGTATACCAAATATCAATGGTGTACCATTACTTGTTCACATAAAACAGATTAAGAAAACATTAACATTTCGCTTAATCAGTATAAAATCTCAAAGTTACTAAACCATGACTGCAGGAGCATACAGTTAAATGCCCTTGAAATTGATCTGTACTGACTCTAATGCAACTGCAGACCAAATATCAATAATGTATCATAACATCTTGATGTTAAACAGACTTAAGAAAAATGGTTAATATTGGCCAATACCTATAAACTTGCAAAGTCGGTAGACCATGACTGCAGGAGCATACAGATGAAATTATTTTAAAACTGATCTGTACTGATTCTAGTGCAACTGCATACCAAATATCAATGGTGTACCACAAATGCTTCATGTTAAACAGGCGTAACAAAAAACGTTAACATTTAGCTAAATTAGTATAAAATCTCAAAGTCACTAGACCGTGACTGCAGGAGCCTACAGTTGAATGCCCTTGAAATTGATCGGTACTGATGCTAATGCAACTGCATACCAAATATCAATGGTGTATCATAACTGCTTCATGCTTAACAGACTTAAAACATGGATAACATTGACCAAATCAATATAAAATCACAAAGTCAGTAAACCGTGACTGCAGGAGCATACAGATAAAATGCTTATAAAACTGATATGTACTGATGCTAATGCAACTACACACCAAATATCAATAATGTACCATAACTTGTTCACATAAAAAAACTTTAACAATTGTGGACGCCACCGTCGCCGCCGTCGGAATCACCATACCTAAGTCTCGCTTTCCGCGACTTTCGTCGCAGGCGAGACAAGATGTGTCTACATGAAAAAGCGGTATGTCAGGACCCTATAGTTTTTTAGTCTTTCTCTTTTGGGTTTTGTCAGGGTGGCAGACAAAGTATGTGAAATAAATGTTTTCTCGTACAGAATTCACTACATATGCAAGTAAATCTTCTGTTCCTCCTCGGATAGCTTTTACTGTGTAAAAATCAAATGATAAACATTGAAGTTAAAAAAAAAGGGAACAGCGATTGAATTGCTGTAATTCACCCTAAAGTCATGGGGAGAAAGGAACAGCGATTGGATTGATGTAATTCACCCTAAAGTCATGGGGAGAAAGGAACAGCGATTGGATTGATGTAATTCACCCTTAAGTCACGTGGAGAAAGGAACTTAGCGATTGGATTGATGTAATTCACCCTAAAGTCATGGAGAGAAAGGAACAGCGATTGGATTGACATAATTCACCCTAAAGTCACGGGGAGTAAGGAACAGCGATTGGATTGATGTAATTCACCATAATATCATGGGGAGAAAGGAACAGCTATTGGATTGCTGTAATTTACCGTAAGGTAACGGGTAGAAAGGAACAGCGATGGGATTGCTGTAATTTACCCTAAGGTAATGGGGAGAAAGGAACAGTGATTGGATTGATGTAATTCACCCTAAAGTCATGGGGAGAAAGGAATAGCGATTGGATCGATGTAATTCACCTTAAAGTCACGTGGAGAAAGAAACGGCGATTGGATTGCTGTAATTCATCCATAAGTCACGGGGAGGCCTTCAAGGTGGATGTGGCTTTGGATTGCTGTAGTTCACCCTTAAGTCACAAGGAGACCTTCAACGTGGAAGTCCATGACTTCCAGCAATTACATAAATAATACAGGCAGATTATCGAATTTACTTCCAAACGAAAGTTTGAGATATTTACAATTCCCAGTGTATGAACTTTTGTCAATTGCTTTTTTGGGGGGAGGGGTATTATTATGTGAATACTTGCATCCATTTTACATCTGACAAAAACTTCTGTAATTTTGGGTAAAGATCTACACGTAAGAATCAGAACTGTCTGTCGTAATGTTTATTTTTACTCTTTCATCTGAAAACCATTTCTTTTTGTCTTATCAGACAGTGAAGTCTGCTTTTTAGCTCATTGTCATCACTCGGCGTCCATCGTCCGTCGTCCATAAACTCGTAAAATGTTAACTCCTTTGACACCATATTAAGTTCAATTGCATCCAAACTTGGTATGTCAAAATTCGCACATACAATAAAAGTGATCAGCACCTCAAGATTTATCTGCCCTGAAATTTCAAAGAAGATCCAACAACCCATGTAGGAGTAAATTACCCTTTTTCTTGATTTTTGTTTTAATAAATTCTGCACTTATTAATCTCAATATCTTAAAAACAATGTAAGATATTTAAGAAATATAAATTGCATATTGTTGAAAACACCAAGATCTACAAAATATGTTATAAGGTCAAAGTTGTAGGACCATTCCTTTTGCAGTTTTTCCCTTAACAATTTTCCCAGCATTACATTAAAAACGTTTACACCTCTGACACCTTAAGCCAAATTGTAAATAATCTTGGTAGAGTTGTTTATTATCATTGAATGTATGGAAATATTATGGGGATTTATGATTGGTTGTAATTCGTGGCCGCCATGGCTAAAATATAATATAGGGGTAAACTGTAGTTTTTTGCAAATAGCTTAAAAATTGTGGATGTTCGTTTTCCAACAAATAAGATTTTAACTTCTTTTAAAGATTCCCGATGCAAAAAATCATCGCCCATCCTGAAGTTAAATACGTGAACGACTAAATTGCAAAGCTGAGTTGTTGACGCGGAATAGGCTTGTCTGTCGTTATAAAATTGCTTAGTATGCTCTTTAAATATATCAAATTTAACCACTTTATAACATGGGTTAATAGGAACTTAGCGAGGCGATAATTTGTTTATGTAAAACACATTTTTCATAAAAATATACATTACAGCTTCCTTAGGAAGTAACATTACATATAAAGAAGAGAGTGTCTCCCTTGGGTTTGTCTATTGACAAAGAAAATGAGGTAGATTCTACTAAGCATCCGTTTATGTCGTTTGACATAATTTGAATTTAAGATAATGATATCATAAGCTCATTCTGACTTTTAATTTCATTTATGTCTTGTTGTAGTAATTCCAGACGTTTTTTTCGCTGTTTAAAGACACTGCAGGGAAAAGGCTTGTCAGCAAAACTAAAAACATAACTAATTTATGCTTTAAATCATGCGAAAATGTGATTTTTTTAACATCGTAACTTTTTTTTAAACGTGTAGTTTTCCAGACGTGGAGAGATGTGATATTAAAATTATTATACTTACACAAATATTTGTGAATGGCATGTCCATCCAGGATAAACAGTTTTTAGAAAGAAATGGACGCTCTGTTAGAAAATTTGTTCAGTTTGATAAACAAAAAAATAACAATAATGTTTGTCCCAGTAATAGAATTCGTAACCATAGTTGAAATAATTACAACTCAACGCCCAAAGAATCCAGTTGAATCAAGATCTACAGTTTCAAATTCATATAGTGTACTTTACATTAACAAACGAAACGAAGGCTGAAAGAAGACTCAAGAAATACAACACTTGAAGGACTTTGATGACAACTAGGCGCTTGTGTTCCAAACACACCAGCCGAGAAGAAAATCCAGACCAGTATCAAAGCAAGACTAAATCTTGAAAATAAGCTTATTACAAAATTACCAATCTCAAATGTCTGAGAGGAAAGACCAAACAAGGAAGACAGAAAAAATGAAGATCGCAATGTTTTTACTTGCAATTGGTTCAGGTATTTCAAAAGCTATGGTGGGTTAAATACGCTATATGGCACACAGGCTTCCCTTTTATTGTGATCTCAGAGTCTGGTGGTAACACGAAACACAACGCAGTCACATTAAGGATATATGGGTTATCATTTCAGTACAGCATCCAGCCATACACTAATCAAAACAATCTCAAAAGCTCTTGTCTAGAATAATTTTTATTTTTTTCCACCAGAAATGGACGTTTTGTCTGCAAATATACAATCACTAGATACGTTTGGTTATTCAGACTGTTTGCTGATACATGAATGGAAGTATGATATAATACCACACTGAATATTTTGAATAAAACATTTGAAAAAAAATAGTTTTTCCTCTGTCCTTTTTTATTTGCTCTTAAGTTTGTGTTTTCATTTTGTAATATTTATCTGCCCAATCCTATTCTATTTGTTTGATAATATAACATTTTTTAACTAACCCAATCAATAACATTCTAAAAATATTTTAAAGAAGCAGAGGTACCAATGGGGTATCCGAATGTCAAAAGTCCGAAAGGGCAGAGACAAAACCAGTAAACACTAACAAGAACGGGACAAAAACAGACAACATGTAAAACATTGAAACACAAATTAACTGAATATCAATCAACAACGCGAACTGCAGTCGAAACAAGAGTGAACTCAGATACTGAAAATAAAATTAAAATGATCAATTTGGAGCGAACTTGAATTCTCTTAATTACTAATTTCAATTTCTTTCGAGGAAATGATACAGAATGAAGATCAAGGCCTTTTCTAAACTAACACAGATTTATAGCTTGCTATTGCCTCTCAAATTAAACTTATATACACTGTAACTATAAAATGCATAAAATGGAAGTCTGTAGGGTTCTTAGAGAAACGTTTGTATTATGTAAAATAGAAGAAAATGGCTCTACTACTCACGCAATCTCAAACATTGTACCAAAACACGTCAGAGTAAACCCAAAATACAACATTAGACCTATCACAATTAGCTGGGATAAATCTTGTATAAAATACAAGGAGGAAACAAAATAACAAGTAACTCATCAATTAAAGCAAGGAAAATCACAATTGCGTAGATTTTAGAAAAGAAGCGACCTGCATATTGTTTATCTCAATTGTAATATTTTTATATTCATATTAACTCATATGCTTCTGAATTATTTTGAAAGATAAATATATATACATTCTTTATTTACAACTCCTGCAATAAAAATCCCCTTTACGCCTAGGGTAGCAGTAAAAAGGTTTCCCTGATTTTTACACCCTCACGCATTGGGATAGCGTAAAGGTTTATAAATTTATAAGTATATACCCCTTATACAAGAAGCTCACCTGTTATTCAATTGATATACAAAGAACTGTAAGTCTGTGAAATGGTAAATTTTAACGTTCGAAGAGGAACAACTATAAAGAAAAGTCTTACAACTTTGACCCCTTGCATAATTTGTAGATCTCTGTGTGCCTAGCCATATGCAATTTATTTTATTTTTTTTCATTTTTTTTATTAAATATTTTGTATAGTTCAAAGTGCAAAATTTGGAGAAAAAAATCAAGAAAAATTACAATAACTCTTACATTAGTTGCTGGATCTTCTTTTAAATTTCATGGCCGGTAAATCTTTAAAGGTGTTATCCACTTTTTGCTTCCTACCGGAATTTTATTATCAGTAACCCTTTCGTACTTATTTACAAAAACTGCTATTTACCCCTACGTTATAGTTTTAACCATAACAGCCATGTTTCTCGTCAAACCAAAAATCCGAACAATGGTTTTTTTTCTGAATTGCTGCTTGATTGTGGGCTGCGTCGCGTACACTTATTCCACGTCTCATTATTTTCTATCTTGTAAAGAAAATACTATAAAACAATCCTATTATGTCTGTCTACATTTGGCTAAGTGGTTTTGAAGAAGATTTTTTGAAAAAAATGAAAACAAAAAGCCGTCACAATGGTCAATTTTGGAAATATGAAAACTGTGTCTTTCCCACATATATTCCAGTACTCGAAAATATATAAGAGCATACAACTAGTTGTCAAGATATTAGGCTAAAAAAGTAAAAAATTTGGGAAAAAATCAAGAAAAATTTAATAACCCCTAAAATGGCTGTAAGAAATTCTTCAAAAATTCAGGGCAGGTTGATCTTGATGTGCTATTTATTTTTAACATTCAACAGAGTTTGGATATCTGTTACCTTATTTGAATAATTTGCAAAAGTCTGCAATTTACCCTTGTTCTATTTTTAGCTATGGTGGCCATGTATTTTGTCGAAACAAAAATTCGAACGGTAGTTTAATAGTAAACTATGAAGCAAATACTTAACATGAGTAGCCTTGGTATTTTTGTTCTGAACTGCGATCAATAAAGGAAAAACTTTTAAAAATCAAGCTCTCAGATTTTTTTGGTATCAATAATCAGCATCATTTTTTATAACTGAAATCATTTACACACTGGAACAAGTTTGCAGTATGCTTGATTTCCTCATTGACAACATATTTGTCACCTTCGGAGGAGAGATTTTTCAACAACAAATCGGCATTCCAATGGGCACAAACTGTGCTCCTCTCCTCGCCGATTTGTTTTTATACTCTTACGAGACTGAATTTCTTCAGGGACTCGTAAAGAACAAGATGATGAAAGAGGCAAGGTCATTTAATCTTACATTCAGATATATTGATGATGTCCTTTCTGTCAATAACACTTCATTAATATTTGGTAGATGGATTCCTTCAATATATCCTCCAGAATTGGAGATTAAAGAGACCACCGAATCAAATTGCTTCACGTCTTTCTCGGATTTGCACCTCGAATTCGACCCAGGTGGTCATCTCAGTACAAAAATTTACGATAAACGAGACGATTTTAATTTTCAAATTATTAATTTTCCTAATCTACAGAGCAATATACCTACTTCTCCTGCGGTGTTTATTTTTCTCAACTTATTCGATATGCCAGAGCTTGCACACATTTCACAGATTTTTTGATCAGACACCGATTTCTTCGTGACCGACTTTTGGAGCAGGGCTATAAGAAAATACGTCTCATACGATCCCTAAAAAATTCTTTCTTCGTTATCAGCCACTAGTAGAAAAGTTTAAAATTGAGTTAAAAGATATGATAGTTAGTTGTTTTAATTAGTGTTTGACTGGTCTGCTGTACTGAGATGATCACCTCAATATCCTTATTGTGTCTCACAACTATGTTGTGTTCTCTGATCATTACCGGATCCTAAGCTCGCAATGGAAGAGGGAGGTTTGGCGCCATAAAACCTGGTTTAACCCACCACTTCTCTAGAAGTGCCTGTACCAAGTCAGGACCACTGCGATCTTTGATTCTTTTTGCTCCATAACAACCCTCAGAACTTCGAGATTTTGTTTATGTTATATTCCATATCATATCTTGTTCAACTTAGAAACTTTATTCCAAGTAAATATTACAGCATCGCTCAATTTATAAAATACATGTATAAGCTAAGCAAATTTAACAGTGTATAATATTTTTTACGTAACTATATATTATAGACTTGAAGATCGCAATGGAAGTGGGAGGTTTGGCGCCTTAAAATCTGGTTTAACCCACCATTTCGTTTGAAATGCCTATACCAAGCCATGACCATTGCGATCCACCAATTCTCCGGTATGACTGATTCGTTTTTGTCATTTTCTCTGGACTATGAGATTGATCATTCAAGTTCGGTAGTTTTGTTATTACCTTTATTTACATAATATTATTATCTTAACCTGTGCTGCATTTTCTTTCACCAAAAATGATTCATGACATTTTTTATTTCACTCTTTCAAATTAAATGGTCGGTCCTTTAATATTAGCATTTGGATTGAAGTTAATTGATTATCCTTCAATGTGCATGCAAGCAGCTAGTCATGAGATGCCTTTTTATTTGTATTCGTGCTTCCTTTGTATGCCTTCTTGTCAATACCAAAGTAAAGAACCATAATCTAAGAACAGATTGTCATTGTATGACGTAGGGAGGAAATGATAGACAATAGAACATACCGTACGGTTCTGGAGTTTATATTAGAATCCAATACAGTACATACACGTGCCACAGTTTAACAGCAGATGAGAGTTGACAAGAACAAAATAGGGAAATAAACAGTATTTTCATCAACACGTAAATATAGCAAACTTCTTTAAATAAACAAAACTAAATACATCTTATTAACATGTTCGTATAACATGCGTGTTAAACTAAAAATGTACAAAATAAGACATACTTTGTTTCAATTCTATGTTCGTGAAAAATGATATTAAGCTTCCTAAATCTTTATTGACCTCTACTTATATATCTAACATTTGTGTAAACCACAAGTTTCTGGAAGGCAATCATAATTACCAGAAAATGAAAGATAGCATAACAGCTTAATTACAGAGACATTTGTGGGAGGGGGGCGTTTACTTCAGATGTGGAGCTCTCAATTTCTTTCGAGGAAATGATACATAATGAAGGTCAAGGCCTTTTATAAACTAACACAGCTTTATAGCCCGCTATTGCCTCTCAAATTGAACTGATTTTCACTTACTATAAAATGCCAATATGTTGATGATGAATTTCAGTGGAAGACATAAAGGGTTCTTAGAGAAACGTTTGTATTATGTAGAATAGAAGAAAATGGCTGTACTACTGACGCAATATCAACCATTTTACCAAAATACGTCAGAGTATACCCAAAATATAACTAATTTTATATTCATAACTTATATGCTTCTGAATCATTTCTAAAGATATATACATTATTTATTTACAACTCCTGCAATACAAATCCCCTTTACGCCTAAGGTAGCAGAAAAAGGGTTTCTCTGATTTTTACATCCTCACGCACAGAGATAACGTAAAGGTTTACAAAAAATATATCCCTTATTCAAGAGGCTCACCTAATATTCAATTAGACTTATAAGCTGGATATACAAAGGACTGTTAGTCTGTTAAATGGTCAATTTTAACGGTCTAAGAGGAACAACTCTCATAAAGAAAGATCTTACAACTTTGGCTCCTTGCATAATTTGTAGATGTTTATGCGTTTAACCATATGCAATTTGATTTTTGTCAAATATATTGTATAGTTTTAAGATATGTGGCAATATAAGTGCAACATTTTTTTTTGAAATCCCCAAAAAGGACAATAATTCTAACATTAATGGTTGGATCTTCTTTGCAATTTCGTGACTGGTAGATCTTTTAAGGAGTTGTCCACTTTTTGCTTCTTTTCGGAATTTTATCATCAGTAATCATTTTGTATTTATTTGCAAAAAAACTGCTATTTACTCTTATGTCCTATTTTAGCCATAGCAGCCATGTTTCTCGTCAAACCCAAAATCCGAACGATCGAATAAAAAAATTAAGCTCTCAGAATGTTTTTGGTTTTAATGATTAGCATAATTTAATATAACAGAAATCTTTTTACATAATATTTCTATCTTGACCTCTGCTGCATATTCTTTATCCGAAAATGAGATTCATGACATTTTTTTTTTCATTCTTTCAAACTTTAATAAATTATTAACATTTGGGTTGAATTTAATTGACTATCCTTCAATGTGCATGTACGCAACTATTCAGGAGGTGCCTTTCAATTTGTATTCGTGCTTCCTTTGTATGCCTTCTTGCCAATACCAAAGTAAAGAATAAGAATTTAAGAACAGAATAATTATCTCTGTATGACGTAGGGAGGGAATGACAGACAATAGAACCTACCGTACGGTTCTGGAGTTTATATTATAATCCAATACAGTTCATACACGTGCCACAGTTTAACAGCAGATGATATTTGACAACAACAAAATTAGGAAATAAACAATATCAATACGTAAATATAGTAATTTTCTTTATATGATTAAAACTAAATACTAATATCTTATTAACAGGCTCGTATAACATGCGTGATAAACTAAAAAAGCACGATATCTCCTAAGACATACGTATGTTTTAAAGGGGAAATTAAAGACAGCTATGTATATTAATATTGTTTGAAAAGGTCTTACTTTTGCTCAATCCTATTATATTTGTTTGACAATTAAGTACAATTTAATTAGCCCTTTAAAAATATTTTGCTTTAAAATACCACTAAGACACTGAAAAAATACTCAAAAACAAATTGAAATTTATAGAAAATAATGATCAATTTTGAGTTAAATTTTATTAAAGTAATGCTTTCACAAATAGAAGTTTTATTTTAGAATGCTATATAATTAAGGTCGAGCTCACTCATAAACGAACACAGCTAGCTACTCGAATAAATCTAATTTACGCTATCACTGCCATGACTGTAAAATGCAAAAAGTTTGATGATTTTGTTCAACTTCCTTAGAGACAGGTTTGTATATTGTCAAATAAAAGAAAACAAAATGGCTCTACAACTCATGCAATATTAACATTTTACCAAAACATGTTGGAATAAAAAACCGAAAAACAGCATGAGAACTTTTACCATTGGCTGGAATTAAATATGTATAAAACAAGGATTTAAGCGAAATAACAATTAACTCAATTAAAGCAATGAAAATAATGTTTTAGACTTTGTTCAGTCACTTTTCTTAATTTTTTATATACTGAGTGACAATGAAAACGCAACACTAAACATTTAAAAATATTTTTGTTAATCTTTAAAATAAAAAATTAAAACCTATGTTAAGTGGTTTCGACATGCGTCAGTAATCTTTCGATTAAGTCACGGTCTATTGGTTTTTAAAGTTTTACCGTCCGTCGTATGTCCACTATAATGCACGAAAATTTCACTTTGGTGCGAAGACATGCATGATTGATTTCAAAACAAGTCGATTTTGTAACCTTAACTAACGTCCTTGAATATCCCATTGCACGTTTTAAGATGGAACATTAACCAGAGTAATTATGGCACGACTTTCTGACAACGAACGACACCAGGTTTTGGGCATGATTCAGGGAGGCATGTCTCGACGTGAAATTGCCCGTAGGATGAACTGCTCTGCATCGACAATCACTCGTTTGGCCCAACGGCATGAACAGACCGGCTCAGTTAACGACAGACCTCGCCCAGGAAGAGGACGAGTGACAACACCCCAGCAAGATCGTTACATTCGTTTGCAGCACTTACGTGATCGATTCCGCACTGCCGCCCAAACAGCACGAGAAACTATAGGAGTACACGGAAGGCGGATAGAAGCAAATACAGTCCGACGTCGTCTACGTCGTAACGGGCTCAACGCAAGACGACCATTTCGTGGAAACATTCTTACACCACTGAGACGTCGGAATCGCCTTGCATGGACCCAGCAGCGTCAACGATGGTTACACAGACAATGGACATCTGTTTTATGGTCTGACGAGTCACGTTTTCACTTACGTCATAGTGACGGTCGCACGCGTGTTTGGAGACGTAGAGGAGAACGTTATGTTGATCCGTGTATTCAAGAGACCGACCGATGGGGTGGCGGAAGTGTTATGGTGTGGGGAGGCATGTCAACAAACTATCGTACACCACTGGTGGTTGTTAATGGCACTTTAACTGCTCAACGCTACATTGATGAAGTCCTACGACCAACTGTTGTTCCGTTCCTTCAGGCACACCAAGACCTTCATCTTTTTCAACAGGACAACGCTCGTCCCCATTCTGCTCGAATCACGCGTAACTTTATGAATGCAAACAACGTGCAAACACTTCCGTGGCCAGCCTTTTCACCCGACTTAAGCCCGATAGAACACTTATGGGATCAACTAGGGCAAGCTGTGCGAAGACGTCAACCACCGCCAATCACGATTCGCCAGCTCGAAATCGCTTTGCAAGATGAGTGGAATAACATCCCACAAGACCGTATCCGTCGTTTAGTTCGTTCTATGCCAATGAGATGTCGTGCATGCGTCGCTGCAAATGGAGGACACATTCGATATTGAAAATGGAAAATGTGTAATTGACTATGAATGAATTAACAAACAATATTCACAATGAAATAAACTTTATGTGGCAAATGCTGTAATCGATCCATTCATAATGTTTAAAAGACTTTATTGCAATTATTGTTAAAATCTATACTTTATTGATATAAATTATATTTTTGTACATCTTAGTGTTGCGTTTTCATTGTCACTCAGTATATGTTAAATATGCAGGGCAATAACCCAAATCTTGAAAATTAGGTGCCATAACTTTTATAGGGGGTCATCTGACAGCTTCAGCCTACTGGATATTTTTAAAGAGCTATTTGAACTGAAGATTTAAGAAAACAACATTTTTTCTGTAAAAGCTTTCATTCTATAGGACAATTTCACGACAAAACAATATTTGTCGCCTTCAAAGGACCATAACGCCTAGAAGGGGTCAACGACAGTTTTGACCCTGAATTCATTTTTGTAGATTTCAATGAGCTTCACAATTCTCCAATGCTAACTTTTCCTCTAGCACTAACAGTTTTCAAGATAAAGTCCAAAACTGTGAGAATAGTCAATTTTGACAATTAAGGGGAAAAAAACTCTTATTAGGAGTCGTTTCACACCTTTGACTCAAAGGTGAGTTAAGAAGAGCTTTTGATGCTGAAGAAAGTAAGGTGCTTTGGATTTTCTCTATCTCGTATTCTTTTTTAGCTATAAGCTAAAAAAAATTGTCTGAACCACCTGTTCTATTCTTAGCAACGACATTATGTTGGTTGGTTGGCGTGCACAAATTTCACAAACTTGAAAGCGAACACACTTAAGATCAGGTGAACAAAGTTTCAAAGCAATCCCTTCAGTAGTTTCAGAGAAGAACATTTTTAAAGTCAGTTAAAATTGATAGAAAAAACAGTTTAAGGGCAACAACTCTTTAACGGTTGATTTGACAATTTTTATCCTGATATCATTTTTTGTAAATCTCACTGAGCTTAACACTTTTGCAATGCTAAATTTTCTTCAAGCACTAATGGATTTCAAGATATAGTCTAAAAACTGCAAAAATTGTAAATTTTTACGATTAAGGAGAGATAACTCCTATAAGGAGTCGTCCCACGACTTCGAATCAATGGAAATATTTGTAGAGCTTTTGATGGTATTCAGATTTTCTTCATCTCTTATACTTTGAGAGCTATAAGCTAAAAACAATGGTCCCCCTGTTCTATTTTAGCAACAGCGGCCATCTTGTTTGGTCGGCATGTATAAATTTTACAAACTTAGTAGAGGACATCCTAAAGATCAAGTGAACAAAGTTTCAAAGCAACCCCTTTGTTTGTTTCAAAAAAGAAGATCTTTGAAGAAAAGTTAACGACTGACGACGAACGCTCAACGATGACAATAGCTCAACTGACCCTACCTCTAAGTCAGATGAGCTGACAAAAAACTATGAAGAAAAATTCCAAGGGATGGACATTTAACATGATAGGAGGCTTTTTATATTTTCTGAACGGGTCAGAATTATTTTTTGCTTAGGGGATAAAAAAGAATCTCAAAGGTGTCACCATTTTATTATTAGCATTATTTTATTTAACCGAGGCCCTTTTACAGTATATTTTATGTTCTACGGAACCTATGCTGCCAATTTCATTTCATAAAAAAAAATATATCATTTTCTATTTTTGGAAAAAACATGGCCCCCTTCAAGTTAAATGGTCGATCCTCTAAGGATATTATTGGTGTTTAAGTTAATTGATTATCCTTCAATTTATTTGCCCGCATAAAATACTATATTTTCATTTTTTATCAGGAAATGCATTTCAACTTGTATTCGTGCTTCCTTTGCATACCTTTTCTTGTCATGAACAAAAAAATAAATAAAATCCAATTGCAGATTGTTTCTATGTAAAGCCGGAAGTGATGGCAGAGAAAAGAAACATTACGTTTCAGGAGTGTTAATTTATATCCAATACAGTACGAACACGTGCCACAGTTTAACAACAGACAACAAAATAGGGAAAAACTACTTTGGTAACAATACGTAAATAGCTATTGTTTTTAGATAATTGACTATAAATGCTATGGTCGTTTAGCATACGTTCTAGCGTACTTTAAACTAAAAATGGTTAGATCCACTTTGAACATTTGATGTTAATCAGGTTTTGGGTATTTCATTTCATTATTAAATTATGTTCAAAAAAGATAGGAAGTCTGCGGAACATCAAGGCTATCGACCACCAATAGATGCTAAATTTTCACATACAAACAGAGTTTGTTTTCCTGAAATCAAAATTCCTGAAATGAAAGGAATACCAATGAGTCATTCAAATATCGGAAGTCGGAAAGGGGGAAATCATTGAAGACTCCTAAATATTTTACCAAACTTCCCACACCTTATTGAACAAGTTTCTGAAGCAACCATAATTACCAGAAAACGAAGGACAGCACAACAGTTTAATCATAGGGACATTTTGGTGTTATACTTCGGACGTGGAGCCTTCTTTAAAAATAGACTGCTAAACAGTTTGAAAACATTGTCATTTCAAGCCTCTTTTTCGGATTTCGGGCTTTTTAAGGTTCAGGAAGTTTAGCAATATATTTAGTAGTTATATTCCTATACCAGATTTGACACACTGAATTGAAAATTAGCAACACGACGGGTGTGCTATAGCAGGTAGTAATCGCTTACTCTTCCTGGGCACCTGAGTTCACTCTTGTTACGACTTGAGTTCGCGTTGTTGATTTCCGTTCGGTTCATTTTGTGTTTTGTGTTTCTTCGTGCTGTTCTTGTTCGTATTTACCGGTTTTTTAGTTGCCCTTTCGGACTTTTGACACAAGAATGCTCGGTGCCTCTTTGCTTCTTATACTAGGTATTTGTATGTTGGTATATTAACTGTTAAAAAAAATGTAAGGATTATAAAAAAAACCTCAAATTGTCAACTTGTAAACGTTATTTGACACGAATAACTAGAAAATAATATCGAGAGGCAATATATATTCGTTATTCAAAATAATAAATTAATGTTTATTATGAAATTTACATCTGGGGTATCTTGTAATTCCCCTGTACGAGGTTTTCGATGTTACCATCCTGGGCTAAACATAAGAAGTAATCCAGGAGTGTCAAGAAGTCTTCGGAATATATATGTCACATTGCCAAACTGCAAATGAACTACGGAAACTAAAGTAATACGGATAAAGACGTATACGAAAACAACATAATGGGGGAGCATTCTCAAAGTCCATATAACCGTAGTGACACTAAAAATACTTGAAGGGTGTGTTGCAAGAAGCAGGAAATGTGACCTTCCGTATCACCTGAGTTTACTCTTGTTACGATTTGAGTACGCGTTGTTGTTTGCTTTTCAGTTGTTTTTTGTGTTTTGTGTTGTATTTCTTTGTTTTGTTCTCGTTAATGTTTACTGTTTTTGTCTTTGGCCTTTCTTCTAACAAAAGAAAAAATACAATTATTATCAAGTAGGATAAACATATGTTTGCAAATACATAATGTTATCGTGATGTTAAACATATGTTCACCTTACGTTTGGTACCCACACGATAAACATATGTTTAACATAAGTTTTATGTTTTCACAGGACATTCATATGTTTCAGGAAAACTTTCAACAAACGTGAGGACTTCAATTTTCCGATTGTCAACTATTCTTTCTTGTATAGCAATATTCTGTCCGCTCCAGCTTATGGAGTTTACGTCTCTCAATTGTTTCGTTATTCGTTATTGTATCTTTGAGTGTTATGTTGCTCCTCGATTGCTGTCTTCACTCAAGAATTTGACGGAAGACATCATGTGCTTATAGACAAATATGGGATTTCGATATGGTATTGCTTTGTCTTCCTTTACAAGATTTTACATACTGAATTGACTGTATAAAACCTGTATTTAACCCACTTTTTCGTTTGAAATGCCTATACCAAGTCAGGACCATTGCGATCCACCAATTCTCCGGTATGACTGATTCGTTTTTGTCATTTTCTCTGGACTATGAGGTTGATGATTCAAGTTCGGTAGTTTTGTTATTACCTTTAATGGCAACGCAATGTGTGTGTTACAGCAAGCAGGAACTGCTTACTTTTCCGGTTCACTCTCGTTTGTTAATTGATATTCAGTAGATTTTGTATTTTCGTTTTTAACTTGCAATTGATGTCTGTTTTTGTCCCGTTCTCGTTGGTGTTTATCTGCCCTTTTAACATTCGGATGCTCATTGGTACCTCTTTTAGAAAAAATGAAGAAAAATGTTTTTGATTGTATTGTCAATGCTCACTCACATTTAAATTAAAATTTTAAAATTTCTGTTACCATATGTTTAAGATATGTTTGAAAATATATGATTATCATGTAGCACTTATTGTTAGGTAACCGTGGGTTCAAAATCATATGACGAACATGTGTTAAACACATGTTGCAATTATTTCTGTGTATCAGTGTATGTTGTCTTAATTTAGATACATGAATTTAGTAACTGTTCACATGAATAGATAATCCTTAATATAATTTCCTACCCCATGTGAACCAGATACCAGCATAGTTTTATTTCTACTGGAACGGTTCCTACCATATTGAGCCTTCCAACCTACCTTCCTTTCTTCAGGTATCTGATTGTCAAGTCACCTCCCCCTTCTTAACTTCTTCTTAGGATTCTTACATAACATCTTGTCCAATATAATCAGAGTACTGACATATTCATTTAAACAGTTACTGTCCTATTACGACGAACTCAGAATTCTAACCCATCTTCTGTCAGTTCAAAATCCCTACTCCTTACCACGTGGATTCTTTCTAACCAATAAAGGTTCTAGCATTTACAGTTATATACGAGCCATGCCAAAGTGAACCGTCCTACTCGTCTTCTTGTCGATTAATAATTCCGATTCCACCCCCTCCCCCAATTAAGTATTATCACAAAACATCCCGGTCCATTTTTAAAGGTCCAAGCATAATTCTTGGCAATACAGTAACGGTTTTACGATTTTTCTTTCACAGATGTGTTTATTTGATATCGGTGAATGATTTTCGCATGTCTGTCAATATCCGATAAAATTATATGGATCCTTGGTGCATATATTGCTTTGTTTATAAGTCCAGTGATTATTGTAAGACCTTTCAAGATACCCTATTCTCATGTTTAAGAGAACACTTTTTTAGAATATAAATATTCACAAATTTAATACAGGGGCATTTACCTGACTATGAATCCATATCTTGTATCTTGTGCACCATGTATATTTAAGTAGTACGAATAGAGCAATCGAGAGGTAAAACACGCAAAAATCATGAAGCTTTCTATGAAATTCAGATTATCAAACTTTTTTCAAATCTACATTATTTTTAATGAATATTTTCAGTTGCATAAAAAAATAAAACACGATTACTCCATCTGATATTTGGGTAAATGAAATGACCGATAATTTGTTAAGACTGAATCTAAGCCAATGTCATCGATGTGTTCAGTCTTTTCTGATATCTTTGTGGTATTTTGTTAGAATTGTTTCATTAGTTTCATTAGTATCACCATGCAATATATTAAGATTTGCTTTATATGATATATTTTAGTACTTAACTATCTTTATTAAAACAGAACATTAATTAATAAATATAAATTGGAATAATAGACCCCTCAGTCCTGCTTGTCTGAAAAAATGTTGTTTGATTATATGTAAAAATTGTATTGTATCATTGTCTGTTTTATGTATCCATGTATGTGTTGCTGATTATAATCCTAAGTTGGATTTTAAATCAATAAAATATTTGAATTTGAATTTAGTTGGTGTCCAGACAGTCCTTCGTGTTGGGAGCTGTTTATTTATTTGTGTTCAATAGAGAAGATGAAACACAAATATTTAGAGGTGCGGATGAGAGATGGTCAGGTGTATATATATTTATACCACTATGTCATAAAATGTAACGAGATACCCTGCACTAATCATGCTTTATCAGTAGATAAGGCTAAATTCCTGAAAGACCCCCCTCATTAATTATCAAAAACTTTCATTTAACACCCTTTACAGTCCCGTGGTATAAATCAGTTAATTGCTGTTTGCTTTCTTTCATTTCAATACTATTTTAATGGGATTTAAGGATGTTCGCTATTGTTAATGAAAATAACTAGGTTTCAAATGAAAAGATAATAGTGAGAGGTATACAATAAGTAAAAAAATGGATAGGTTTGTGACCTTGTTTTCAAGATAATTGACGTTAAAGTTTTTGCGGAAAAGGATTTTCTCTGACTTTTTCATATGTTTAGAATTAGCAATATCAAGCTATTAAACCCATGACAAAATAAATATGATTTGATCAAACTTTGTTTATAACTTTTTATGACATATTTAAGACATTGATAACTAGAAAACAGGGGGTGTGTGGTCAAAAATATTTCCTTTTTTGTTGATAAAAACCAGAGGATTCCGAAAAATGAGAGAAATACCGAGCCTTATATGCATATATATTGCATATTCCATCATTTCAAGATCACAGTAGTAAACGTTAGTCACAGGCAATCTGATCAAAATTATACCTATCATTTGTTCCTTATACAATGTAGGCGAGCGGCGGATATCGAAAAAGTCGTCTAGTTAAAAAGTTTAAATTACCCAAAAACCTCATGAGATTTTTTGAACTCAAATAAAAGGTTGATTATTCTATTTTATGGATATATATGTTTGACAAGTCGAATATGGTCAGAAGATATAAAACAAATTGTTTTGTAAATGTACCCTATGAAAATCACTAACGGCTTGATTTTTTAAAATTATTTTTTTATCTAAATTAACACACAAGAAAAAAAATTGTAAAACATCATCAAATATTTTGCCCAATTCTTTGTTTGCAATTGAAATTTTCAAAAACAATAATAGCTTTCTACTATTTTTATCGAATTTAAAATCACGAATAAAAGTAGCAAAAATACACGTTAATTTTAACTTGTGCAACATTAATTGTAATTAAAATCAAACAAATTGTATACTTCGATCAAGAAAATGTTGTAAGGCTACTTTTTAGTTAAAACTGCATTCTTCTGACGAATGATAATAAAGTTATACTTAATTGAATATGTACGATTTTGAGAAAATTGACTGCAGATGACTCGGAATCCTGTCGGAGTGTCCCGTATTTACATTTTAACTATAATCTGATTGATTAGTAATTGTAAGAAATTTCATTTTTTTGTGTAATTATGAAGAATATGAGCTAGTTTTGGGTTTGTGTGAACACAAGAAATTTATTATTTGGTCTTTGCTTTTATTTTCAGCCTACGATGTTTGATAAAAGCAGAGTTTTAAAAATTTGTGAAAGGTGTACTTGACTTTTGAGGTGCGTTTGTTATGTTGAACTGAATAAAATTTCAATTGCAGAAAAATAATAAATTAATGCCGTATATTTTGGCAAAAATATTTTAAATTATGTTACTTAACTATCTATTTGAAACTAAAAGTATAAACTTTGCACGTAAGCATCCAGGGGCAAATCAATATATTTTCGAAAAAAGGGGGAGGGCTCTACATAAAGCCTTGTTGTTGAAGATGTTCATGACAGTTTTGCCTGAAATCTATAAGATTTTTTTTTACATTTTGTCTCTAAGCGACATTAAGGGTCTGCCGGAACACCCCACCTGCTGGAGCCGTCATTGTACAATGATTTGGTAGTCTTTTGAACTTATGACTGACGCTTAAAAAGTTCTAATCTTTAAGCTCAAATTGCACAATGTTCTGACCATTTTAGAGGCGTCAAACTATTATGTTCTGAAAGCCAAAACTGTCATCTCTCTATTAAATCCAAAATATCTCTCAAGGTTTGTTATTAAGTTATAAAACTTAAAAGTCTTTAAAACCTCTATTCGCCACTTAACTCCTATGTGTTTTTTAGTTACCTTTTAAATGATTTTCTTTCTTTTTTCTGTGCAAAGTTATTGTTCTCAAGTTAACTAGTTGAATTTAAGATATTTTTGTTGGTTTTTGATTCATATTCCGTTTTAAACATGTTAATGGTAACGCAGTACACTTTTTATTAAAAACCAAATATATTGGCATAATTCACAAATGTCGTGTTTTTGAGTCAATGAACACATTTGAACCATTTATTTTTTTTACAAACGAAAGATAAGATAATGTTTTACAAAAAGAGGAAAAAGTAAGTGAAAATGTGAATTCTTTTTTTCGCAATTGAAACTTTTATACACAAAAATCATAATAATTTGACCCTTTTCTAAAATTAGAAAAAAATGACGTCATAAATTTCTTCAAAGAGACCAAAAGTAAATGATTTATATTCACTTATATACGTAAGTAATATTAAGTCTTTATTTTCAAAATTTTAACCACATTTTGTAACATTTTACTTGCCTTAATGTTTGCAGACTCAAACTGTTAGATTTTGGGTAGTGACCTTTGGCCTTTATTTTTTTTCATGTTCTGACCAGATTTCAAATGGCAAACATCGATATTATTAAAGCTGAAATATTTAACTATCAATATAGTTAAAAATATCCCATGAGTTTTTTGGGTAATTTAATTTTTTTTCAAGACCCTTTCCGCCGCTGGCCTAATGTATACTGACTCTGCATGGTAGACTTGATGACACTCCTTTTAATATTTTGTTCTGATGACCAGGTCTGATCTACAATGCAGTGACAGTATAAAACAATTGACAGATCTGATTTAGGCCACATAAGACAAATAACTTGCCTTTCCTTATGCCATTTCAGCGAAGATTATCTAAAGTTTAACTTAGCTATAGAAAAATCTGTCATATGGAAAAACAACTTGATATAATGTCGTGCAATTATATAAAAAAGCAAGTTAATCATTACCGCAGGGGAACTTTTTCTTTTCCAAAGGTTTAAGCATGTTTTGGTCATTCAAAGTTGTCTGCAATTGAATATTTCAAAGGCCTGGCTTGCGTAAAATTCTTTCAAACTAATGGCATTTTCAATATTTTTGGTAGAGCACCTCTGATGAGTCTTGAATAGACGAAACGCGCGTCAGGCGTAGCAAAATTTATTGTCTGGAACTTTGTTGTCATTTGTATTTCGAACACAATTGAAGGTTAGCACTGCTGGTGGAGTTTTAATTCCTCGAGGTTAGCCCGCTCCGGCACCAACACTTTTGAGTTGGAGAAAAACATCAAAGCTTTAAATTTTCCGTCTAAATTTCAAAATAGTCTGAACCCTAAGGTTCTTCCTACCCCAGACATGGGTTGATTATCTTAGTAATAATTTGGTTCCCCAGTTTGGTAATTTTGGTTTTACTTTTCTATGCTCTTCATATTCATATAGTGTTTGGCATTTTCAATATTTTTGGTAGAGCGCCTCTGATGAGTCTTGAATAGACGAAACGCGCGTCAGGCGTAGCAAAATTTATAGCCTGGAACTTTGTTGTCATTTGTATTTACTTGTATTTTCAATTTATTTATTCCCTGAAGCTTGAAATCAGAATAGGGTGTAAGAAACAACAGGGAAAAGGACGCAACAAGAATAACAAATGATTTACCCTTGAATTAAAAAAAGAATAGTAACTATAGCTATGTTCATCTAAAATTTTGAGGTCGTTACATTTCCCTGAGTGTGAACATTTGTTAGTGGCTTAAAGTTTTCGGCATTATAGAAATGTATGCTCAGATTAATGAATTCGCTTTACATCTCATATTCTCTTAGTCTTTAGACATAAATTTGTCTTTCTTTACCAGATTTGACACACTGAATTGGAAATTGGCAATCCAATAGATGTGCTATAGCAAGTTATTCTTTAAGGTTATAAGGAAGTAAATGTTTCCATTGCCCGTAATGTTAACATTTTGGACCAGCACTCAAAGAGGACAAAAATTTGTAACATTTTACTCACTTTTCTGGAAAGTTTAATCCCTCTGGGTGTACATGGGAACCCGGAATCTATAGGTTACCGCAGCAAAAATTCACTTTAAATTGGCCTCTTGGTTACCACCAAGCATCAAGCATCATTTCAAAAGTCAAAATTTGGGACGTGTCCCCCTCTAAAAATAGGAAATTTTAGTTTTGTTATGTGGGGTCCCTGGAGTTCACATGCTCTTAATATTTTTTATAATAAATTTGCTTATTTTATCAATTTAATTTGATTCATTATCTCTTATAATAAAAAAAAATAAGCAATATTCACTGCTACCCATCATCTTGGGTGTAAAATCCAGGTGGCGACACAGATCTATATTTACTTCATTATAACCTTAAGAACACCCGGGTTCACTCTTGTTTCGACTTTTGACTTTTGAAGTTTTTTTCGTTTGCATGATTTATCAATTATTAAATCGTTTGTACAATTTAATAATTCGTTTGTACCTTTTATTATATCGTTTTAACAGTTTATTAAAATGTTTAACGATACATCAATTCGTATGTATGGTTTATTAAATTCACTTATTCAATTGAAAGGTCAATTAACTTGTTTAAACAATTTGATATCATTAAATCGTACGAATTATTAAATCGTTTAAACGATTCAATTTAATTTTTCAGCAGATTTGTATATCATAAAAACGATTAACACTCTACCCCCCCCCCCCCCCAACCCCGCACAGAATTTATTTCAATATTTTAAATAAAATTATATAAACTTTCAGGTACACATGCATTGCATTGTACACAAATTGTATCGATTCAAACACCCCTTCGATTAAAACTCGTCCAGCATTACTATTGTATTTTAAATTGTGTATTGAATTCTATGAATGAACCAGCATAAACCAATGAAATAACAGCAGAAAGATAACACAACCAATCAAGTTACAGAAAATATACCTGTATGTTCTGGAGTCCGTCATTAAAGAGTTCGTTTCGTTAATTGCAAAGAAATTGATAAAAATCGTTGTGTGTCGTTTAAAAATGGAGATACATATAAAACATGCATTGAATTCTAACATATTAAATCATATTTTGAAAAGGAATATAGAAGATAAAGAATTACAGTAAGCAGATTACTCCGTCTAGACTAAAAAAACGCGAAAGTAAGCAGTAACCATATGACTACATAAGGCAGCTAACGCTTGCCTAATAAACCGTATAATCTGAATAACCGTACTTTCTCTTCCATTGCTATCCAAGGATCTAATTACAGTAAAACCTGTACTAGTGACCACCTCCATATAAAGACTTCCTGTCCAACAAGACTATTTTGAGTCCCCCCAACATTTTTTTCTATATATTTGACCTCTATATAGTGACCACCTGTCCAACGTGACTAGTGACCATCAGAAACTGTCCATTGAAGTGCCAAAACCTGTATGTAAGGACCTTAAATTAGTACAAATGACTGTTAAGGTGGGACGTTACGTTAAAAATGACGTTACCGATAAAATTTACCTGTACACTGAAAAATCTGTCAGAACGTTGTAAAACTCGACGTCAATTTTAGTTAGATTCTATTGCTATTTTTACGTATAGGCAATGTTTACGAAACCGTATCTTAAAAACGAAGTCCGGTACATATCCTTTATTTTACCTCATTGCATCGCAAAATTTCCTAGGAACATTATGTTAGTTTTTGGTCAAAATTTGAATATTGCAAGTCCAATTTTGTGTCAAAAAAGAAAAAGTAAAGGGTGTGTAAGTTGCGTTTTTCCTATATGTCTTTGTTAATTTCCCGCCAAAATTGCAGTTTTCAAATGCATATATTTCAAAAACGAGGTCCGGGACCCCCATTTTTTATTTCATATATGGACGTATATTAGTAAAAACTATGTGTCTGTAAATTCTAATTAAAATCTGGATATATGTCATTTGGTATCGTCCCACCTTAATTGGCTTGGGAGCTGTCAGATCAAAGCTAATTAGAAAATGTCACCTTTTTTTAATCTTTAGTAATTAGTTCTCAGGTTAATTTTAGGAAGATTTGAAGTAGTAAGTATCACTTATTTCTTGTGTCAGGGTCAGATTAACTTATGTCCTAAAAAGTTGGGAATTAATAATTTTGTCAATTCTAGATTTATGAAATTTATTACTATAGTAATCAAAGGGCACTATTTTTTTAATGATTTATTAGAAATACTTTGGCAACATTCCCTATACTTATGAATAAGATATAAAGGGATATTTTAAGAAATATACTTCAAAACTACATATAAAAATACTGTAAACCTATATTCAAACATGTATTAAACAAAGCTTTAGGATAATTTTCTCAAGACATGTATGTTCAAAAATATTAATGAAATATTGCCAGTAAATTAGTCTATTGTTTAGTTTCAATAGGTCAAGAATAAATCAGTATACTTTCTATAGATCTATGGAAGCTGTGCCTCAGTTATTACACATACACACATGCCTAACATTATACTTTATCTCCACTACCTCTATATAAAGACCCCCTGTCTCTAGTGACCTTTTTGTCAAGGTCCCTTGAAGGGTCACTATAGACAGGTTTGACTATATTCTAAATGTGTCTACAAATGAAAATGACAACAAAGTTCCAGACAATAAATTCTGCTAAGCCTGACGCGCATTCGTCTATTCAAAACTCATCAGAGGCGCTCTATCAAAAATATTGAAAAAGCCAAAAACTAAGTGATTATGAAGAGAATAGAACAATGAGACAAAAAAATGGGGAACCAAATTATAACTAAGATGATCAGCCTATTTCTGGGGTAGGAAGAATCTTAGGATTTAGACAATTTTGAAATATAAACAAGGGCTTTGAATCCCACTCAATACAAATTGATTTCAAAAGTAATTTTTAGCTTGAGGTACGTCTCTGCATTGATATTATGCGACAAAATACGAATAATAAAATGTTAACAACACATTGAAAAAACATATTTGTTTTAGTTTACAGCCTTGAGAAATTGTTATCGCTACATCAGACAAACAAATAACATTTCTTCTCTAATTTTCATCCGATTTATCAACCTCTCAACCAGTTGTGAAAAAATATTTCTCACCTCTAGAGAGAAATTTGTTCAATTGCAGGTGCAATTGATGAGCGACCTTTAGCAATTTTTTACCTGTAAACATTAGAGAAAAACCTTCTACAACTTAATTCTTGATGATTATGGAATTTCTAACATCTCGAGAAATAAATTTGATATTTTAGTCGCTCGGCAAGCCTCGCCATTAAAATAATCAATTTTATTTCTCTCGATGTTAGAAATTCCTTAATCAACTCGATGGCGTTGCACATGTTGTAGAAGCTATATTTCTCATTCACCTGTTTAAATATTTTTCAATGGTTTCCTATTTTCCGTTGAACGCAAAAAAAAATTACAGCTTCCGTGTGGAAGGACAATTATTTGAGAATTAAATTCTAATAGAATTACCAGAAGATATTAGAATAGATTAAACATATTTTGGGCATGGTTAATGTTGAGTTTGGCCAAAAAATCGGTCACATTATTTACCCGAATTTCGGAGTTAATATCTTCCATAAAAATCCGAATTGTTTACTGAAACATACGTTTAAAGCTTTTTTTCTTTTACACGAATTTTTAGCATGATAGTAACACGATGTGAAATTAATTCCTATTTGTAGATATATAAATAGAATTAGAAAAATAATGCTAGTGTACTTTTTCCTTCAGGTTGCCACATTTTATTCGATTATACTTCATTAGATATGTTCCTATCACATTTAAATTAAACAATTCAATCCATCATATAAAATATTTCAAAAATAAGCCTCCAGGGTAAATAATCATCCCCAGCGGGTGACAATTTTTGTCTATCACCAACTCGTGTGCCCTTCTCTTGCACGACCTCAACTTGACATTCTTAATCAGTTATGAAATTGATACCGGTAGTATATTTCATGCAAAGTGCTCATTTCATCTAACACTCATCTCCGAACAAACAACAGACTACAGGTAAAAGGGGAAACTTTTTTTGTTTTCAGTTTGAGAAAAACAAATAAAAAAATTGCAAATCAGTAAGTAAAAGTACTTAATTGATTCAGTGTAATAAATTAAATAGCATATAGCTGAGAGGGTGATAGAATATATTGCTACTCTTTGGAAAGACATTGTCAACGTCAGTTGCGCCTCGGTTGACAATGACAATACACTAGTACTGTAACTATTTTTACAGGAGTATGGATATACATGTATATCATCAAAATTAATCAGAAATACAAATGACAACAAAGTTCCAGACAATAAATTTTGCTACGCCTGACGCGCGTTTCGTCTATTCAAGACTCATCAGAGGCGCTCTACCAAAAATATTGAAAATGCCAAACACTGTATGAATATGAAGAGCATAGAACAGTATAACCAAAAATACCAAACTGGGGAACCAAATTATTACTAAGATATTCAACCTAAGTCTGCGGTAGGAAGAACCTTAGGGTTTAGACAATTTTGAAATTAAGACGGGTGATTTAAAGCTTTGATGTATTCTCCGACTCGAAAAAGTTGGTGCCGGAGCGGGCTAACCTCGGGGAATTAAAACTCCACCAGCAGTGCTAACCTTCACGTGTGTTCGAAATACAAATGACAACAAAGTTCCAGACAATAAATTTTGCTACGCCTGACGTGTGTTTCGTCTATTCAAGAATCATCAGAGGCGCTCTACCAAAAATATTGAAAATGCCAAACACTGTATGAATATGAAGAGCATAGAACAGTATAACTAAAAATACCAAACTGGGGAACCAAATTATTACTAAGATATTCAACCTATGTCTGCGGTAGGAAGAACCTTAGGGTTTAGACAATTTTGAAATTAAGACGGGTGATTTAAAGCTTTGATGTATTCTCCGACTCAAAAGTGTTGGTGCCGGAGCGGGCTAACCTCGGGGAATTAAAACTCCACCAGCAGTGCTAACCTTCACGTGTATTCGAAATACAAATGACAACAAAGTTCCAGACAATAAATTTTGCTACGCCTGACGTGCGTTTCGTCTATTCAAGAATCATCAGAGGCTCTCTATCAAAAATATTGAAAATGCCAAACACTGTATGAATATGAAGAGCATAGAACAGTATAACCAAAAATACCAAACTGGGGAACCAAATTATTACTAAGATATTCTACCTATGTCTGCGGTAGGAAGAACCTTAGGGTTTAGACAATTTTGAAATTAAGACGGGTGATTTAAAGCTTTGATGTATTCTCCGACTCAAAAGTGCTGGTGCCGGAGCGGGCTAACCTCGGGGAATTAAAACTCCACCAGCAGTGCTAACCTTCACGTGTGTTCGAAATACAAATGACAACAAAGTTCCAGACAATAAATTTTGCTACGCCTGACGTGCGTTTCGTCTATTCAAGAATCATCAGAGGCTCTCAACCAAAAATATTGAAAATGCCAAACACTGTATGAATATGAAGAGCATAGAACAGTATAACCAAAAATACCAAACTGGGGAACCAAATTATTACTAAGATATTCAACCTATGTCTGCGGTAGGAAGAACCTTAGGGTTTAGACAATTTTGAAATTAAGATGGGTGATTTAAAGCTTTGATGTATTCTCCGACTCAAAAGTGTTGGTGCCGGAGCGGGCTAACCTCGGGGAATTAAAACTCCACCAGCAGTGCTAACCTTCACGTGTGTTCGAAATACAAATAACAACAAAGTTCCAGACAATAAATTTTGCTACGCCTGACGTGCGTTTCGTCTATTCAAGAATCATCAGAGGCTCTCTACCAAAAATATTGAAAATGCCAAACACTGTATGAATATGAAGAGCATAGAACAGTATAACCAAAAATACCAAACTGGGGAACCAAATTATTACTAAGATATTTAACCTATGTCTGCGGTAGGAAGAACCTTAGGGTGTAGACAATTTTGAAATTAAGACGGGTGATTTAAAGCTTTGATGTATTCTCCGACTCCAAAGTGTTGGTGCCGGAGCGGACTAACCTCGGGGAATTAAAACTCCACCAGCAGTGCTAACCTTCACGTGTGTTCGAAATACAAATGACAACAAAGTTCCAGACAATAAATTTTGCTACGCCTGACGTGCGTTTCGTCTATTCAAGAATCATCAGAGGCTCTCTACCAAAAATATTGAAAATGCCAAACACTGTATGAATATGAAGAGCATAGAACAGTATAACCAAAAATACCAAACTGGGGAACCAAATTATTACTAAGATATTCAACCTATGTCTGCGGTAGGAAGAACCTTAGGGTTTAGACAATTTTGAAATTAAGATGGGTGATTTAAAGCTTTGATGTATTCTCCGACTCAAAAGTGTTGGTGCCGGAGCGGGCTAACCTCGGGGAATTAAAACTCCACCAGCAGTGCTAACCTTCACGTGTGTTCGAAATACAAATGACAACAAAGTTCCAGACAATAAATTTTGCTACGCCTGACGTGTGTTTCGTCTATTCAAGAATCATCAGAGGCGCTCTACCAAAAATATTGAAAATGCCAAACACTGTATGAATATGAAGAGCATAGAACAGTATAACTAAAAATACTAAACTGGGGAACCAAATTATTACTAAAATATTCAACCTATGTCTGCGGTAGGAAGAACCTTAGGGTGTAGACAATTTTGAAATTAAGACGGGTGATTTAAAGCTTTGATGTATTCTCCGACTCCAAAGTGTTGGTGCCGGAGCGGGCTAACCTCGGGGAATTAAAACTCCACCAGCAGTGCTAACCTTCACGTGTGTTCGAAATACAAATGACAACAAAGTTCCAGACAATAAATTTTGCTACGCCTGACGTGTGTTTCGTCTATTCAAGAATCATCAGAGGCGCTCTACCAAAAATATTGAAGTATGAATATGAAGAGCATAGAACAGTATAACTAAAAATACCAAACTGGGGAACCAAATTATTACTAAAATATTCAACCTATGTCTGCGGTAGGAAGAACCTTAGGGTGTAGACAATTTTGAAATTAAGACGGGTGATTTAAAGCTTTGATGTATTCTCCGACTCCAAAGTGTTGGTGCCGGAGCGGGCTAACCTCGGGGAATTAAAACTCCACCAGCAGTGCTAACCTTCACGTGTGTTCGAAATACAAATGACAACAAAGTTCCAGACAATAAATTTTGCTACGCCTGACGTGCGTTTCGTCTATTCAAGAATCATCAGAGGCTCTCTACCAAAAATATTGAAAATGCCAAACACTGTATGAATATGAAGAGCATAGAACAGTATAACCAAAAATACCAAACTGGGGAACCAAATTATTACTAAGATATTCAACCTATGTCTGCGGTAGGAAGAACCTTAGGGTTTAGACAATTTTGAAATTAAGATGGGTGATTTAAAGCTTTGATGTATTCTCCGACTCAAAAGTGTTGGTGCCGGAGCGGGCTTACCTCGGGGAATTAAAACTCCACCAGCAGTGCTAACCTTCACGTGTGTTCGAAATACAAATGACAACAAAGTTCCAGACAATAAATTTTGCTACGCCTGACGTGCGTTTCGTCTATTCAAGAATCATCAGAGGCGCTCTACCAAAAATATTGAAAATGCCAAACACTTATGAATATGAAGAGCATAGAACAGTATAACTAAAAATACCAAACTGGGGAACCAAATTATTACTAAGATATTCAACCCATGTCTGCGGTAGGAAGAACCTTAGAGTTTAAACAATTTTGAAATTAAGATGGGTGATTTTAAGCTTTGATGTATTCTCCGACTCAAAAGTGTTGGTGCCGGAGCGGGCTAACCTCGGGGAATTAAAACTCCACCAGCAGTGCTAACCTTCACGTGTGTTCGAAATACAAATGACAACAAAGTTCCAGACAATAAATTTTGCTACGCCTGACGTGCGTTTCGTCTATTCAAGAATCATCAGAGGCTCTCTACCAAAAATATTGAAAATGCCAAACACTGTATGAATATGAAGAGCATAGAACAGTATAACCAAAAATACCAAACTGGGGAACCAAATTATTACTAAGATATTCAACCTATGTCTGCGGTAGGAAGAACCTTAGGGTTTAGACAATTTTGAAATTAAGACGGGTGATTTAAAGCTTTGATGTATTCTCCGACTCAAAAGTGTTGGTGCCGGAGCGGGCTAACCTCGGGGAATTAAAACTCCACCAGCAGTGCTAACCTTCACGTGTGTTCGAAATACAAATGACAACAAAGTTCCAGACAATACATTTTGCTACGCCTGACGTGCATTTCGTCTATTCAAGAATCATCAGAGGCGCTCTACCAAAAATATTGAAAATGCCAAACACTGTATGAATATGAAGAGCATAGAACAGTATAACTACAAATACCAAACTGGGGAACCAAATTATTACTAAGATATTCAACCTATGTCTGCGGTAGGAAGAACCTTAGGGTTTAAACAATTTTGAAATTATGATGGGTGATTTAAAGCTTTGAT
Organism: Arcuatula senhousia; assembly: GCA_963971305.1. NCBI lineage: Eukaryota > Metazoa > Mollusca > Bivalvia > Mytilida > Mytilidae > Arcuatula > Arcuatula senhousia. Next base: position 9,636,007 of record OZ020307.1, read on the forward strand.
GTATTCTCCGACTCAAAAGTGTTGGTGCCGGAGCGGGCTAACCTCGGGGAATTAAAACTCCACCAGTAGTGCTTACCTTCACGTGTGTTCGAAATACAAATGACAACAAAGTTCCAGACAATAAATTTTGCTACGCCTGACGTGCGTTTCGTCTATTCAAGAATCATCAGAGGCTCTCTACCAAAAATATTGAAAATGCCAAACACTGTATGAATATGAAGAGCATAGAACAGTATAACCAAAAATACCAAACTGGGGAACCAAATTATTACTAAGATATTCAACCTATGTCTGCGGTAGGAAGAACCTTAGGGTTTAGACAATTTTGAAATTAAGACGGGTGATTTAAAGCTTTGATGTATTCTCCGACTCAAAAGTGTTGGTGCCGGAGCGGGCTAACCTCGGGGAATTAAAACTCCACCAGCAGTGCTAACCTCACGTGTGTTCGAAATACAAATAACAACAAAGTTCCAGACAATAAATTTTGCTACGCCTGACGTGCGTTTCGTCTATTCAAGAATCATCAGAGGCGCTCTACCAAAAATATTGAAAATGCCAAACACTTATGAATATGAAGAGCATAGAACAGTATAACTAAAAATACCAAACTGGGGAACCAAATTATTACTAAGATATTCAACCCATGTCTGCGGTAGGAAGAACCTTAGAGTTTAAACAATTTTGAAATTAAGATGGGTGATTTTAAGCTTTGATGTATTCTCCGACTCAAAAGTGTTGGTGCCGGAGCGGGCTAACCTCGGGGAATTAAAACTCCACCAGCAGTGCTAACCTTCACGTGTGTTCGAAATACAAATGACAACAAAGTTCCAGACAATAAATTTTGCTACGCCTGACGTGCGTTTCGTCTATTCAAGAATCATCAGAGGCTCTCTACCAAAAATATTGAAAATGCCAAACACTGTATGAATATGAAGAGCATAGAACAGTATAACCAAAAATACCAAACTGGGGAACCAAATTATTACTAAGATATTCAACCTATGTCTGCGGTAGGAAGAACCTTAGGGTTTAGACAATTTTGAAATTAAGACGGGTGATTTAAAGCTTTGATGTATTCTCCGACTCAAAAGTGTTGGTGCCGGAGCGGGCTAACCTCGGGGAATTAAAACTCCACCAGCAGTGCTAACCTTCACGTGTGTTCGAAATACAAATGACAACAAAGTTCCAGACAATAAATTTTGCTACGCCTGACGTGCATTTCGTCTGTTCAAGAATCATCAGAGGCGCTCTACCAAAAATATTGAAAATGCCAAACACTGTATGAATATGAAGAGCATAGAACAGTATAACTACAAATACCAAACTGGGGAACCAAATTATTACTAAGATATTCAACCTATGTCTGCGGTAGGAAGAACCTTAGGGTTTAAACAATTTTGAAATTATGATGGGTGATTTAAAGCTTTGATGTATTCTCCGACTCAAAAGTGTTGGTGCCGGAGCGGGCTAACCTCGGGGAATTAAAACTCCACCAGTAGTGCTTACCTTCACGTGTGTTCGAAATACAAATGACAACAAAGTTCCAGACAATAAATTTTGCTACGCCTGACGTGCGTTTCGTCTATTCAAGAATCATCAGAGGCTCTCTACCAAAAATATTGAAAATGCCAAACACTGTATGAATATGAAGAGCATAGAACAGTATAACCAAAAATACCAAACTGGGGAACCAAATTATTACTAAGATATTCAACCTATGTCTGCGGTAGGAAGAACCTTAGGGTGTAGACAATTTTGAAATTAAGACGGGTGATTTAAAGCTTTGATGTATTTTCCGACTCCAAAGTGTTGGTGCCGGAGCGGGCTAACCTCGGGGAATTAAAACTCCACCAGCAGTGCTAACCTTTACGTGTGTTCGAAATACAAATGACAACAAAGTTCCAAACAATAAATTTTGCTACGCCTGACGTGCGTTTCGTCTATTCAAGAATCATCAGAGGCTCTCTACCAAAAATATTGAAAATGCCAAACACTGTATGAATATGAAGAGCATAGAACAGTATAACCAAAAATACCAAACTGGGGAACCAAATTATTACTAAGATATTCAACCTATGTCTGCGGTAGGAAGAACCTTAGGGTTTAGACAATTTTGAAATTAAGATGGGTGATTTAAAGCTTTGATGTATTCTCCGACTCAAAAGTGTTGGTGCCGGAGCGGGCTAACCTCGGGGAATTAAAACTCCACCAGTAGTACTAACCTTCACGTGTGTTCGAAATACAAATGACAACAAAGTTCCAGACAATAAATTTTGCTACGCCTGACGCGCGTTTCGTCTATTCAAGAATCATCAGAGGCGCTCTACCAAAAATATTGAAAATGCCAAACACTGTGTTGTTAAAATAGATAGCTAATGATTTATGAATACAGTCATTTTTATTTGGCATGCTATGAAATTTGAATTATATTTTCAAAACAAATATGAACAGATTAAAGTCAAAAGTAAAATGTTGACAGTACAGCTTGAAATTAAAAAAAAATCAAATGATCTATGTACAATCTCTGTTCTAGTTTTATTCAAATAGCTTCAGTGAAAACCTATTTAAAAGGAGATGTAATATTCAGCTAATTGAACTTAACCCACCATTTCGTTTAAAATGCCTGTACCAAGTCAGGACCATTGCGATCCACAAATTCTCCGGTATGACTGATTCGGGTTTTTTTTATTTTCTCTGGACTATGAGATTGGTCATTCAAGTTCGGTAGTTTTGTTATTGCCTTTATTTAAACTTTTAACTGCATCAAGTCTGTCGATGTAACCAGATGAACCCTTATCAAACTTGTGACCATTTTTATTTTCAAAAAGTTGTTTTTATCTAACAGCCATTGAAATCAAGTTTAAGGCTCATGAGAACTTCTTTTTTCACAAGCAGATATAAGAAAATATATATATATATTATATACTATTACATATTGTTATGGTCATATTGTTAATGTTTACTGAAAAAATGAATATTTGCATAAATTTTGAAAAATAGGGAAAAATTAGAAAGCCAGATAAATTATAAATCATTGTTAGAAATCATGTAAACTTTGGTAAGTAAAGAATAATATTAGTTATGAATTTATTTTAGGGTCAAGGAAAACTTCTAAAAAAGTAAAAAATGATAAGGGATTTCACGTCATCCCTGATAACACACATTCCTTGTAACATATACAAAGTAAACAATTCAAAGCTGTCAACAGTCTGAAAAGTATTATCAAATGCCCGAAGTTTGTCCAAAACACCAAGAGAATTTTTGACACTAAAAATGGTTTACGCCACTGTTTTCAAAACTTTTGTAACAGTGTCGAATGATAAATTCTTTCATTGTAGTCAAAGCAAGAGAAAGAACTTTATTAATATTGATCATAAACACTTATTAAAAGCTGAAATAAAACGGGATCTATATGGGATTTGTGTAATTTGGGTATTCTAAAAGTACAGAGTTGTCATCTGTTGTGTGTAGGGGCTGATCAAAGTGTTGTGGTTGCTATGATATGGATTTAATTCTGTTGATGTAAGTGTGTGGTCTAAATTCTACGAAGGAGTTTTGCAAATGGGTAATACGTATTTTCACAATGACCATAAAATTATTCTTAAAATTTTCATAAGATTTGGCATCTGTCCCTTCTCTTTCAATCAAGGTCTTACAGTAAGACTGTAGAGCAGTATTTACACAATCAAAAATGAATTCCAATTATTTTTTGAGGGAGGTCTGAATTTAGGTCTTTTTTTAAATTCAATCACCTCTTGATCATTGACGATGTTAAGATCGCCGGTACAAACATGGCTACAAGGAGCATATCTAAAGTCAGAATTAGCACAGTCGCATGATAAAGGAATATTCGTGTCTAGATCTTCATCAGTAGTAGTGAATGTAAAGTTAAAAATAATGTTACGTGTGGGCTTTTTATATTAAATTTTAAAAATATTTGTAAAATAAGATGGTATAACAAAAATTATTATGGCTTCCGTTGTTTCTTAGATATTCTAAACAAGATCAGCTATGCTAAAATTTGAATGATGTTGTTTTCTTAACATTACGATTTATTCGTCTACCATGCGTCCGATTGTTCCAATTTGATGACATTGATATATGTTACATTGTCTTTGTGATGTTATCGTTTAGACCCAGGGGATAAGCTGTTTGCAATTTTTAAATCCAATCGATTTCTGCAAGCCATCTTGACTGTGTGTTTTATGTTGTTATGTGGTTTGTTTTGTTGTGATGATTTTTTGTCTGCCGGTTTTGTCTTTGTCTTAACGGTTTTATGATACTGATTACCCCTTTGGTACACCTTTGCTTCTTGCAACACTCTCGTTTACTTAATTTTGAATGTCATTGAATGATCTCAAGAGGTTGGACTTTGATATATTTGATGTTATGACATTCTTATGAAATTGTTGATACATGAGACATTTATGTTTTTTGAAACGACGAAATCGAAAGAGATGTTCCGATGTTCTTTTGGATAAATACCTATCCGTTCTTAAGGGGATACGTTATGTTAAAAACGACGTTATCGATAAAATTTACCTGTGAAACAGAAAAACGTCCCTTTTCGATTTGAACAGCGTTGAACTTTAACGCTATTGTTTATCTTTGATGTAAATTCATGAAAAAAGATGGCCCATGACCTATGACAAAATAATATCATTGTTTAGAGAAATAGTTGGACTTTCTTGTGTTAGTATTTGGTTGAAATGTAATGAAACAATTTTGTTTTAATCAATGGAGAATAACAAAAGTTTGAAAATATTTGATCTTTTCCCATTAATTCTATACAATTTTCCCGCCAAAAACGATAATTTCAAAGTGAAATAACTTGAAAAATCGACCCATGACCCCCTATTTCAAATCAATATTTCTATGTATCATGGAATTACCATTCACTATGCAAATTTGTTTTAAAAAGTAAGATATTAGACCAAAGTAACGTATCCCCTTAATTGCAGAACTTGTAGGACTTCCTTGGTAGTGCATTGCATCTGACACACAGACTGATAGCACAAGGTTACGTTGCTCCTCGGTTGTTGCGTTTACTAAAGATATTTTATGAGGCTTTGTTTAGTCCTTGTTTACTGGATAATACAAACTAATTTTAATCGCTGGTAACGCGACGTGTGTGCTATAGCAAGGAAAAACTGCTTACTCTTCCGGAGCACCTAATTTCACTCTCATTACAACTTTAACACGTTTTTGATTGCCATTAAAAGGTTTTTGTTTTTTGAATTGTCTTTTTCTACTTGTAGTTCTCGTTCATGTTTACTGTTTTTGTCTTTGTCCTTTCTTCCTTTTAAGGAAATAATTATTTTCTTATACCGATATTTTTAATGCATTACTGCTTAGCAAAAAAAAATCACTTTCAGGTGATGTGACAAGGTTTGCAAAGCACAGCTGTTAAAAAGAGGTTTGTCACCATAAAATACTTTACATGCTTTCTTAACTTTTCGTCGAAACATAAATAACATGTGTTATTATTTACTTTGGTAATGATAACTTGTTTATGCATAATGCATTTCATTATTTAGTTCGTTGGTGCTTTAATGTAAAGCTCGTTCTTTGCTTATAAAGCAGACAAACTGAAGAATTAACTTCGAATCAAAATTTTGATATGGTTACAGTTCCTGTGTATGAAACATTGTTAGTAGCTTCAAGTTTTTTGCTTTATGAAACTTATGCTTATTTGATTTCTGATTCATTTGTCTTATGTTTGATAAAATAAAAATATACGTTATGATCAGAACTGTTATTCAGTATGTTGTCTCCTGATCGATCTAATCAAGTTAAAATGTATTTCTTGTATCAATCATAGACCAAGAAATTATAGTTTATCTCGTTCTTGGTCTATGTTGAATTGCTCCTCCGTGTCGGAAATCATGTACACAAGTCATAATTATTGGATATAATCAGATAGCCGTTTTATCACCATTACTCTCCTCGTTACCTTTACTCCTTTTCCTTCATGAACCATTGGTCACAACCGACCTCCTTTTCAATCCTTCCCTAGATCTTCTGAATACATTTTATATGTCGTGGCTCCCAAAAGAGTTTTCCTCTGCCCTTTTTCTGAAAATATCTGTATTCAAAATCAGATTTTTTACTTTTTTTCTAAAGGAGAAAAAACAAATAACAAGCGCACCTCGTCAAATAAAATATGTCTTCAACTAAAAAAGCTGTTGAGACATAACAGTATATGGTGACTAGTTGTCTGAAATACTATTCAAGATTTTCAATTAAACATAATAAGGTACTAATAATGTACTTTGGAAAGTACTTACTTGTTCCAATTTGACATACTATTACAATGGTTATAAGATAACTATATAGGTAGTAATTTGATGATGCATAAGACATTATTCATATTATCGTCTCTTGTATCTTCTTTAAGAAGTGAAATTACTTAATAAGGAGTTTGCTTCTCCCTCAAGTTTTGACTTATGGACATGTTGAAGTTATAATGAATTGTCAGCTCATTTTTCTTTATGTCCTGTTTGTGGTAAATTCTATATTTGGAATTCGCTGTATAGACACAACAGGAAAAAGGCATGTCGGCAAAAATAACCAATGTATGCCTTAAATTAAACGAAAATGTTACAATTATGATAAAGCATCTGTAGTGTAACATTTTGGTAAGTTAAAAAAAATTTCAGATTTAATGAATGCAGATTATCGCGGTTTTTTTTTTTTTTTGCAGAAATATTGATAACTTGATGCTTACTTTAAAACTTCAATAAGCTTTTTACTATTGTCATTAATAAGCATTATAGCGATTGAGCATGTCGGTTTTGTGTAATGACACTACACCAAATCATTATTGTTTGAAGTGTTGTGTCGGATTTAAAATTGATACGTTTGATTTTTTTACATCAGTCGATTGATGATTCTCAGCTAGCTGTCAGTAGCAGCGAGTGTTTCATAGAGGGTTCCTTTACCGTTCTTTCGTTTGTTCTTGTTGTCTTTTGTCTAAGATTCTCTCTATTGGAATTGAACCTTGGTCGAATTGGTTTTTATTGTGTGTTTAGTTTTTGTGCTTTGTCTAGGAATATTGATAGGGGGGAGGTCGGGCCCAAAAAAACTAGTTTAACCCCGCCACATATTATATGTGCCTCTCTTAATCAGGAACCTTTGACAAAGCTTACGTTTGTACTTGTCTTTTTGATGTTTTCTGTTCCGTGTTTAAGACGGGGGTCTATCTGTAATTTGTGATTTGAATTATATGCATTTTATTTAGCCATGGGCCGATTCCACAACCGCGAGCAGCGCCTACTGGCCTCGTTGAAGGCTGCTTGCGGTTGTCCATTGTGTTTTTTTCTGAATTGCCGCTTGAATATGGGTGGTGTCGCGTACACTTATACCACATCTCATTATTTTCTATTGGAATCAAAATTCCAACGAAGAGCTAGGTGTAAATAGAACAAAAAGCCCCATGTGTTGTAATATGTCTTTCTATGATTTTTATGAAGAATTTTTGTAAATTAACTGAGTTTTAGGCTTGCTATTCTAAAAAACTGTTAATTTTTTGATATTTTGTTTCCAAAGTTTCAAGAATATTCTTATATAAAAGACCAGTTTGGAGCCTCGGTCCAAGTTATCACTTGAGATCATTTCAACTCTACCATGTGTTTTGTCAGAAAATTTGTTTCCATTAAAAATTGAGATTTACTTCAGAAAAATGCAGGAAATAAGCAAAATATCATCAATGTAAGGTTAGCGCCGAATGGCAGCTCCCAACTCCGAGAGTTTAAAACGATATATTTTGCAGTTTTTATGTACTTTTGATACTGGAAACTTGTTACGTATGCTTATATGGACATTTCTAATCGAATTGCCGTTTCATAACAACAAAGTGTGAAGGATTTGTGTTTGATTTTATTCAACATTATGTTTTCATTTCACAAAGGAAAGTTATTTTTAGTAACAATAATAACAACACTAGTGATCAATCACCCATGGATAATTAGTCCAAACTACAGTACGGTTATAGTGTCATCTTATCGGAAGACTAGACGGGGAACAAAGGCTGGGAAGAAGAAAATTTTACCTATAGACACAGTGGTGAGTGTACATAATGACAGAACTTCTTCGTATAAAAACTTTAGTCCGAGACCCAATTTTCGCAACCTTAAGCAATTGTCTTCTACAAAAGCAGACTGTAATGTACTTGAAGGAAGTGATGGCAATTTATCCCTTTTCACGTTGAATTGTAGATCTATAAAGAATAAAACTCTATCAGTTTGCGATTTTATATCATGTAACAATGCAGATATTGTCGCACTAACCGAAACATGGCTCGGTACATCTGTAGATAAAAGTGTGATTTCTGAACTACTCCCTGATGGTTATAACATCGTCCATATACCTAGAAAAGATAGGAAGGGTGGAGGCTGTGCCGTCATCTATAGATCAACTATTGATGTGACTTTATTTCCAAATTTGAACTCTTTCACTCATTTTGAACTTCTTGATTGTAATGCGAAGGTAAATTCACAACAAATACGACTCTGCGTGATTTACCGCCCGCCTCCCTCGAAATCCAATAGTTTTAAGCACTCAACATTTTTAGAAGAATGGTCTACCTTTTTAGATAACCTAGTCGTAAGCCCGGATGAACTAGTCATAACCGGAGATTTAAATTTCCATCTTGACAATGCATGTGACAAATACGCATCCTCTTTTATGGAAACTCTGGAAGACCATGGTCTTTCACAACATGTAGTAGGAGCGACCCACATTCACGGTCACACACTAGATGTGGTTATAACTAGAGCCGATAGTTCTGTTCTTTTTAATCAACCAGAAATAAGCGATCCACACATAAGTGACAACAGAGGCAATCCTTCTTGTGATCATTATGTTATACACAGTCGGTTACGAGTAGGTAAACCACCAAAACCTCAAAAGACTGTTGTAATGCGAAAATATCATGACATTTTACCACACGATTTTTGCAAAAGTGTACACCAAGTGTTGGACCAATTTAGCGATGATCGTTCATTAGAAGAACTCTTGGGTTCGTATAATTCGGAGTTGCGTAGTATAATCGACGATCTAGCACCTGCAGAAACTAAAACTTTTACTATACGACCTAACACACAATGGTATACAGATGAATTGCGATGTGCAAAGCAACAGCGACGAAAAGCTGAAAGACATATGCGAAAAACAGGTTTGACAATTCATAAGCAAATTTACAGGAAGGAATGTAATTTAGTTAGTACAACCTTACTGAAATCCAAAACTGATTACTATTCCAACAAAATAGCGGAAGCAGAACACAATCAAAAACAGCTATACAAAATCACTGATAATCTCTTGGGAAACAAGTCCGAACCAGTGTTGCCATCGCATGTGGATAAAGTTGTACTTGCGAACGAGTTTAGTGAGTTCTTCCTGAATAAAATTGAAAGAATCAGAGCTAATTTATGTGTGCCTTCGAGTTTGAACAACGTACTTAATGCTGATATCAAGTTCAAAGGGGAACAACTAGCAGTATTTTCACCAGCTACCGTAGATGAAATAAGGAAAATAATCAAAAACGCTCCACCTAAGACATGTGACCTTGATCCGTTACCAACTAGTGTGCTCAAAACAAATGTTGAGACTTTGTTACCTATCATTACCAACATTGTGAACAGATCTCTATCAGAAGCAATTGTTCCGTCTGCATTCCGTGAAGCCATAGTTCGACCGCTGCTTAAAAAGCCTGGTTTAGATAGAAATGATTTTAAAAACTATAGACCGGTATCAAATCTACCGTTTGTCTCCAAGATCTTAGAAAAGATAGTTGCTTCCCGAATAGATCTACACCTTGAATCAAATGCTCTCTACGACCGTGTTCAGTCTGAGTATAGAGCCCGTCATTCGACTGAAACCGCACTTCTTAGAGTTCACCACGACATAGTGTCAGCTTTGGACAACAACTGCTCAACTGTTCTCGTAATGCTCGATTTATCGGCAGCTTTTGATGTGATTGACCATCCGATTCTCATCAAGCGTCTTGAACATTCATATGGCATAAGTGGTCCAGCATTAATGTGGATTCAGTCTTATCTACATAATAGGAAACAACGCGTAATCATTGGATCGGCTCTCTCAGATGATAAGGAATTGACGTTTGGTGTACCACAGGGTTCAGTTTTGGGACCGAAATTTTATTGTATGTTTGCCAAGCCAATTGGAGAAATTTGTCGTCGCAATAATATGAACTATCACGGCTATGCTGACGACACCCAGGTCTACTTACTTTTGAAACCACCAGACAACTGGGACAACATTTCCACACGTTTAAAAGCTTGTCTATCTGACATAAGTTCATGGATGCGTTTGAACAGACTTAAGCTCAACCAAGATAAAACTGAACTGATTGTATTCGCATCAAAGCGTCATCTTAACGAACTGAAGAACTGTCAGCTTAATTTTGACGGAACCATCGTTTGCGACTCAGAAGTTGTCAAAAATCTAGGTGTATACTTTGATCGTTTACTGACTATGGAAAAGCAGGCTAGCGCTGTTTCCAAAGCTTGTTTTTTCCAGATTAGGAACATCGGACGTATCCGTCCTTATTTAACGGATGACGCATGTAAGACACTTGTCTGTTCCTTGGTTACATCACGATTAGATTACGGCAACGCCTTGTTATATGGAGTCAATAAAAACATCACATCAAAACTTCAGAGAGTACAAAATGCAGCGGCAAGACTAATCACTAGAACTAGGAAGTGTGAACACATAACACCAGTGCTAAAACTACTACATTGGCTGCCAATCGAATCTAGATGTCAATACAAAATATTACTGTATACTTTTAAAGTTATGACAGGACGTGCTCCGCAATATCTCGAAGAACTACTGGAACTGTACAAACCATCAAGATCACTGCGTTCCGAGAATGAAAACCTCCTGGTCATACCGAAAGTGAGAATGAAAACTTACGGAGTGCGTCGTTTTGACAAAGCTGCAGGCAGCTTGTGGAATGGACTACCAACACAACTAAGAAATGAACACTCCTTGCCAGCATTTAAAAAACATCTCAAAACCTATCTTTTTAAACTTGCATACTGTGATTAAATTCCATGTACTGTGATTAGTTACACTTACTGTGATATTGATTTTTTAAGATTCTTGGTATAGTTTTATCTATTCATTTTTTTTTTAAATCTTATTGGCATATTGTAATGAGTTTTCCTACATTTTAATGAGTTTATTTGTACAAACTGTGATAATGTGTTCAAAGATTTTTATTCCATATTTTAGATAATTTATTTTGTTTTATATATATATTTTTGCCCCCCATCGCTTAAAGAGTTAACCTGATTTATGCTGATTTAATTTTTTTTTTTTTTTTTTACTTCATTTTTTTTTCCTGTAAATCTGAATTTCATTATTTTAAACTATTATTTAATTCTGGTAACCCTCTTTAAAACTTTTTAAAATGCTATATGTGTATTATGTATTGATGTTTTTTTTTCTTTCTTATTATTATTTCTTTTTTATCTGATATCTATTCTTTAAATATACATTAATATTCGTTTTTTAATTGTAAAGCGCATAGAGTAATGTTATTAGATATGCGCTATATAAATGCTGTAAATAATAATAATAATAACAAGTATTAACTGTGATTGCAAGCAAGTCACAAAGTCCCCCAAACGACCCGTATTTGCCACTATTCTCTTCAGCATGTCAAAAAAACCCTAAATATAATTTTTTATGTAAATCAGAGCACTTTGAAAATTTCGACCCGATTATCTCCCTTGAGAAATCACATTTTTATTTATATCTCGAAAACCGTAAATATCGCTTCAAAATTTTTTTTCATATTATTAAAGAGAATGTTTTGCTCTATCAACCTACAAAATTTCAGAACCCTGCGCACCTAGGTTACCGAGATATTGCAATGTCCAATATTTAGTCCATTTTCCTGTTTCCATGGAAACGGTGGCCATTTTGAAAATTCCAATTGTCAACGAGGCTTCCTTTCTTTACAATCTATTATCCTGCCAAATTTCATATTGATATGTGGAGTCGTTTTCTCTGGGATCTCCGGACAAGTTCACGACTAAGTGGAAGAAACGGAAGAATAATTAAAAAGTCATTTGTTCAGAGAACAAATGTGAGGTCTTTCCCTGTCTTATGTTTTTGTTATGGTATTTTATACAAGTACTAAAGACATTTGAGTCACTTTGTTTATGACAAGATGTTGCCAATTATGGTGATATAGGCTCCAGAATGAAGATTAGGGGGCCTACAGTCAGAAAAAGTATGGTTGCTAAGGACTTTTAAGTTGGTTGCTATGGACTAAATGTCACTTCCAGTTGCAAAAACTTACATCTTAACTCAGAAAGTAGTCTTGTTTAAGAATATGTATGGTTTCTATGGACTTTTCATTAAGGTTACCTTGTTGCTAGGGAATGACCTTGACCCATGACCTTTGACCTCTGACTCAAATTTTAGCTCTTTGCATTCTGATTCATTTAAGTATACATGTTTACTATACTATTTGTTATGGTTTTCAAGTTATTGGCAAAAAACGTGTTTCGCGAAACTTGTTTTGGCCGCCATTTTGAAACCGTTCAACCCAATCATGTGCTGTTTGGGTTCAAATTGTAGGCAATTCAATTCTCTTTCAAATAAACCCTATGTTTCATTCACCATCTTTTATGGTTAAAAAGTTATAAACAAAAATCATTTCAAAAACACGAGTCAAGGGTGATAACTCAAAAACAACAAGTTTTACGCTTTCGCACCTGAAACACTTTTTGTAGATCTCGACATGGCGAACATTTTTCCCAGGTATTGTCCGCTTCAATTTTGTACGGTTTAGGTGTTATTTCATAAAAACTGTTAAGGGTGTCGGCCATTTTGAAAATGGATGCCCGTAACCATTGGACTTTGGTCTTAAATTGAAGGACTCATAATGACGGTCACAAAAAACCCATATGTTTACTATATTATCTTTGATGGTTTAAAAGTTATAAGCCAAAAACGAATAAGCCGAAACGCGTCAAGGGCCATAACTCCAAAACGGTTTGTCGTACAGTGTTCGACCCTTTATATCAAATAAAGGTCTAAATGAGACGAGTATTTTCCTCATTACATGTCTGCTTCAATTTTGTATGGTTTTTGAGCTATACTGCAGACAAGGTGTACCATGACCTCTGACCTTGAGATTTAACCTTTGACCTTGACATTTTTAGATGTAACATATGTCTTCTAGGATGATTGATGAAGGTCCCAAGTCTCTAGGACAAACCGTTTTGAAGAAAAAAAAATTGACGAGTCGTGACACTTTTCGGGTCAAATACGCGTAACCAGGAAGTTGATCGAAAAACAATTTTTTGCGTGACGAATCATGACCAGGAGTCTAGCAACATTTTCCCTGCTTCAGATTTTTGATAACGGTTACGGTTTCTGACTTTATCTGCAGACAAGGTTTTTGGGTTCCGGGCAGATAACTCCGTTACTAAAAATAGATCGGTTTGGCAGGCCGACTCAAGTCGAGCCCTGGTAGTGTCGATTAATAGTACTAAGTTTCGTAATGATAGGTCGCGACACTTTTTTGACATCTGCGGCAGAAAAAAAAATAATAATAATCATAAGAAATACAGTAAGGTCTTTCCTTCTGTGGAAGGGAAAGACCTTAATAATAATAAGAAACGGTGCAAAAACAATAAGTCCCCAAACGTTGTTTGGGGGACTTAATAATAATAATAACTGACGTATGTCAAGATTAATTATGATGCTCTAAAGAATGCTTTTAAATGTTCAGTATAGTCAGAGGCAACGGCCATAAAAAAAATTATAAAATATACTTATTAAATAAAAATACTAATATACTTACAGTCGAACAAAAAAAACCATATCATTTTCCTTTTTTTAAGTCATCTGCTGTTTTAGTGAATAAAACAAAGAAATATCATCAGTCCAAATAGAAGACACATTCAGATAATACAAAAACAAAAACAAATAACAAAACAAAACTTATCTACATGAGCTTCTGGGGAGGGAGTAAGTAAGGAGAAGATGAGGTCTGATCAAGAAGGACAATGCAACATTTCTACGACAACTGAAGGCCACATCTGTCGTCTTCTGAAAAAAAAAGCATTTTCTACTTCAACTTGTACTTGTAATGTTTGCATTCACCATTAATCGCTAATGGTACTGCCACTTTGTATGTGTGCATAACATATACTAAAAGTAATGATTAAAGCAAGTTGCTGTACAAGTTCAAGTAAAACAGTTTGGTTATTGCAATAAAGCAATTAATAGTTGAAGATTTTTTAGGCTCTTTAGCGGTTCCTACGTCAGTGTGCAAAGCATTTCATTCTTGTGTGTTCCTTGATTAGAAGTAATACTTCCATACCATGGTGGTACAGGATGTCACCTGGAAGGGAAGTGTTCCAATGTTAGGATTCATTCTGGTTGGTAGCAAAAGTTTATCGGTGGCATTGTTATTGACTAAATTATAAGTGATATTATACCTTAGTGTCTGTCTCCTTCTTATGTCTCTCTTCCAGTGCTTACTTGAATTGGCTAAGCATGCCCGATACGGATGATGTGCTATGGTATCTGTTGATCATATCTTATTTATTTATTTATTTATTGTTGTTGCTTTTCATACACAGACCCTAGGTATCTCAAAATTTGCGTGTACAGATGATGTGCTATGGTATCTGTTAGTCATATTTTATTCAATTTATTGTTGTTGTTTTTTTCATACACAGACCCTAGGTATCTCAAAATTTGTGTGTACAGATGATGTGCTATGGTATCGGTTGGTCATATTTTATCTAATTTATTGGGTTTTTTTTAAAATACACATGCCCTTGTTAACTCAAAATGTTCGTGTACAGATGATGTGCTATGGTATAGGTTGGTCCTTTTTATTTAATTAATGTTGTTTTTTTTCATACACAGGCCCTTGGTATCTCAAATTTTGATATCCAAAGCTTGTTATATTTCCTTTTTATTCGATTTTTTTCTGAAAATCATAATGTTCCTATAGAAAAAAATCAAATTGTATCTGTAACTTGAACAGATGTGATTCAGTCTTTCTGATTTAGGGTTTTATCATAACCTCTGCATGTTTTGTTCGATTATGTTAAAACACTAGGTTTCTACCATTTCGTTTGAAATGCCTGTACCAAATCAGGACCATTGCGATCCGGTATGACTGATTCGTTTTTTGTCGTTTTCTCTGGACTATGAGATTGATCATTCAAGTTCGGTAGTTTTGTTATTACCTTTATTTATTATTAGCATTATTTTTTTAACAGAGACCCTTTTATTGTATAATTTATTTTCTACAGAACCTTTGATGCCATTTTTTTGCATTATATCATTTTTTTAGAAAAAAAAACAAGGCCCACTACAAGTTTAATGGTCGATTGGTGTTTAAGGATGTTCGCTACTATTATTGAAAATAAATAGGTTTCAAAATTTAATGAAAAGACAATAGGTAAAGGTATATAATAAGAAAAAAGTTTTTATAGGTTCGTGACCTCGTTTTCACGATAATTGATGTGAAAGTTTTAGCGGAAAAAGTTTTCTCTGACTTTTTCATAGGTTTAGCATTAGCACTATTTAGCTGTTAAAACCAGTGACAGAATGAATAGGATTTGATAAAACTTTGTTTATACCCTCTTTATGACATATTAAAGACATTGATAACAAGAAAATATGGGGTTCGTTGGCAAAGAAAATTAACCCTATTTTGATGGTAAAAACCGGAGGATTCCGAAAAAAAGACAAAAATCCCAAAAAAAGACTAGCAAACATCCTTAAGTTAATTGATTATCCTTCAATTTATATGCACGCATTTTATAAGGAAATGCATTTCAACTTGTATTCCTGCTTCCTTTACATGTCTTTTCTTGTCATGGATAAAAAAAAGAATTGGATTCCAATTGCAGATTGTTTCTATGTAAAGCCGGAAGTGAATGGCAGAGAATAGAGCAGTGTAAATTTAAATCCAATACAGTACGAACACGTGCCACAGTTTAACAGCAGACAACAAAATAGGGAAATAAACTATTTTTGTACGGAAATAGCTGTTGTTTTTAGAAACTCAATGCTTTTGGTCGTTTAACATACATTCAACCGTACTTTAATCTAAAAGGGCTTCAATTCAATTTGAAAATTTGAGATTGATCAACCCTTTGCATCTCATTTTATTAATGAATTATCTACAGAAAATAAAAGGGGGTCTGCGAAACATCAAGGTTATGGGGACATAATAGACATTGACATAATTTGAAAAACACTTTACAAAAACATACATGATTGTAGTATATATATTCAGTTTATGTTTTAAATAAATGGTGGGTCATGTCTTCTTTTCTTATCAGTGTACTTTAGCTAAATTTAGGTATATAAATTAAGTAATATTGGAAACCCAGCTGTTCACATGAACAGATATCTTTTAATATAAGCAGGGGTACGATAAAGATTAAGCTAACATTTTAACAAGTTAACTTTTGTGTTGGAGAACACATCAAAGCTTTGAATTATCCGTTTAAAATTTCAAAATCGTATAAACCAAAGGTTGTTCCTACCCCAGACATAGGTTGACCATCTTAGTAACAATTTGGTTCCCCATTTCCGTATTTTTGGGTTCATTGTTCTTTGCTTTTTAAATCAAATCTTTTTTTTTTTTTGCTTTTTTCAATATTTTTGGTAGAGCGCCTCTGATGAGTCTTGAATAGACGAAACGCGCGTCAGGTGTTGCAAAATTTAATGTCTGGAACTTTGTTGTCATTTTAATTTGAATAACTTCGAAATTTAATGAAGTGTTTAATAAATCGGTAGTAGTTTATGCAGAAGTGTGCGTACTCGAAGCTGAATTAGGACCATAAGCAATTAAAACTTTTAAAAAGAGTGGCCACCTAGCAGGAGCTACCAAGTGACACTACTATTTAAATACAAGATATGTAAAGTTTACAAGACTTGATAGACTCTTATCGTGAATTAATGATAGGTTATTCCTTGTAGTACTTTACAAATTGCAAAACTGCTGATCATGCTTTCTGAAATTTTGTATTAAGCTTTGTGAACGCCCTTTGCTTCACTTTACTAGCCCGCTCCGGCACCAACACTTTTGTGTTGGAGAACACACCAAAGCTTTAAATTATCCGTTTGAATTTCAAAATTGTCTTAACACTAAAGTTCTTCCTACCCCAGACATAGGTTGATCATCTTAGTAATAATTTGGTTCCCCAGTTTAGTATTTTTGGTTTTACTGTTATATGCTCTTCATTATCATATAGTGTTTGGCATTTTCAATAATTTTGGTAGAGCGCCTCAGATGAGTCTTGAATAGACGAAACGCGCGTCAGGCGTAGCAAAATTTATTGTTTGGAACTTCGTTGTCATTTGTATTTACCTTTATTTTTCAAAATCCAAAACAAAACAAAATTATAATTTAATTAATTTATAAGAGAAAAAAACATCTTGAAGCATTACTGTTCTATATGAACTAGGTACCAGATAGGTTTTATCTATACATCTATACAGGAACAGTTTCTACTATATTGAACCTTACTACCTACACACCCACATCTATATTGAACCTTACAACCTACACACCCACAACTCCTCTCAGTAGTTTTATTGTCAAGTTACCTTCTCCTTTAAGCCGAGGATTCTTACATAAAATCCTGCCCCATATGATTAGAGTACAAGTATAGTCATTATCTTAACAGTTACTGTCCTACGATCGAACCCAAAGTTCCATCCCACCATATAAATGTTCACCAAGTAATGCAAGTGTATCGATCTGAGTATGAATCCATAAATGGTATATGTTCAACTCCTGGTGCACCATACATATTGAAGACGGAATAAATAGAGCAAGTTGGCGGTAAAACATCTAAGAAACAAATATAGTTTTTCGATGAAACTATGGTTTAAACAGTTAATCAAAGTCTTTTTTCTAACCTTAACATTTATCTTTCATGATAAATGTTCATTTATGAAAAGCATCTTAAAACAAAGCTTTCAGTAAACAACTCTGTTTTAAGTACATGGATACTTTAAAGCATATCATAAAAATCATGGATAACTCCACCAGAAATTCGGTAAAACGATAAGACCAATAATTTGGTTAGACTGAATCTAAATCAATGTCACGAATGTGTTCAGTTTATCCTAATATCTTTGTGGTAATTTTGTTAGAATTGTTTCATTAGTTAGTGTCATTCGTCACGGAAGCTGTAATTTTATTTGTGTTCAATAGGGAAGAGAAAACCATTTAAAAAAACAGCAAATATTAAGAGAAGCGAATGGAAGATGGTCACATACGTATATGTGTGCCTAATGAGCAATAACATATTCTAAAGGCTGTAAACTAATTGTAAAAAGAGATGTGTTTATTTTACAATGTGTTTTCGGTGTGTCTATGAGTCGCATTCTGTTGAATAATATAAATAAGGTACCCTATATACATGTATATAAGATCTCTGAATCAATGAAAAGACCAACTTTAGGCATATTGTTTCTTGTTCAGATATATTTGAATCATTAGATTAATATATCTTACTTTCAACTATGTGTCCAAAAACAAGGCTTACAAAAACATTAAATGATAATTAAAAACACAGTTCTTTGCTTTTTGCTTTGTTTCATTTCAAAACTATCTTAAAATGTGATTTTTGCCATGCATATAATCCTCCATGTCTGATTATAAAGAGCACAGCAAAACACTTGGTAACATCCAGTCTGATTAAAATCTGATTTGATCACTACTGACTCTAAATGGTCTCTAATTTTCTAAAACCATCATTAAAAAGTCAGTTTTTGCAGCTTTATGTAATATAATCGTCAGTGATTTTTGTTTTACTGTAATAGTGTTTGGCTTTTTCAATATCTTGGTAGAGCACTTCTGATAAGTCTTAGATTGACGAAACGCGCGTCAGGCGTAGCAAAATTAATTGTCATTTTAACTTCTAACACCCGTGGAGGTAAGCACTGCTGGTGGAGTTTTAATTCCCCGAGGTTAGCCCATTTCGGCATCAACACTTTTTGTGTTCGAGAACGCATCAAAACTATAGAAATTATCCGTTTTAATTTCAAAATTGTCTAAACTATAATGTTGTTCTATTCCAGACATAGGTTGATGATCTTAGTTATAATTTCATTTTGGTTCCCAGTTTGGTATTTTGGGTTTTACTGTTCTAAGCTCTTTATAATCATATAGTGCGTCAGACGTAGCAAAATTAATTGTCTGGAACTTTATTGTCATTTTAACTCCTCACGTTAAATGAATGTTTTCCACATCGCTTCAGGTCACAAATGACAAGCCTTTGTCGGATTTGACACACTGAGTTGACGGTTGGCAGCACAGTGGGTGTGCTATAGAAACAGAAAATGCTTGCAACTGTTCAGGAGCACTTGAGGTCACACTCGTTACGACTTAAGTTTGCAATTTTTTATTGCTAGTTTGCATTGTTTTTGTATTTCGGTGTTTTATGTTGTCTGTTTTTTTTTTGTCATGTCTAGTTGTTGTTAACTGATTTTGTATCTGCCCTTTCGGACTTTTGACATTCGGTACACCATTGGTACCTCTGCTTCATGTTGAAACACTACGTTTCTTTCTGTGTACTGCAACTCGTTGATATTCTTACTGCTTAATTAGCTTCCAAACGATTAAGGTTTATGTACTAGTACTAACCTTTAAATACATTCAGTTTTTGATCTTCCAATGTTTAAAACTTAATGCTGCTGATGAAAGTCTTGAAACGTGCATATACAGCATAACACCTTATACCTGACATTATAGAAGAAAATGAGATGTGGAATAAGTGTACGCGACACAACCTACATTATAAACGTATATTTTAAATATCCACAATGGAAAACATTATGTTGTTTTAAACATTGAGTACTTTGGTAACTGAGTGTAGCGAAGGTATCAACGAAAGAACATTGGTCCATATTTTTAATTGTTTAAGAAGAGTTGAAAAATTAGGGTAATGACTAAACGGAGAAATTTAGAACACAATGGTCCTGACTCTGGTCATGCATCCCAAAAGAAATAATCGATAAAGTCATGCATTATGAGTCTTTATATCAAAATCAAAAATGCTTGATTCATTTTGTCTCAAAAATCTATCAGGTGTTTAATCTAACTTTTTTACTTGAAGATTAAATATTCAAATTATTCTACCTGCAAAAATATTAGCAAATGACGTTGTTCGGTAAAAAACAATTGTATTAAGTAAGAAATGATTTTCTTGAAAATTTATTTTGTCTGATAAACAAAAAAAACGAATTGACTGGTTTAATAATACACTTCATAAAACGGAGTTTCAATAATTATGTTTTATTGCAAAAAGAGTCTTCTCCCTCAAATAACAACATTGTTGAATCAAGAACATTTCAAAGTTTACTAGGCAGTTTTCTTTTTGTTAACTAACGAAACAAAGGCTGAAAGAAGACTCAAGAAATAAAACACTTGAAGGACTTTGATGACATCCGGGCGCTGTGGTCCATACACCCCAGTCGAGGAGAGAATCCAGTCCAGTATCAGACCAAGACTACACCTTGTTATCTCGTAGAAATGGACGTCTGGTCTGAAAATATACAGCGAAACACAGCAATAAAATCATCAATGGTCATGATTGGTTTATATTCAGACAATTTGGATAAAGATACACGAAAGGAAGTACGACATAAAATATATAACACTATATGAATTTTAAACGATAAGTCAATATAAAAAATACATGTTTGCGATATATTAAGAAAGAAATAATGTGCCTACTTAACACAGATGCCACGTGTAGAGAAGTAAAGTAAAGTCTGTCAGGTCTTAACATCACTGAAGACACAGTCTATCATATCGAACCAATCAATCAAATTTCAAAGCATTCTAACGAACGAACTCGAAGAGAAAATTCACAAAAATTGGCCCAGTCAAAGTTTAAGATAGAAAGTATTGGTCTAAATGTCAATTAAGGTGTACAATTGGGCCCGTATAAGTTGTGATACGGATGAACGAACGGACATGAGAAAACTTAATGCCCCGATGTGTCGTCGCAGGGGCATATAAAAAGATTCCATGAAAATTGGGGGTCCATATTCCTTTTTATCACTTTCCTTTTCTTTAAATTTTCGTTTTGAAATATTTATTTGAACTTAAATATGTGAGTAAAGTCAGCTTGATTATTATTATTATATTAATACTGTTTGAAAAGATCTTGTTGGATGGAATAACTTTTGCTCAATCGTATTGTATTCGTTTGACAATGAAATATATTTAAATTGACCCTATAGAAATATTGCTAAAAACTATCAGTTAGAATTTATTCAAATAAATGGTAAATATTGATCGTGAAAGTTTTTACAAATGAAAGTTTTAATGCTGTGAAGGAAATGATACTTAATAAAAGTCAAACCCACTTATAAACAAACACAGCTTGCTTCTCCACTAAATTTAATTTACCCTGTCACCGTAAAATGCCAATATTGTGATATTGTTGTACAATAAAAGTTTTATAGGGTCATCAGAGAAACGTTTGTATTATGTCAATTGAAAGGAAAACGTTGGCTCTACTACTCACGTAATATCAAACATTTTACCAAAACACGTCAGAGTAAACCCGGAATACAACATGAGACCAATAACCATTAGCTGGGATAAAACCTGTATAAAAGACCAGAAGTAAACAAATAAAAATAAATTCGAAAATTACAGCAATGGAAATCACAGTGGCATAGATTTTACTTATGGAAAAATAAGCCGTATATACCGATAAATTGCTCATTCCTAATTGTAATAATTTTATATCCATGACCCAAATGAATCATTATTGTATTTTCTTCATTGTCCCTCGACGGTCAATAATTGGTCAGAAGTCTTGCTTTCTTGTTAGTACAATGCAATGAAACTTCCAATTTCAATGGCGACGGTAGTGATTAACATTCAAATGTGACTAAAAAAATTTACAGTTTATTGCAAATATTATAAACATTGAAAAAAAATTAGCATGATTGATAATGAAATCTTTACGAAAAAATTATGAGAGAGGCTTTGTTATTATTATTTTTTTGTTCTGAGCTGGCGAGAAATTCTGACTTGGCTGCTATGCGGATAAAAAATATCTATTTTAAATCAGATTTCAATATTTTAGAAAAAAAAACAAGCCCTTTAACCAGGCAATGGATTACATTTTTGTGCCTCCTCTACATGCCTTTTCCAGTAACAAAAAATATATAATGAGCATCTTAAAACAAATGTTCTGTGCACCCCAGATTAGAGAAAAATGTAATTTCGGAATTGTAAATTATTATCCAATACAGTACGAACATGTGCCACAGTTTAACAGCAAATAAGAAGTGACAAAAACAAAATAGAGAAAAAACTACTTTTTAATCAATACTGAATAGACACGAATAATTGAAATTATCAACAAGCTCTTAAGCATATTTTTATCTAGAAAAAACGATTTCTCCTAGGACATATCTTTCTTTATTTATTTCAATTCCATATCCGTGTAAATGATATTAAACTTCCTGAACCTTTATTGACCTTTATTAATATCTTACATTTTTGTTAACAACAAGTTCCTGGAAGGCAATCATAATCACCAGAAAATGCAAGACAGCATAACAGCTTAATAAAATGGACATTTTAGGATTGTACTTCGGGTGTGGCGCTTTAACCTGTAAAATGACAGCATTACAGTTTTATGAAAGAAAGTTTAGGTTATACTTCGAACGTGGGGCTTTTACCTGTTAATGGAAAACTAAAACAAGTTCATGGGTAGCCTTAATGTCTTGAATGACATAGAAATAATCACTTTTACATATAATAACCTATCATTATAACTTTATTTTCTTATTGTATACTTTGGATGCGTAGAAGATTATGAGATCGAGACAAAACCTACACAGACAAGCTGTAATCTTTTTTTATAAATTCACAATAGAAGGCAGTCACCAGTTTTCAACGTGACCAACGGTCGCTGCACGTCGTCTTGCAGTTACCCAAGATTAAAAATAAAATACACAACCCGGAACCTCGCTTGAAATGAAAAACTAGAAAAAAAAATAATTCGTAGTTAAATATATTGTATATATTCATGGCATAATAAATGGTCATTTATTCCGTCTGCTCCAGCTAATGGAGTTTACGTATCTCAATTGATTCGTTACTCCAGAGCGTGCGGGACTTACATCGATTTCCTTAGCAGAGCGACACGTCTGACGCAAAAATTTCTCACATAGGGTTATGTTGCTCCTCGGTTGCTGTCTTCACTCAAGAAATTTTACGGAAGACATCATGCACTTATAGACAAATATGGGATTTCGATCTTTCAGATGAGTGCAGATGTTGGTTTGTCATAGGGTGTTGTTTTGTCTTCCTTTACCGGATTTGACACGCTGAATGGACTATTGGCAACGCGACGGGTGTGCTATAGCAAGCAGGAACTGCTTACTCTTCCGGAGCACCTGAGTTCAATCTTGTTTCGACTGGAGTTCGCGTTGTTGATTGATATTCAGTTATTTTTTGTTTCCATGTTTTACATGTTGTCTGTTTTTGTCCCGTTCCTGTTGGTGTTTACTGGTTTTGTCTCTGCCCTTTCGGACTTTTGATATTCGGATACCCCATTGGTACCTCTGCTTCTTTCACTATACAAGATATTTTTGTTACATTTCGACCTGAATCTTGTCTATGCATTGTTTCTTACAGCTGAGAAACGTAAACCTAAAATTCAACTATCTCAACTTGTAAAGCAAAATAGTGTCCTATGAATTTTTGTCCACCCTGCCATACTTAACACTGAAAATTCTAGAGGACAAAATTTCATATCTCTTAAGCGTTTTATTCCGTCCTTGGACTTCATCATAGGAGTGAATGCCACTCAAAACAATATTTCACAGCGGACACTATTTTATGTTACAATTGAAAAGTACAATTTAGATACAAATTCGTTTTAGGACTTTGATTAATAGTTGTTGAGAAATCTGTGACGAAATTTTTCAACCCTGAAAATTTAGTGAAAAAAAACTAAGTCAGCTCGTTAAACAGGAAGTAGTTGATGGACATATCTAAAAAAGTATCCAACAATATGGGTCCCCAACCTGAAGCTACATACTAAATATCAAATGCCTACAATCAATAGTTGCTGAGAAATCTGTGACAAAAAATGTCTACCCTGAAACTTTAGTGAAAAAGGTTAAACAGGAAGTAGATGATCGACAGACCCGAAAACGAATCCCACCATATTGATCACGGACGAATGACTGAATGACTGACTGATTGACGGACGGGTTTACGGACTAGTCAAAAACATTATACCCTTCGCAACTTCGCAATTTCTTTGCGTGGTGTACAATAATTAATTTGGATCAAGATCAATCTGAATGCTTAAAATCCGCTGTAGATAATAACATGAAGTAAAACGTTCAGATGATATGTTTACAATTTGAAAACGTGTGTTATTTTTCAATGGATGATTTTTTTTATCAAGTTGGGCTTCAATTGCGGAATAAAATTTATATATAAATTGATTTAAAATATTGTGGTCATTCCTTAATTGAACATGAAACTCACATCTGGAATATCTCGTATGTCTCCTGTTCGAGGTTTTCCTGGCTCCCAACCTGGACCACAAAATAAAACTCTAAGTTTATTCAGAAATCCGGGTGTGTCTAGAAACCTTCGGAATGTATAAGTCACGTGTCCAAACTGCAAAGGAAAGTTAAACAGACCAAAACGTTATAGAAAAAAACATGATATCCTAAAAATGTTATTTACTCGATCCTTAAAGTCTAATTAATCAAAGACAAAATCATGCAGGTAACACTTAAAACAAGACGGGGAAAAAAACTGCAACACACTTGAGGCGATGCTAATGAAGTGTTAACTCGAATGATCCAAGCCCTATCCGTCTTCGCATTACTTCGGCGGGACAGGGCTTGAAATCGTCCAATGGAAATTATCCGTCACTCGCTGTCCAGTTCAGACAGCCAATCACAATCCTTTTAATGATGTTAATTAATTAGTTGATAAGATTAGTTTGATCTTTTTTAGAACAGACATGACAACAAGAGGCTCCCAGGAGCCTGAATCGCTCACCTGACATATGTGCCTGAAGTAAAGGTTATAAGGCAAAATCTATTTAACGTTGAAAGGGTCATAAGATTAATGAGGGGGTCATCTGACAATATGGTGGATCTAAAGGTGCTGATCACTTTTGTTCTCAATCAAAATCTAAAAATCTGTCACCCTAATTCAGTTATTTGCAAAAAATGCAGTTTAATCTAATGTTCTATTTTTAGCCACAGCGGCCATGTTTTACGACCAATCAAAAATCCCCACATCAGTTCTATACACATAATGCTAATAAATAACTATACCAAGTTTGGTTCCATTTGGACTTAAAGTGTCAGAGGAGTTAACGTTTTCAATGTAATGAGGAAATGCTGTTAAAATGCTAAATTTTGACGTTCTAAGGGCAATAACTCCTCAAAGGAAAGATCCTACAACGTTGCCCCTGTTACAAATTTTGTAGATCTTGATGCGCTTAACAATATGCAATTTAAATTTCTCAAATATCTTGTATAGTTTTCAAGATATTGAGCTAAACAGGTGCAAAATTTGCAAAAAATCCACAAAAAGGGCAATAACTCCTACATGGGTTGTTGGATTTTCTCTAAAATTTCAGAGCTGGTAGATCTTGAGGTGCTGGTCACTTTTGTTCCCAATCAAAATTTTGAAATCTGTCACCCTTTTAGAGTTATTTGCAAAAAACTGCCATTTACCCCTATGTTCTATTTTTAGCCACAGCGGCCATGTTTTACGACCAATCAAAAGTCCCCACATCAGTTCTATACACCTAATGCTGATAAACAACTATACCAAGTTTGGTTCCATTTGGACTTAAAGTGTCAGAGGAGTTAACGTTTTCAATGTAATGAGGAAATGCTGTTAAAATGCTAAATTTTGACGTTCTAAGGGCAATAACTCCTAAAAGGAAAGGTCCTACAACGTTGACCCTATACATATTTTGTAGATCTTGATGTGCTTAACAATATGCAATTTAAATTTCTCAAATATCTATTATAGTTTTCAAGATATTGAGCTAAACAGGTGCAAAATTTGCAAAAAATCAACAACAAGAGGCTCCCAGGAGCCTGAATCGCTCACCTGACATATGTGTCTGGAGTAAAGGCTATTAGGCAAAATCTATTTGACATTGAAAGGGTCATAAGTTTAATAAGGGGGTCATCTGACAATATGATGGATCTTAAGGTGCTGATCACTTTTATCTCAATTAAAATTCAAAAATCTGTCATCCTTTTTGAGTTATTAGCAAAAAAATGCAGTTTAACCCAATGTCTATTTTTTTGCCACAGCGGCCATGTTTTACAACCAATCAAATATCCCCACATCAGTTCTATACACCTTATGCTAATAAACAACAATACAAAGTTTGGGTCCAATTTGACTTTAAGTGTCAGAGGAGTTAACATTTTCAATGTAATGAGGAAATGCTTTTTAAAAGCTCAATTTTGACGTTCTAAGGGCAATAACTCCTCAAAGGAAAGGTCCTACAACGTTGACCCTATTACATATTTTGTAGATCTTGATGTGCTTAACAATATGCAATTTAAATTTCTCGAATATCTCGTATAGTTTTCAAGATATTGAGCTAAACAGGTGCAAAATTTGCAAAAAATCCACAAAAAGGGCAATAACTCCTACATGGGTCGTTGGATTTTCTCCAAAATTTCAGAGCTGGTAGATCTTGAGGTGCTGGTCACTTTTGTTCCCAATCAAAATTTTGAAATCTGTCACCCTTTTAGAGTTATTTGCAAAAAACTGCCATTTACCCCTATGTTCTATTTTTAGCCACAGCGGCCATGTTTTACGACCAATGAAAAGTCCCCACATCAGTTCTATACACCTAATGCTAATAAACAACTATACCAAGTTTGGTTCCATTTGGACTTAAAGTGTCAGAGGAGTTAACGTTTTCAATGTAATGAGGAAATGCTGTTAAAATGCTAAATTTTGACGTTCTAAGGGCAATAACTCCTAAAAGGAAAGGTCCTACAACGTTGACCCTATACATATTTTGTAGATCTTGATGTGCTTAACAATATGCAATTTAAATTTCTCAAATATCTATTATAGTTTTCAAGATATTGAGCTAAACAGGTGCAAAATTTGCAAAAAATCAACAACAAGAGGCTCCCAGGAGCCTGAATCGCTCACCTGACATATGTGTCTGGAGTAAAGGCTATTAGGCAAAATCTATTTGACATTGAAAGGGTCATAAGTTTAATAAGGGGGTCATCTGACAATATGATGAATCATAAGGTGCTGATCACTTTTATCTCAATTAAAATTCAAAAATCTGTCATCCTTTTTGAGTTATTAGCAAAAAAATGCAGTTTAACCCAATGTCTATTTTTTTGCCACAGCGGCCATGTTTTACAACCAATCAAATATCCCCACATCAGTTCTATACACCTTATGCTAATAAACAACAATACAAAGTTTGGGTCCAATTTGACTTTAAGTGTCAGAGGAATTAACATTTTCAATGTAATGAGGAAATGCTTTTTAAAAGCTCAATTTTGACGTTCTAAGGGCAATAACTCCTCAAAGGAAAGGTCCTACAACGTTGACCCTATTACATATTTTGTAGATCTTGATGTGCTTAACAATATGCAATTTAAATTTCTCGAATATCTCGTATAGTTTTCAAGATATTGAGCTAAACAGGTGCAAAATTTGCAAAAAATCCACAAAAAGGGCAATAACTCCTACATGGGTCGTTGGATTTTCTTCAAAATTTCAGAGCTGGTAGATCTTGAGATGCTGATCACTTTTGTTCCCAATCAAAATTTTAAAATCTGTCACCGTTTTTGAGTTATTTGCAAAAAAACTGCCATTTACCCCTATGTTCTATTTTTAGCCACAGCGGCCATATTTTACGACCAATCAAAAATCCCCACATCAGTTCTATACACCTAATGCTAATAAACAACTATACCAAGTTTGGTTCCAATTGGACTTGAACTGTCAGAGGAATTAACGTTTTCAATGTAATGAGGAAATGGTGTTAAAATGCTAAATTTTGACGTTCTAAGGGCAATAACTCCTAAAAGGAAAGGTTCTACAATGTTGACCCTATTACATATTTTGTAGATCTTGATGTGCTTAACAATATGCAATTTAAATTACTCAAATATCTTGTATAATTTTCAAGATATTGAGCTAAGCAGGTGCAAAATTTGCAAAAAATCCACAAAAAGGGCAATAACTCCTACATGGGTTGTTGGATTTCCTTCAAAATTTCAGAGCTGGTAGATCTTGAGGTGCTGATCACTTTTGTTTTCAATGTAATGAGGAAATGCTGTTAAAATGCTCAATTTTGATGTTCTAAGGGCAAAAACTCCTAAAAGGAAAGGTTCTACAACGTTGACCCTATTACATATTTTGTAGATCTTGATGTGCTTAACAATATGCAATTAAAATCTCTCAAATATCTTGTATAGTTTTCAAGATATTGAGCTAAACAGTTGCAAAATTTGCATAAAATCCACATAAAGGGCAATAACTCCTACATGGGTTGTTGGATTTTCTTCAAAATTTCAGAGCTGGTAGATCTTCAGGTGCTGATCACTTTTGTTCCCAATCAAAATTTTAAAATATGTTACCGTTTTTGAGTTATTTGCAAAAAACTGCCATTTACACCTATGTTCTATTTTTAGCCACAGTGGCCATGTTTTACGACCAATCAAAAATCCCCACATCAGTTCTATACACCTAATGCTAATAAACAACTATATTAAGTTTGGTTCCAATTGGACTTGAAGTGTCAGAGGAGTTAACGTTTTCAATGTAATGAGGAAATGCTGTTAAAATGCTAAATTTTGACGTTCTAAGGGCAATAACTCCTCAAAGGAAAGGTCCTACAACGTTGACACTGTTACATATAATGTAGATCTTGATGTGCTTAACAATATGCAATTTAAATTTCTCAAATATCTTGTATAGTTTTCAAGATATTGAGCTAAACAGGTGCAAAATTTGCAAAAAATCCACAAAAAGGGCAATAACTCCTACATGGGTTGTTGGATTTCCTTCAAAATTTCAGAGCTGGTAGATCTTGAGGTGCTGATCACTTTTGTTTCCAATCACAATTTTGAAATCTGTCACCGTTTTAGAGTTATTTGCAAAAAACTGCCATTTACCTCTATGTTCTATTTTTAGCCACAGCTGCCATGTTTTACGACCAATCAAAAATCCCCACATCAGTTCTTTTCACCTAATGCTAATAAACAACTATACCAAGTTTGGTTCCATTTGGACTTAAAGTGTCAGAGGAGTTAACGTTTTCAATGTAATGAGGAAATGCTGTTAAAATGCTAAATTTTGACGTTCTAAGGGCAATAACTCCTAAAAGGAAAGGTTCTACAATGTTGACCCTTTTACATATTTTGTAGATCTTGATGTGCTTAACAATATGCAATTTAAATTACTCAAATATCTTGTATAATTTTCAAGATATTGAGCTAAGCAGGTGCAAAATTTGCAAAAAATCCACAAAAAGGGCAATAACTCCTACATGGGTTGTTGGATTTCCTTCAAAATTTCAGAGCTGGTAGATCTTGAGGTGCTGATCACTTTTGTTTTCAATGTAATGAGGAAATGCTGTTAAAATGCTCAATTTTGATGTTCTAAGGGCAAAAACTCCTAAAAGGAAAGGTTCTACAACGTTGACCCTATTACATATTTTGTAGATCTTGATGCGCTTAACAATATGCAATTAAAATCTCTCCAATATCTTGTATAGTTTTCAAGATATTGAGCTAAACAGTTGCAAAATTTGCATAAAATCCACATAAAGGGCAATAACTCCTACATGGGTTGTTGGATTTTCTTCAAAATTTCAGAGCTGGTAGATCTTCAGGTGCTGATCACTTTTGTTCCCAATCAAAATTTTAAAATATGTTACCGTTTTTGAGTTATTTGCAAAAAACTGCCATTTACACCTATGTTCTATTTTTAGCCACAGTGGCCATGTTTTACGACCAATCAAAAATCCCCACATCAGTTCTATACACCTAATGCTAATAAACAACTATATTAAGTTTGGTTCCAATTGGACTTGAAGTGTCAGAGGAGTTAACGTTTTCAATGTAATGAGGAAATGCTGTTAAAATGCTAAATTTTGACGTTCTAAGGGCAATAACTCCTCAAAGGAAAGGTCCTACAACGTTGACACTGTTACATATAATGTAGATCTTGATGTGCTTAACAATATGCAATTTAAATTTCTCAAATATCTTGTATAGTTTTCAAGATATTGAGCTAAACAGGTGCAAAATTTGCAAAAAATCCACAAAAAGGGCAATAACTCCTACATGGGTTGTTGGATTTCCTTCAAAATTTCAGAGCTGGTAGATCTTGAGGTGCTGATCACTTTTGTTTCCAATCACAATTTTGAAATCTGTCACCGTTTTAGAGTTATTTGCAAAAAACTGCCATTTACCTCTATGTTCTATTTTTAGCCACAGCTGCCATGTTTTACGACCAATCAAAAATCCCCACATCAGTTCTTTTCACCTAATGCTAATAAACAACTATACCAAGTTTGGTTCCATTTGGACTTAAAGTGTCAGAGGAGTTAACGTTTTCAATGTAATGAGGAAATGCTGTTAAAATGCTAAATTTTGACGTTCTAAGGGCAATAACTCCTAAAAGGAAAGGTCCTACAACGTTGACCCTGTTACAAATTTTGTAGATCTTGATGTGCTTAACAATATGCAATTTAAATTTCTCAAATATCTAGTATAGTTTTCAAGATATTGAGTTAAACAGGTGCAAAATTTGCAAAAAATCAACAACAAGAGGCTCCCAGGAGCCTGAATCGCTCACCTGACATATGTGTCTGGAGTAAAGGCTATTAGGCAAAATCTATTTGACATTGAAAGGGTCATAAGTTTAATAAGGGGGTCATCTGACAATATGATGGATCTTAAGGTGCTGATCACTTTTATCTCAATTAAAATTCAAAAATCTGTCATCCTTTTTGAGTTATTAGCAAAAAAATGCAGTTTAACCCAATGTCTATTTTTTTGCCACAGCGGCCATGTTTTACAACCAATCAAATATCCCCACATCAGTTCTATACACCTTATGCTAATAAACAACAATACAAAGTTTGGGTCCAATTTGACTTTAAGTGTCAGAGGAATTAACATTTTCAATGTAATGAGGAAATGCTTTTTAAAAGCTCAATTTTGACGTTCTAAGGGCAATAACTCCTCAAAGGAAAGGTCCCACAACGTTGACCCTATTACATATTTTGTAGATCTTGATGTGCTTAACAATATGCAATTTAAATTTCTCGAATATCTCGTATAGTTTTCAAGATATTGAGCTAAACAGGTGCAAAATTTGCAAAAAATCCACATAAAGGGCAATAACTCCTACATGGGTTGTTGGATTTTCTTCAAAATTTCAGAGCTGGTAGATCTTCAGGTGCTGATCACTTTTGTTCCCAATCAAAATTTTAAAATATGTTACCGTTTTTGAGTTATTTGCAAAAAACTGCCATTTACACCTATGTTCTATTTTTAGCCACAGTGGCCATGTTTTACGACCAATCAAAAATCCCCACATCAGTTCTATACACCTAATGCTAATAAACAACTATATTAAGTTTGGTTCCAATTGGACTTGAAGTGTCAGAGGAGTTAACGTTTTCAATGTAATGAGGAAATGCTGTTAAAATGCTAAATTTTGACGTTCTAAGGGCAATAACTCCTCAAAGGAAAGGTCCTACAACGTTGACACTGTTACATATAATGTAGATCTTGATGTGCTTAACAATATGCAATTTAAATTTCTCAAATATCTTGTATAGTTTTCAAGATATTGAGCTAAACAGGTGCAAAATTTGCAAAAAATCCACAAAAAGGGCAATAACTCCTACATGGGTTGTTGGATTTCCTTCAAAATTTCAGAGCTGGTAGATCTTGAGGTGCTGATCACTTTTGTTTCCAATCACAATTTTGAAATCTGTCACCGTTTTAGAGTTATTTGCAAAAAACTGCCATTTACCTCTATGTTCTATTTTTAGCCACAGCTGCCATGTTTTACGACCAATCAAAAATCCCCACATCAGTTCTTTTCACCTAATGCTAATAAACAACTATACCAAGTTTGGTTCCATTTGGACTTAAAGTGTCAGAGGAGTTAACGTTTTCAATGTAATGAGGAAATGCTGTTAAAATGCTAAATTTTGACGTTCTAAGGGCAATAACTCCTAAAAGGAAAGGTCCTACAACGTTGACCCTGTTACAAATTTTGTAGATCTTGATGTGCTTAACAATATGCAATTTAAATTTCTCAAATATCTAGTATAGTTTTCAAGATATTGAGTTAAACAGGTGCAAAATTTGCAAAAAATCAACAACAAGAGGCTCCCAGGAGCCTGAATCGCTCACCTGACATATGTGTCTGGAGTAAAGGCTATTAGGCAAAATCTATTTGACATTGAAAGGGTCATAAGTTTAATAAGGGGGTCATCTGACAATATGATGGATCTTAAGGTGCTGATCACTTTTATCTCAATTAAAATTCAAAAATCTGTCATCCTTTTTGAGTTATTAGCAAAAAAATGCAGTTTAACCCAATGTCTATTTTTTTGCCACAGCGGCCATGTTTTACAACCAATCAAATATCCCCACATCAGTTCTATACACCTTATGCTAATAAACAACAATACAAAGTTTGGGTCCAATTTGACTTTAAGTGTCAGAGGAATTAACATTTTCAATGTAATGAGGAAATGCTTTTTAAAAGCTCAATTTTGACGTTCTAAGGGCAATAACTCCTCAAAGGAAAGGTCCCACAACGTTGACCCTATTACATATTTTGTAGATCTTGATGTGCTTAACAATATGCAATTTAAATTTCTCGAATATCTCGTATAGTTTTCAAGATATTGAGCTAAACAGGTGCAAAATTTGCAAAAAATCCACAAAAAGGGCAATAACTCCTACATGGGTCGTTGGATTTTCTTCAAAATTTCAGAGCTGGTAGATCTTGAGATGCTGATCACTTTTGTTCCCAATCAAAATTTTAAAATCTGTCACCGTTTTTGAGTTATTTGCAAAAAACTGCCATTTACCCCTATGTTCTATTTTTAGCCACAGCGGCCATATTTTACGACCAATCAAAAATCCCCACATTAGTTCTATACACCTAATGCTAATAAACAACTATACCAAGTTTGGTTCCAATTGGACTTGAACTGTCAGAGGAGTTAACGTTTTCAATGTAATGAGGAAATGCTGTTAAAATGCTCAATTTTGACGTTCTAAGGGCAATAACTCCTAAAAGGAAAGGTTCTACAATGTTGACCCTATTACATATTTTGTAGATCTTGATGTGCTTAACAATATGCAATTTAAATTTCTCAAATATCTATTATAGTTTTCAAGATATTGAGCTAAACAGGTGCAAAATTTGCAAAAAATCAACAACAAGAGGCTCCCAGGAGCCTGAATCGCTCACCTGACATATGTGTCTGGAGTAAAGGCTATTAGGCAAAATCTATTTGACATTGAAAGGGTCATAAGTTTAATAAGGGGGTCATCTGACAATATGATGGATCTTAAGGTGCTGATCACTTTTATCTCAATTAAAATTCAAAAATCTGTCATCCTTTTTGAGTTATTAGCAAAAAAATGCAGTTTAACCCAATGTCTATTTTTTTGCCACAGCGGCCATGTTTTACAACCAATCAAATATCCCCACATCAGTTCTATACACCTTATGCTAATAAACAACAATACAAAGTTTGGGTCCAATTTGACTTTAAGTGTCAGAGGAATTAACATTTTCAATGTAATGAGGAAATGCTTTTTAAAAGCTCAATTTTGACGTTCTAAGGGCAATAACTCCTCAAAGGAAAGGTCCTACAACGTTGACCCTATTACATATTTTGTAGATCTTGATGTGCTTAACAATATGCAATTTAAATTTCTCGAATATCTCGTATAGTTTTCAAGATATTGAGCTAAACAGGTGCAAAATTTGCAAAAAATCCACAAAAAGGGCAATAACTCCTACATGGGTCGTTGGATTTTCTTCAAAATTTCAGAGCTGGTAGATCTTGAGATGCTGATCACTTTTGTTCCCAATCAAAATTTTAAAATCTGTCACCGTTTTTGAGTTATTTGCAAAAAACTGCCATTTACCCCTATGTTCTATTTTTAGCCACTTCGGCCATATTTTACGACCAATCAAAAATCCCCACATCAGTTCTATACACCTAATGCTAATAAACAACTATACCAAGTTTGGTTTCAATTGGACTTGAACTGTCAGAGGAGTTAACGTTTTCAATGTAATGAGGAAATGCTGTTAAAATGCTCAATTTTGACGTTCTAAGGGCAATAACTCCTAAAAGGAAAGGTTCTACAATGTTGACCCTATTACATATTTTGTAGATCTTGATGTGCTTAACAATATGCAATTTAAATTACTCAAATATCTTGTATAATTTTCAAGATATTGAGCTAAGCAGGTGCAAAATTTGCAAAAAATCCACAAAAAGGGCAATAACTCCTACATGGGTTGTTGGATTTCCTTCAAAATTTCAGAGCTGGTAGATCTTGAGGTGCTGATCACTTTTGTTTTCAATGTAATGAGGAAATGCTGTTAAAATGCTCAATTTTGATGTTCTAAGGGCAAAAACTCCTAAAAGAAAGGTTCTACAACGTTGACCCTATTACATATTTTGTAGATCTTGATGTGCTTAACAATATGCAATTAAAATCTCTCCAATATCTTGTATAGTTTTCAAGATATTGAGCTAAACAGTTGCAAAATTTGCATAAAATCCACATAAAGGGCAATAACTCCTACATGGGTTGTTGGATTTTCTTCAAAATTTCAGAGCTGGTAGATCTTCAGGTGCTGATCACTTTTGTTCCCATCAAAATTTTAAAATATGTCACCGTTTTTGAGTTATTTGCAAAAAACTGCCATTTACACCTATGTTCTATTTTTAGCCACAGTGGCCATGTTTTACGACCAATCAAAAATCCCCACATCAGTTCTATACACCTAATGCTAATAAACAACTATATTAAGTTTGGTTCCAATTGGACTTGAAGTGTCAGAGGAGTTAACGTTTTCAATGTAATGAGAAAATGCTGTTAAAATGCTAAATTTTGACGTTCTAAGGGCAATAACTCCTCAAAGGAAAGGTCCTACAACGTTGACCCTGTTACATATATTGTAGATCTTGATGTGCTTAACAATATGCAATTAAAATTTCTCAAATATCTTGTATAGTTTTCAAGATATTGAGCTAAACAGGTGCAAAATTTGCAAAAAATCCACAAAAAGGGCAATAACTCCCACATGGGTTGTTGGATTTCCTTCAAAATTTCAGAGCTGGTAGATCTTGAGGTGCTGATCACTTTTGTTCCCAATCACAATTTTGAAATCTGTCACCGTTTTAGAGTTATTTGCAAAAAACTGCCATTTACCTCTATGTTCTATTTTTAGCCACAGCTGCCATGTTTTACGACCAATCAAAAATCCCCACATCAGTTCTTTTCACCTAATGCTAATAAACAACTATACCAAGTTTGGTTCCATTTGGACTTAAAGTGTCAGAGGAGTTAACGTTTTCAATGTAATGAGGAAATGCTGTTAAAATGCTAAATTTTGACGTTCTAAGGGCAATAACTCCTCAAAGGAACGGTCCTACAACGTTGACCCTGTTACATATTTTGTAGATCTTGATGTGCTTAACAATATGCAATTTAAATTTCTCAAATATCTAGTATAGTTTTCAAGATATTGAGCTAAACAGGTGCAAAATTTGCAAAAAATCCACAAAAAGGGCA
Organism: Arcuatula senhousia; assembly: GCA_963971305.1. Taxonomy (NCBI): domain Eukaryota; kingdom Metazoa; phylum Mollusca; class Bivalvia; order Mytilida; family Mytilidae; genus Arcuatula; species Arcuatula senhousia. The sequence goes on from OZ020307.1 coordinate 9,671,905, forward strand.
ATAACTCCTACATGGGTCGTTGGATTTTCTTCAAAATTTTAGGGTAGGTAGATCTTGAGGTGCTGATCACTTTTACCCGGCCAGAATTTTGATATCTGTAGCCGTTTATGAGTTATTTGCAAAAAACTGCATTTTACCCCTATGTTCTATTTTTAGCCACAGCGGCCATGTTTTACAACGAATCAAAAATCCCCACATCAGTTCTAAGCACCGAATGCTAATAAACAACTATACCAAGTTTGGTTGCAATTGGACTTATGGTGTCAGAGGAGTTAACGTTTTAAAAAGTTTACGGACGGACGACGGACGACGGACGACGGACGACGGACGGACGACGGACGCCAAGTGATGACAATAGCTCACATGACCCTTCGGGTCAGGTGAGCTAAAAAGGGCAATAACTCCTACATGAGTTGTTGGATTTTCTTCAAAATTTCAGAGCTGGTAGATCTTCAGATGCTGATCACTTTTGTTCCCAATCAAAATTTTTAAATCTGTCACCGTTTTAGAGTTATTTGCAAAAAACTGCCATTTACCTCTATGTTCTATTTTTAGCCACAGCGGCCATGTTTTACGACCAATCAAAAATCCCCACATCAGTTCTATACACCTAATGCTAATAAATAACTATACCAAGTTTGGTTCCATTTGGACTTAAAGTGTCAGAGGAGTTAACGTTTTCAATGTAATGAGGAAATGCTGTTAAAATGCTAAATTTTGACGTTCTAAGGGCAATAACTCCTCAAAGGAACGGTTCTACAACGTTGACCCTGTTACATATTTTGTAGATCTTGATGTGCTTAACAATATGCAATTTAAATTTCTCAAATATCTAGTATAGTTTTCAAGATATTGAGCTAAACAGGTGCAAAATTTGCAAAAAATCCACAAAAACGGCAATAACTCCTACATGGGTCGTTGGATTTTCTTCAAAATTTCAGGGTAGGTAGATCTTGAGGTGCTGATCACTTTTACCCGGCCAGAATTTTGATATCTGTAGCCGTTTTTGAGTTATTTGCAAAAAACTGCATTTTACCCCTATGTTCTATTTTTAGCCATGGCGGCCATGTTTTACGACGAATCAAAAATCCCCACATCAGTTCTAAGCACAGAATGCTAATAAACAACCATACCAAGTTTGGTTCCATTTGGACTTAAAGTGTCAGAGGAGTTAACGTTTTCAATGTAATGAGGAAATGCTAATAAAATGCTAAATTTTGACGTTCTAAGGGCAATAACTCCTCAAAGGAACGGTCCTACAACGTTGACCCTGTTACATATTTTGTAGATCTTGATGTGCTTAACAATATGCAATTTAAATTTCTCAAATATCTAGTATAGTTTTCAAGATATTGAGCTAAACAGGTGCAAAATTTGCAAAAAATCCATAAAAAGGGCAATAACTCCTACATGGGTCGTTGGATTTTCTTCAAAATTTCAGGGTAGGTAGATCTTGAGGTGCTGATCACTTTTACCCGGCCAGAATTTTGATATCTGTAGCCGTTTTTGAGTTATTTGCAAAAAACTGCATTTTACCCCTATGTTCTATTTTTAGCCATGGCGGCCATGTTTTACGACGAATCAAAAATCCCCACATCAGTTCTAAGCACCGAATGCTAATGAACAACCATACCAAGTTTGGTTCCATTTGGACTTAAAGTGTCAGAGGAGTTAACGTTTTCAATGTAATGAGGAAATGCTAATAAAATGCTAAATTTTGACGTTCTAAGGGCAATAACTCCTCAAAGGAACGGTCCTACAACGTTGACCCTGTTACATATTTTGTAGATCTTGATGTGCTTAACAATATGCAATTTAAATTTCTCAAATATCTAGTATAGTTTTCAAGATATTGAGCTAAACAGGTGCAAAATTTGCAAAAAATCCACAAAAAGGGCCAGAATTTTGATATCTGAAGCCGTTTTTGAGTTATTTGCAAAAACTGCATTTTACCCCTATGTTCTATTTTTAGCCATGGCGGCCATGTTTTACGACGAATCAAAAATCCCCACATCAGTTCTAAGCACCGAATGCTAATGAACAACCATACCAAGTTTGGTTGCAATTGGACTTATGGTGTCAGAGGAGTTAACGTTTTAAAAAGTTTACGGACGACGGACGACGGACGGAGGGTCATGTGAGCTAAAAATGTGTGAATTATGTGATAATTAATAATAAATTAATGATAATAAATTTTATCTACACTGGTCGTAAGAAATTTTGGTCAACACAGTATGCTCAACTGACCAATTTTGACGAATTATTATCGTATGAGCATTCAGGCGTTAATGTAGCGACTGTAAGGAGCGAAATATAACGACTGTATTATTCGGGTTAATGGAGTGTGCTAATGATTCCTTTAGAATATGTCAAATTCGATACAAACCCAAACATATAATGGGTCCATCTTGGAGATCGAATGGTGTAGTTTGTTAAAAAACCAAACTTGATTACAGTCATACTCATTTTCTTAAGAAACTATTTCATGTATTTGCAGTCCTTTAAAGGTTATTTGAATACTTCAGTTGTTCTATCATTCATTTTGATTTTTTTATTCATTTTTTTTTGTAGCTTTATCAACTTATGATAATAGTGCTAATGACACACTTTACCTGCCTAAAGGTAGTAAGGATGGCTTTGTTTCTGATAAATACCTGTATTGTTGTTTCTGTTATATAATATACCTGCATTGTTGTTTCTGATAAAAACCTGTATTGTTGTTTTTGATATATTCCTGTATTGTTGTTTCTGATATATACATGTATTGTTGTTTCTGATAAATACCTGTATTGTTGTTTCTGATAAATACCTGTATTGTTGTTTCTGATAAATACCTGTATTGTTGTTTCTGATATATACCTGTATTGTTGTTTCTGATATATACCTGATATTTACCTGTATTGTTGTTTCTGATATATACCTGATATTTACCTGTATTGTTGTTTCTGATATATACCTGATATTTACCTGTATTGTTGTTTCTGATATATACCTGATATTTACCTGTATTGTTGTTTCTTATATATATCTGTATTGTTGTTTCTGATATATACCTGTATTGTTGTTTCTGATATTAACCTGTATTGTTGTTTCTGATGTTTACCTGTATTGTTGTTTCTGATATATATCTGTATTGTTGTTTCTGATATATACCTGTACTGTTGTTTCTGATATATACCTGATATTTACCTGTATTGTTGTTTCTGATATATACCTGATATTTACCTGTATTGTTGTTTCTTATATATATCTGTATTGTTGTTTCTGATATTTACCTGTATTGTTGTAGGATCAAATGTGTTCAATGGATGTGTCAGACCGTAAACCACTTCCTCTGTTTCTGGCTGAAATGTTCCTGAAAATAATCACCAAGCTGAAATTAGTTTCAAGTTGTTTTTTTAAACATCGCTGAAATAATCCTGTAATTGGGGATTCTAAGAATTTGACAGCTGAAGTCATTTTCCTAACTTTCATAAGAAATAGATATTCGTATGCACATTGAAATCTACCATATATAAAAGCATAGGTATGCACATCACATTTTCCCGCCAATTAACTCCCAAAAGATAAGAGTTTTAAAGAAAAGCTTCATTTGTTTTATCTTTTTCATGAACAAAAAAGAATAAAGAACTTAATTCTATATAATTAATGTTACAACATATCATTCATGCAAGAGAATATTAAGTAAAATTTTATAAGATGCCCGGAAGAGATGCTTAGTTTTAGACACCCAACCTAATAGACCCTTATCTTGGAATAATTATAGTTCTTTGGTTACGGGAATAACTATTAGTTTCAGCAAGACTTTTTCGTCTTTGGTACTTTTGTATTACATAAGGCTGAATGCAAATATTCGGTTCAGTCCTGTTTTGTCTATCTGTGACTAGTCTATTTCAGGACTGAATTTGAATTATATGCATTTTATTTAGACCATGGGCCAATTGCAAAACGGCGAGCAGCGCTTACTGGCCTCGTTGAAGGCTGCTTGGGGTTCGGTTTTTCAAAATTAACGCTTGTTATGTGAGCTGTGTTGCGTACATTTATTCCACATCTGATTATTTTCTATTCCAGTGTAAACCTTTGCAAGAACCTTAATGTAATAATTGACGCCTTCTGGAATTATGTACATGTATCAAGTTCTTTAACATCGTATTTGACAAATGTGTACTTTATATGTATACATCATTGATATTGACTATTGACCTTCAACAAATATGTTGTCTTATATGACTAAGGAACAAGCAAACATATGTTATCTTAACAGGAAGTTTCTACCATGGTGAGCTTCCCAACCCATCTCCGCGTCATTTCATAATGACGATTGCTCCCTCCTACCAACGAACATTTTTACAAAACGCCTGGTGTCCCATATAATGAGTGCCTAGCATAGTTTTTATCAATACAAAAACTGTTTTTGTCATAGATAACATTCTACTCCTCCCTGTCAGTTTATTATCTCGTTAGCCACCTCCTTCACTCACCCCAAGAGATTCTTTCCCAACACCCTGTCCCATTTAATGAGGATTCCAGCATAACTCTTGTTTGTGTAGTGATTCCTGTCAAAGTTAACCTTTCACATCCTCCCCGTTAGCTTATCATCCCATCTGCCTCTCCTTCACATATCCCAAAAATATTCTGATCAAAGACCTTGACCCATATTGTTACGAGGGTACCAGCATAACTCTGATCTAAAATGAAGTAATTGCTGTTGAAGTGAACTTTTCACCTTTTCTCCGTTAACTTATTATCCCGCTTGCTTACTACTTCACCGACCCCAAAGATTTTTTACCGAACACCTCGTGTACCAACACAACTCTTATCTTATATAGTGTAGGTCAGCTTATCATCCCGTTTGCTCCCTCCAACTATCCTTTAAAGGTCCTTACTAAACACCCTGTGTTCTAGCATTTTTCTAATTTTATCTATACCATAACGTTTTATGCCATGGTGAACATTCCAACCCCTACCCGTTATTCCATAATCACATTTCCCCCTCTTTCGTGGATTCTTACCAAACATCCGATCCCATATAATGAGAGTCCCAGCATAGTTTTTATCAATACAGTACCGGTTCCTGCCATGGTGAACCCGGTGATGACTAGGTGTATTCAATATATACTCCAGTGGACCTAGAGACTTCACATACTACAAGATCAAAACTAATGGTAGGATTTTTATGATAATGTATTCAATGCTAGAACAAAATGAATTTTATTATTCTTCATAGGAATTATATTTAATACCAAATAGAAGTTTTCCAAAATATGTTAAGAGTATTTTTCACTCAGATATGATTTGATAACAATATATGATTTTCACATGTCTGTCGATAACCGGTAAAATGGTATGGATGTAGGACAGATATATGAACATATCTATTGCATATATCTTTTTTAAGTATTCATTGTTTTCTGTTCCTTGTTGAAGAAATCTATCTTTGACTATCTCAGGACTGGATATGAATTATATTCATTTTATTTAGACCTTGAGCCAATTGCAGAACGAAGAGCAGCGCCTGCTGGCCTCGTTGAAGGCTATTAATTGTGGTTTTTTTTCTAAATTATCACTAGTTATGTGAGCTGTGTTGCGTACACTAGTTCCACATCTCATTAATTTATATTCAGAAGTCCAGACCAGTACACATGGGAGGGATGCAGGGTGCAATGGCCGCTGACCCCCTTTGAAAACCAACACGCACTATTCATCTCAGCATTTTAATATTCTGACTATAAAAGTCGACACCCCAAGACTATATGACACCTCGTCGGTTAAATTTGCATCCCCCTTTTGCAAAATTCTGTGTACGAACCTTAAGTCCGTGTATTATTGCCCTTTTCACGTCTCGTCTCGTAATTAATTTTTTGTATAATATTTTGTAGAATATAGATATTTACTAATTAATGCTGGTGTAAATACCTGAGTATGGATCCAGAACTGGTATAATATGTTCAGCTCCTGGTGCACCATAAATATTGAAGGAGGAATAAATAGGGCAAGTGGAAGGTAAAACATCTGAAATTACCCCAAATAAATAGCCTTATGAAACGAATAGGCGATAGCATACTAAAATTTCATTTTTTTTCAAATCTTTATATAAATAGAAATGAGATTTTAAAATATTGCTGCTTGTGTTTTGAAATAAAACAAACATTTCACCAGCATAAAGTTCATTTCAATTTAAATGCTATTTCTATATCTATAGTTATTAGTGTTTAATCCCGCATCGTGTTACCATCATGATTAATATTCTTTTCTAAGAAAAAAAACAGCTTTAACATATAGCTTTCAGTAAACATCTCGAATTGTGAAGTACATGGATACTATGAAAAATATCATATATTCGGGTTAATGATATGACCGATATTTTGGTAAGGCTTTCCAAAACCAATGTCCATAATGTGTTCAGTCCTTTCTAATATCTTTGTGGTAATTGTATAAGAATTGTTTCATAGGTAAGTGTCCTTCGTCACGGAAGCTGTAATTTTATTTTGCGTTCAACAGAGAAGAGGAAACCATTGAAAAAAACAACAATTATTTAATTGGCGAATGAGAAATGGCCACATGTATGTGTTTGCCTTTTGTATCCGATAAAAGTCTCACAAGGCTGTAAACTATAGAGATGTGTTGATTTTGGAACGTGTTGTAAATGTGTTTATGGATCGCATTCTGTCGCGTGATATGAATTAATGTAAAGACGAACTCCCAAGTCAAGAAAATATTTTGAAATCCATGTCTTATCCCTTCAAGTCTTTAAATTAATAAAGAAAAGTTTTTTGTTTTATCATATATTTACTAAATATTGCAGGCCGCTTTTTAGATAAATGGTACTAGCGGAAATTTCTACCCATATCACATCATATCCATTGAAAACCCGTAACACACCCTAGAAATCAATAACACACCCGAAAAATCCATACCATACCCCTAAAAATAAAAATCTCAATTCTAAAGAAATATCAAAATTTGTACTCAAAAAGATTTTCAGAGTTGCATGTGACATAAACATTTATATTTTGGCTGTTTTTTAGAAGTTTCATGAAAAAGAACTGTGGAAGTAAGAAAAGAAAATAACTATATTGCTTTAATGGCATTATGCACCGTTATACACTGAAGAATATATTAAACTGTTTTTCCAACCATATTTAATAATTTTGTCATTACAACGAAAGGAGCAGACATTTTCGAACTTAATTTCTATGGAATTTTGTGTGCATTAATGATGAGAATATTAATTTCGTAATAGCCATAATTGAATATTGAATTTGTAAATGGTTTATATTCTTAAAATATATGATATACTAGTAACACAAAATATGATTTAGCTATTTTCATATCATACCCCATATCCATATTCATAATCTTTACATAAATATAAATGAGATTTTAAAATATTGCTGCTTGGGTTTTGAAATCAAACAAAGATTTCACCAGCATGAAGTTCACTTCAATTTTAATGCTATTTCTATATCTATATTAATTAATGTTTAATACCGCATCGTGTTACCTTCATGATTAATATTCTTTTCTATAAAAAAAAACAGCTTTAACATATAGCTTTCAGTAAACAACTCGAATTGTGAATTACATGGATACTTTAAAAAATATCATATAACTTCATCCAAAACTCGGGTTAATGATAAATAAAGGTAATAACAAAATTACCGAACTTGGAGAATCAATCTCAAATGTTCATGAGACGAGACAAAACAAGGAAGAAATACCGGAAAATTGAAGATCGCAATGTTCCTGACTTGGTACAGGCATTTCAAAAGAAATGGTGGGTTTAACCATGTTTTAAGGCGCGTCAAACCTCCCCCTTACATTGCGATCTTTGGGTCCGGTAGTTACACAAAACACAACAGGTTTGTGAAGACATATATATGACCGATATTTTGGTAAGGCTTTCCTGACTTTCCTAGTGTGTTCAGTCTTTTTTAATATCTTTGTGGTAATTTTGTTAGAATTGTTTCATAGGTAAGTGTCCTTCGTCACGGAAGCTGTAATTCTATTTTGCATTCAACGGAGAAGAGGAAACCATTGATTTTACAACAATTATTTTAAGTGACGAATGAGAAATGGCCACATGTATGTGTTTGCCTAGATAACCGTTTTCCGAGGCTGTAAGTGTTGATTTCGAAACGTGTTGTAAATGTGTTGATGGATCGCATTCTGTCGCGTAATATCAATGTTAAAAGGCAAAATTCCAAATCCAGTTCATGTTTTGTCTCTTCGTGTCTTATAATAATATCATATAGAAAAGTCGCTGTTTTGTAGTTTAATGCTTTATTTCATTTCAGTTTTGAATTTTAAAATGTGATTCGTTTCATGCATATATAACCCATATCTCGCTTAATATTTATTTTACATTTCTAGATTTTTAGTGCACTGCAGTAAACTTGGGTCACATGAAACAAATCATGTGCCTTTTTGTATGCCATTAAAGTAATGATAAGTTAAAATTGTGCATTTGAGATTTCTTGGAATAAAATACTCGATAAATACAATTGAAGATGAGTATTTAATAAATTTAACTTAGCAATAGAAATTCTGTCAAATTGTAAAATAATTTAATAGAATGTTTATTCATTTCGCCTGACTACAGCCTACACTTTGATCAAAACCATCAGGGTACTTGCAGGTACTAATAAACTGAGACTTTATTCGCATAATATGGCATAGAAAACGTGATGTTTTACGATTCTAAAAAGTTATTCTTTTTTAATTTAGTTGTAATCTGATTTAAAATAGAACTGGGGAATGGTTTTTTCTCAATTTTTATGGTGATTGATTCTTTAATGTTCTCTATGTTTTTGAAAATGTGTTTCCTGGTCAGATATATATTCGTTGTCTGAACAATACGATTGAAGACCTTACCCATGATGTATACATCTGTAGGACTGATTGTCTGAGAGCTGTAGACAGATTATAGTCTTCTGAGCTGTGATGGACTTGATGGGCAGCCCACATAAAGTTGACTTCTGTTTTAAGTAAGAGTGACAAGAAATAAATCAGTCTCGACATCTAAGCGGTTGATTTAAGAAATGTGGTTACATTATTATTATATTAAGCAGGCTTTTGAATTTAGGTTTTTCAACAGCCAGAAGTATAAAGCAAAATCGAGATAATTGACATTAACAAAAAAAACTAATACTTTATCACGTTTCAACTTAATGTTAAATTGAAGCAATAAAATAGAATCAAACAATTGTTTGTACAATATAATATTCTTAAACTTGTTAAATGATATCTTTTACCAAAATCTTCATTTGGCAGCTCATTCCAATACCTCTTTCTCCTTTTGGCGTAATTTGGTTACAGGTATACTTCTTGAATGTTTAGAAATTCATTCTTTGAACTTTTACACTGATGATTAATTCTCGGTTTAATTTGACTCAGTTACCAGAAGTTTGACCGAATTGTAGCTCTCAAGAGCAACATTATTAATAATAGTTACTAATATCAGAAGAGTACTTTATAAACTTTTCTATTCAGATCTTGTACAATTTTAAATATAGTCGAGAAAGCAGGAAAAAGACAAAAAATCGTTACCATGTGCAAACCTGTGGAACCAGTAGTAACCCAGGTCAACACCGAGGAAACACAACCACCACGTCCAGGCAGAATTCCATGGTAACTGAATTATGTTGAAGTTATTGTACACCCAGATATATGACACCAGTCCAATGGCTTTTAACAATAGTCTGTTACAAAAAAACAAAAGTGCCGTGATGTTTTTTTTACATCCTAATTGGAAAGTTAGCCATTTTGTTTCTAATTATTTACCTCATGACATGTACCAAAACAAGAACAGTGCTATAGAAAAAATACTGATCTTCTTGTTGATCGGTATTGGAATAGTTATTTTATAGAATTTACTTTTAAAAAAAAGAAAGATCATTTTAAACACGTCGTGTGGCTATTATTACCGACTTTAGAAACCAAAAGGGTTTTGTTCTGCTATATTGGCCTGGCTACCCTCTTGGGTATTGCAGGCGGTTCTGCTATATAGTGTTTGTTATCGCTTAAATATATTCCTATTTCCCTCTAATCAAATGCTTATGAAAACAACTTATGATTTTGAATATAAACTTTCGCTAATTGGTGCCGCAAGTATGTGGTAAAACAACTGACAACAGGAATCCTGAAGATCATTGTAAGGTGTGAGCCGTCATTGATGAACTTTTACTTACAATGGGAACCTTGAATATAAACCGGCGCTTATTGATGTCAGACTGTCGTGAACTCTGTATTTACCATCACCCTTGTATATAGATATGATGAGCTCTAAAAATATGAGGGAAAAGAAGAATGGCCCTGCCTGAAAAAAAATAAGACAAAAACTTTTTGGGAGGTAAAAAAAAACATGTTAACAGCAAAATGAATTTCGTAGTTTCAGGATTTTTTTTCCTTTGGTTGTGTCTCACTTTGATTTCCATCTTTTTTAGAGAGATTTCACACCAAAGAAGGTTGATTCATAATAGATCATAAACACATGAGATTGAAATTATGGAATACTGTTAATATACCCTTATATAAAAAGGTGTGAAATAAATGATGATTTAAGTCCATAACACAAATGAATAAAGCATCGGCAATTTTAATTCTACAAAGAGAACTTTCAACAGATTCTGCTACAGCAAATAGTTGCTGCTTGATTATATTATACAATATAACTTACATGGTCTATGTACGGCGGTACATCCTCGATGCTTGGTACGGCGGTCTCGTTCGGTGTCACGGCATACAGTAGCCTTCTCATCCCCAACGTGAAGGGGACTTTTAGAATGTTTACCATTTTAGTCCAGGGGCCTATGGTTTACTTAATTGTGCGTGTATTAGCTTTAATCCATGATTAGATTGATTGTAAATTATTTAAATGTGTACGAGATAAAGGGTTATATATTGTTCAAGTTTAAGGATATGTAAACAAGCTTTTATATAAACATTTAAAACTCCAAATTTAAGGTGAAGGAAACGAACATTTTTCCGATTTATAGTCCGGAAACATTTCAATACCAGGTTGGTCGCATAAGTTCGCCATCCGGCATACCGGTATCTGGGAAAATATAACTAAGTTAAATTATCTCAGGGCATATTTTTTATTGACCGGATACTTTATCTTTAACATGCACATTGTAATTTAAAAATGTTCTTTCCAATTAGAACGAGAACGGAATTCCTGAGTACCCCGTCGAGCGTAACCCGGATAACCCAGTCGTTATATTTACACTCGCTATGGCTTTAAAAAAGACAAAGATTTCTGTCATAGGACAGGCGCATATAAAATATGGCGGTTTTTTGGGGCCCAACATTCCCCCTATTGTTAATCTTTTACAAAGCACAAAAATTAACACACTTTAAATAAAAATCAAATCGATAAAAGTTCAATTCACCAAGAGAGAACCTGAGACAAGAGTACTATACGAGAACAACAAGACGGAAAGGAACTATCTTGAGAACACTCGCAGTTACTGGCAGCTAGCTAAGAAGCATTTATCGACTGATAAAAAAAAATCAAACATATCGATTCTAAATCCAACATAACACTTCAAACAACTAATGAATAGATTTAGTATTATATCATCACACAAAACCGACATATTTGATCGCTGTAATGCTTAAAAACAATACAACAATCAAAAAGTAAAAGATTAACGTTAAGCATGTATTACATCAATACAAAGACATTCACAGAATGTTTCTCTCGTAATAATAGGACAGGAAAAGAATGAAGAAATCAAGAAGAGAACGACCGACATGCAAGAGATAATATCAGTTAAAAACAGTGTTCCTTCCGTGTTCTGTAAATGGTAGATATCCTCGGTTATTTTCGGTCGTTTTTTTTTGTGGTAACGTGTTATTCTCTTTTCAGTTTTGGTGTTCTACCTTTCGAATGCTGCTGACAAAAGACTATTTCTCCAAATGTCAGCTAATTCATTGACATCCGCTTTAGAAGACAAGTCCCTGTAATAAAAAACAAGGCATCTAATGGGACATTAATAAAGGTAATAACAAAACTACCGAACTTGAATGATCAATCTCATAGTCCAGAGAAAATGACAAAAACGAATCAGTCATACCGGAGAACTGGTGGATCGCAATGGTCCTGACTTGGTACAGGCATTTCAAACGAAATGGTGGGTTAAACCAGGTTTTATGGCGCCAAACCTCCCTCTTTCATTGCGATCTTTTAGTCCATAATATATATAGTTACATAGAATAATCTGACACTGTAAAATTTGCTTAACCCACAATATATAGTTACGTAGAATAGTGTGACACTGTAAAATTTTCTTGGAATTAGGTTTTATATGTCGAACATAATGGGACATGTAGGATATGTAAATTATCATGAACAAAATACAGAAGCTTTTGTCGGGAACTTTGTTGAAATTTTTATTTGAGAGAAACACAAAACCAGAAGAATTAAAGATCGCAATGGTCCTGACTTGGTACAGGCACTTCCAGAGAAGTGGTGGGTTAAACCAGGTTTTATGGCGCCAAACCTCCCTCTTCCATTGCGATCTTAGGATCCGGTAATGACCATAGAACACAACATAGTTGTGAGACACAATAGGGATATTGAGGTGATCATCTCAGTACAGCAGACCAGTCAAACGCTAATTAAAACAATGATATCCCGCCACGCTATTCAACAATAGTTAAATATGTTTGTATAATATACTGTATGACTAATATATATATATAGACGGAAAAGAAATTAGTTATCTTTCTTAGACCAGAAAATTTCATCATTTCAAATTTTGAAAATTTACAAAGTAGCAAATCTTCAATAATTTTTTTTCGGATCATCCTGAAAATTGACCTGTATTTAATTGTACTCAACACATGAACAGCTGTGCAATATATCATTCAAATCCTTAGACGCGTTTTCAAGTTATCACTCGGAAACCTTCGGGGGACGGACGGACAGACACAAAAAAAAACTGAGGGTATAACATAATACCTCGCCACTTCGTGTGGTGGGGTATAAAAAGTATTGTATAATTATAACCAGTACATGTGAAATAGTATTGAAAGAGAAATATAACCTCTCTCAAAAATGATGCACTATGATTTTTGACATTTTTGACATTAGTGTCCTGAGAAAAGGATTCACGTTTTGCTATGATAAACCAGATACAAATCTCCGTGCAAATTTCCAACTGAAAAGAAAACCTTAACATTTTTTATTTAACTCGGAAATCACGGTAATGTAATAATAATATAAATTTATCAAGGCAAAAGCTCTTTCGCGTGAATTTAAGTACTTTTAGGGTGAAATATTATATGTTTTCCTGTTAAGATGCTTCCGGGTTGGACTAAATAATCATGACTCATTACGAATATTGAAAAAAGGGAATTAGAGACATGTTTATGGCTTCATTGTGGTAAACTATCTGATCGACATCTATTTACATTTTAGTTCAGTCAAACTTAGCCAATGATATATTTATAGTGAATAAATCGTCCATTCCCCAAAGCTGAACATAAGCCCATTTAGGTATGTTGGAGTACCTGTGCTTTATCCTCCTACTGAATGCGTTACAATTGAATTTGATCTATCTGATTTACCTGATGAAAATTTCACATTGACAAAATAGCTAAAATATGGTATTTATAATGAAGAAAATGTGCAAAATAACTGTCAAAGAGCTATTAAAACATAAAATTCATTAAAAAAATATTATTTAGTTGCAAAAATTATAGATTTAAGCAATATCTCTCAGAGATAGGAGTATTTTTTTCCTTCAGGTAAAAATCATTTACCTAGGAGTAGTTTTCATTTTCAATGATGGTGTGAGTTTAACTGATCAAAGAGATTAGCTTACAATTTTACCAACTTTAATAGGAGAATTAAGCAGGGGCACTCCAAATTAAAGTACCTTGATGAGTTCTTGTTTCAGCTTGGGTGAATGGAACGATTCAGTCGCCATAATACGTTTCTTTTAATTACTTCACTAATGGTTTGAACTTCATGATTTGTTTGCGTTGTCTTATGGAAATATTACCTATTGTCTTTACAATATTTATTTTCCATGACCCGGTGAGTTGGTGTCCGTCTATCCTCTTTGCAACTTTCGAAAATCTTTTCCTTCAAACGACTAAGCCAATCTTAAAGTTTAATCGAACTAATAAATGGTGACTGTAATAATGTTCTCTGCAAAGTCATCTTTATTTCATTTCTTTTTATTAAAAAAAATATTTATATATATATATTTTTTAGTCACTGAAAGGTTAAATTGCAGGGTTGGTTTGTTTTCGGTTATTTTTATTTTGCCGAAAAATAATAATACATGCAATTGGGGGTGTTTTAGGAAACATAAGTTAACTTATACCAAATCGTAAAGCTAAACAAGCTTAAGAATCAGTTCGCAAGGATCATAATTCCTAAAAGTGGTCATCTGACAACATCGGGAGACTTTTCAATTAAAGAGCTTTGGTTATGATACATAAGATTTTCAGATGGAGCACATCCTTTAGATGAAGTTTGCAATGTTTATTAACAATCCAATCGGTGGCTTCAGAGTATATTTTTAAAACAAAGTTGACGACGACTACCAAGAGAAAAACAGTAAAATGTTTGCGTTTATTTTTATTGACGCTTTCCCTTAAATGCGAAAAATAGCTGCTATCATACAATGCAGCTTGAAAATCGTATACAGACAGTATAGGTGACAACCTCATTTTAGAGAATTTAACCAATAAGCTTACGCTTGCATGAAAGTTGAGCTTTTTGACCTTTATTCAACTTCCTTGGGTCGAAGCTATCTGATGAATCTTCAAGTGAATCAATAAATGTAGTCAACAAATGTTGCCTGTTAGCAACTCCTTAGAACTCATTTAAGATCATACGATAAGAAGGAAAATAAAAGTCAAGGTCATGTGGCCGGTAATAGAATGGCAGTAAGCCACCAAGAAAAATATGTGGATTGATTTGTTAATCCTAGACATCAAACGTTTTGAGAAACAGACTTAACCTAAATAAACTAAACACATTAATCCGCCAATATGTTGTCATTCAAGTCTAATTTGAGGTCAAGGTCACAAGACAGTCGAAAAACTCATAACCCAATGTATCTATATACGAAATAAAAGATGCATTTGAATTATACTATTGAAATAATTCATTGTCCACAACATAACAAAAAAAGACTCCACTTTACACAGAAAATGGGGGAAAAGGTTTACAAAAAGTTTACACAACCGCTGGAATACATTATTCTTCGACTCTTGTCACAGGCGAGACAAAGAGTATACAACAGCATTGAAATCAGGTCATATACCAAACAAGAAATTTGTGAGCCCCTGCTAACTCGGTATATCCCCGCTACCACCCAAATCTGAGAAAATGAAAACTAACATTTAATATCTCAGCCCAAATCAACTAAATCAGCAAACAGGAAGTTGATATCCGACAGACCTAATTTCAGTACTCAGATTGAGGACCTCATACTGGTCAAATACCAAATTGATATACAGTTGCTGAGAAAACTGTTGCGAAAATGTTCAACAATTGACAGTTGTAATGTTGAATATTAATTTAGTCAGTAAACAGGAAGTAGATATCCCACAGATCTAATTTTGATTTTCATTATAAAGGACCTCATGCTGAAGTCATATACCAAATTTCAAGTTACCGTGATGATTAGTTGCTAAGAAAACTGTTACGAAAATGTTCAAAAATTGACCAGTAATGTTTAAAGTTGATTCAAGTCAGTAAACAGGAAGTAGATATTTGACAGACCTGATTCTTGTGATAAAGAATCTCATACTGAAGGCCCATACAAAAATTCAAGTCACTTTGATTGGTAGTTGCTGAGAAGTTATGTTGCGGACGGACGGAATGATGGAAGGATAAATGGAAGGAGGAAGGCTTTCAGTAAAGAAGACTTTATATCAGACAAAATTGATAGACAAAACAGTTAAAAGACCAGAACTCTTTAACATTAGAGCACACAATATTGACCCTATACAACCATTTTTAAGATCTCAATAAGCTGAACAATTTACACCCTTTGACAAAATTTCAACTTGTCAGATAGAGACATTAACATTCACTCCTCTTTCCATACCACCAGCAAAGCTTTTCTCATAGATCTGGTATGAAGATGATTTGTTAGAGTGGTATCCAGTAATTAGATGTTCTCTGAAGTTTCTTTCCATGATGATAGTTATTTTCTTTATAACTTAGATTTTCTAGATAGACAATTTGAACTTTTATGCATACAAGTTTTTTTGTGTGTGTGTGTGTTTTTTTGTGTATTTCAATGCTGCTTTGACGAAGGCTATCAGAAGAGGGATGGTAAGGATCTGTCACGGCTAATATTTGTACACCTGTTAACTGATTTTTGCCCAAAAGTGGGTTATTCTTTGACTTAGTTAGATTTGGTATGAAACATGTAGCAGGGACCAATAGTAGTTGAGGCAAGAAGTCTGATGAAACATGCTGTGGGTGGTCTATTGCAGCTCAATAAATTACCAGTTTCAACTGATGCTATGCACATACATTTTACATCTCATTACCAGCTATTATTCTCAGTCTTAATGTAGCGGATCAATCTTTATCAATCACAAGGCCGTAAATTGCCTCCGATGAAAGAGGAGGCAATAGCAGAAGGCGGGGGTCTGGGGGCCACCCAGGCCCCCAGAAGCTATCGGTTTTTCAAGAAAACAAACCAAGCTTTCTAGCAAATCCTGATACCATTTTTATTATTTATTGAAGGTTTGTTATAATAATCGAGAAGGTGCTTAATGCTACATATTCATATACTTTTCCTAAGCTTAAATTGCAAAAATCTTTAACATTATGACTTTGAAATATATGCTTAAACATACAGGCAAAGTTAGAAACTAAAAAGAAAGATGTTCACTGCAAAGTTTTTTTTAACAAGACCCATCATCAGGTGGTACTAAGGCCATTGATATGCTTACGGCTAAGTCTTGAACCATGAAAACTAAGGGAGAAAAAAACACGAAAAAAAAGGATAGTGATTCTTTTTGTATGTTGCACCCATAGAGTTATGATATCCATAGAGTTATGATATATCATAACCCCGTAGTGCACCCCATGGTGAATGTGTTAAACTTCTTTCTCAGAAAATGACCATAAGGATACATATTGGCCATATTGACTGGTTTTCATTTTACCATCCTTAAGTTAAATATCAAGACCAGTAACACCATTGCAAAAATTCACAAAGACACGTCGTGGTATTAGATCGAATTGAACGAAATTCCAGCAGTCAGTAAAAAGATAGACTGACAAACCGACAGAAAAGTTAATTTCAGTATTTAAAACGACAAAATTTTATTAGAAAAAGGATGTTTAACATAAGTATGATGTTATTTGCAAATATATATAAAAATCTAGTGGTCACTTTCAAACTAAACAGTCGGTCGACTGTTTGCAGAACTTTTACGGAGTTATCAATTTCATTAGCTAAAAAGCACCAGAGCCTAAAATCATATAACCTAAAAAATTGAACGGTTTCACGGTAAAAGCCTCAATAAAGCATAAAAGAACATTCTCAGAAGTAACCATCGGCATGATGCTTTCAAATATTTGCTACTGCTACTTAAAGTTTGAATGGAACAGTCAAAATGATGTTTGAAGACAGATTCAAACATAAAATGGAGATATGAAGCAATCTTCCCTAAACCTTTTTTTCTAGTTTTTTTTTTTTTTTGAAATCTGAGGAGGCAGCTGCCTCCTCTGCCTCTATGTAATTTACGGCCTTGAATCAAAGCAAACTACATTGTATTCAAATGCTCAAGGAAATTGTAAAATGCTATAAAAAATATGTATTGAGATTTATTTTGTTTAAACTCATAAATAAGGATAGCACGTCTATAAGAAATCTCGACCACATCATGTCTAAGTTTATTTACATAATACTACACTCTTTGCCAGGTCAAAGTAAGGAGATTTATCACATTCCTTTAGCCATGTTTTAACATTTGATGGACAGTCCTTTTCAGCCTGAGCCTGATTAATGACAGACCACAACACGATATCCGCTAACGACATAGATTCACCTACAAGCCATGGTGAAGATCCTAACCTGGAATTCAAAGCTTTAACAACTGCTGCGTTCTCCTTTTTATTTCCACGGACGTACTGCTCAGCTAAATCTAGCCATTCATCGATCTTTGTAGAAGCAACGGCACAATTGTCGTACTGTGGGTTTAATAGTCTCTGCAGATAACGAGCTATGTTTGACTCCCCTTCTATTGTGGTTTGTTTATGTGGGGCTACCATTAATGTTGGACCATTTTCAACTGAAAAAAAATAAAAAGAAAAGTAAATAACCATACATCACTACAATAAATGCAGATGAATGTATGAGGTGCACAAACCATTTTTTTGTTGAATACATAATACATGTACTACATGTATCTCTTCTTTATTTGTTCAAACATATGTTGCCACTAAAAGTATGTCTTGCTGGTCTGCACCACTGTCAAGCTCATTAACAATCTATCTAGACCTTTAGTAACCACAACCCCAAGTGTCTGCATACTAAATATCAGATGCATAATACTTTTCAAGTAATTCATTTTCCACAAAAGTCTCCATAGAAAAGTTTACGCCCCCCCCCCCAAAAAAAAGTTCACAGAGTAGTTTGAAGCATGAAAATGGTGTGTCTTGCCTATCATAACCATGCCACGAGACAAAAATCACAATAACTAAGGAGCCTCTATTCCAACATTTTTATTAAGGATCTTTTTTGTATGAACAATTTGTTTTTAGTAATGTATTAAGGTCAAAAAAATTTTTTAAGGACAAGAAATTTTCTTTTCACAAATTTTCACATGAAATTCATTGTATTTCAGCCAATAATGTACTGTATTTAGCAAACTTCATAATGTCATATTTTGTATATAACCTATGAAGGCTCATAAAGATAAATTTGTTATAATACATTAATGGTGACAGATTTCAATAACACTAGAAAATGTGTCTATGAGCCAAAGGATGGCCCACCTGTTCTTGAAATATCAATGACCCCCAACATGTATTATCTGGGATATGGACCTAAACCTAAGTTGTTCATGTGTAAAATATAGTTCACAGTGACCTTATTTCTAATGGGTAGTGTAGCGCTACCCAAGACAAATCTAGTGGTGAAATACCATTGACCCCAACAAGTAGTATCTGAGATTTGGACCGTAACCAAAAACTTAATCGAAGTTGTTCATCTTATGATATAGGTCAGTGTCCTAATTTCCATTGGGTGGTGAAGTACTACCCTAGACACACCTAGTGGTGAAATTTCATTGACCCCCAACATCTAGTATCTGAGTACTTAACCAATGTGTTACGGAAGTACAGACGGACGGACAAGGGTAAAACTATACGTCTGATCCACATACATTTATGTGGTCGGGCCATAAAAACTGAATAAATACCTTTTTTCCATACAATGGTAATCGCAATATCACAACCGTCTCTTTCTACCTTGCCACCATTCTGAAAGACTTGACGTAAGTTTGGGGGAAGGCTGGTAACACTTGAGTGTATGAAAGACGAAGCGTATATCCTGTACTTGTCACATGCTACCTTATAGAGGGTAAGTAGAGAGAGGGGAGGTCTGGCTGGGTCAGCACTGATCACTATGTCATGGATAACTTCCCCCTGAAATAAGAAAAACATGCTACCTTATAGAGGATAATTAGAAAGACGGGAAGACTGTCTGGGTTTGTCATGTAACATCATCCTAAAATGCATAACATCACATTGTCAATGTTGTGTTTTAACTCCACACTTAAACATGTTAAATAAGCAGTTACATAGCTATGTCATAAGCAACTTTCCACTGAAATAAGCAAAACAATAGACTTGAATGTTTGTATTTTGATGTTTCAATGGCTTGTAAAATTATTGATCGTAGCATATTTTGAAGATTGTGTGACCAGTCAACGTTTATGAAACATTAAAATACAAATGTACAATTGTAATAATTACATTTTTAATATTTTTAATTGTTTTTGTCTAGTTTCATGGTGTGTGCTCATGTAATTTTTATTTGTGCATTAATCCACTATTTGTAAGGTCATGACCCGGTTATGGCCATGTGACATGAGTCAAGTTGAAGAGACATTTCATCAAGTTATGAAAGGCAATTTCATGAGTCAATAAACCAATATAATTACTACATTCCATTATATGCACAGTAAATGAAATTATTATGTCATGAATAACTTCACCCTGAAAAGGGATACTGTGGTTTCATTATTATTTGTGGGGTATCAATTTTCGTGGTTTTCGTGGGTGGCCACAAAATTTGATACCCAACGAAATGGAAATTCAACATTGATCTGTATGCTACAGACATCAGAACCACGAAATAAAGAATCTACAAACTGATCCTTTTTCATCTTATCACGAAAATTGGTACCCATGAAAATAAATGGGTAACTTCATCCTGAAAGACCATAATAAAATAATTTCAAGATTTTAATCCAATTTTTTGAAAATATGATGCGCGGGTGGGTGGCGAACAAATTTCATTTTTTACTTTTTTAATCCATTTTGATAAAATGTTCTGCCATTTTGAAAATAATTTGCAAAAACATCAAAATAAATTATTTTCTGGTGGCTGAAAAAAACCCAGATACGTGTAGATGAGAAACTAAGATATTTTTTTTTTATTTGCCTTCTAAAAAGGAAAACAATATATGTCATTGATAACTTCACCATGTTATAGAAATCAGAATTGTGGTCTTCTTACTTCTCATGTATGTCCTGTACTTTAAATAAACAGAGAAGAGGAAGCTAGTAAGATGTCGGCATAAAACTCTACTATATGTATATACAAAATATCAAGAGGCTGTAGTATGTAGCTGTCATGAGAACTTTGAAAAGGGAAGACTTGAGATAGTTTAATATGACCCCTATAACAAAACACTAGAGGCTCCCAGGAGCCTGAATCGCTCACCTGATCTCTTATGCCAAAGTTTGAATAAATTTCACAAACTTTCAAGTATACAAAGTTGCAAAACAATCCTTTCAGTGGTTTCAGAGAAGATTTTTGGAAATCAGTTTATATTAATAGAAAAAACAATTAAAGGGCAATAACTACTGTAAGGACATTTTGATGCTGAACAAAAAAATTTGCTTCCGATTTTCTTTATCTCTTATATGGTCTGACCCCCCTGTTCTATTTTTAGCAACGGCTGCCATGTTGGTTGGTTGACATGTATATAATTCACAAACTTGGTAGAGGACATCCTAAAGATCATGTATAGCAAGTATCAATGCAATCCCTTCAGTAGTTTTAGAGAAGAAGATTTTTGAAAATCAGTGTAAATTCATGGAAAAAACAGTTAAAGGGGAATAACTCTTAAACGGCTGATCTGACAATTTAGACCCTGAAATCATTTATGTAGATCTCAATGAGCTAAACATTTCTGCAATGCTAACTTTTCCTCTAGCTCTAACGGTTTTTAAGATATAGTCCAAAAACTGCAAAAATGGTCAATTTTGATGATTAAAGGGCAATAACTCCTATAAGGAGTCGTTTCACAACTTCGACTCAATGGAGAGATTCGTAGAGCTTTCGATGCTGAACAAGGAAGGTTGCTTCGGATTTTCTCTATCTTCTATACTTTTTGAGTTATAAGCCAAAAACAATGGTCTGACCCCCCCCCCTGTTCTATTTTTAGCAACGGCGGCCATGTTGGTTGGTCGACATGTATATAATTCACAAACTTGGTAGAGGACATCCTAAAGATCATGTATACCAAGTATCAATGCAATCCCTTCAGTAGTTTTAGAAAAGAAGATTTTTGAAAATCAGTGTAAATTCATGGAAAAAACAGTTAAAGGGGAATAACTCTTAAACGGCTGATCTGACAATTTAGACCCTGAAATCATTTTTGAAGATCTCAATGAGCTTAACAATTCTGCAATGCTAACTTTTCCTCTAGCTCTAACGGTTTTTAAGATATAGTCCAAAAACTGCAAAAATGGTCAATTTTGATGATTAAAGGGCAATAACTCCTATAAGGAGTCGTTTCACAACTTCGACTCAATGGAGAGATTCATAGAGCTTTGGATACTGAACAAGGAGGGTTGCTTCGGATTTTCTCTATCCTCTATACTTTTTGAGTTATAAGCCAAAAACAATGGTCTGACCCCCCCTATTCTATTTTTAGCAACGGCGGCCATGTTGGTTGGTCGACATGTATATAATTCACAAACTTGGTAGAGGACATCCTAAAGATCATGTATACCAAGTATCAATGCAATCCCTTCAGTAGTTTTAGAAAAGAAGATTTTTGAAAATCAGTGTAAATTCATGGAAAAAACAGTTAAAGGGGAATAACTCTTAAACGGCTGATCTGACAATTTAGACCCTGAAATCATTTTTGAAGATCTCAATGAGCTTAACAATTCTGCAATGCTAACTTTTCCTCTAGCTCTAACGGTTTTTAAGATATAGTCCAAAAACTGCAAAAATGGTCAATTTTGATGATTAAAGGGCAATAACTCCTATAAGGAGTCGTTTCACAACTTCGACTCAATGGAGAGATTCATAGAGCTTTGGATACTGAACAAGGAGGGTTGCTTCGGATTTTCTCTATCCTCTATACTTTTTGAGTTATAAGCCAAAAACAATGGTCTGACCCCCCCTATTCTATTTTTAGCAACGGCGGCCATGTTGGTTGGTTGACATGTATATAATTCACAAACAGAAGATTTTTGAAAATCAGTGTAAATTCATGGAAAAAACAGTTAAAGGGGAATAACTCTTAAACGGCTGATCTGACAATTTAGACCCTGAAATCATTTTTGTAGATCTCAATGAGCTAAACATTTCTGCAATGCTAACTTTTCCTCTAGCTCTAACGGTTTTTAAGATATAGTCCAAAAACTGCAAAAATGGTCAATTTTGATGATTAAAGGGCAATAACTCCTATAAGGAGTCGTTTCACAACTTCGACTCAATGGAGAGATTCATAGAGCTTTGGATACTGAACAAGGAGGGTTGCTTCGGATTTTCTCTATCCTCTATACTTTTTGAGTTATAAGCCAAAAACAATGGTCTGACCCCCCCTATTCTATTTTTAGCGACGGCGGCCATGTTGGTTGGTTGACATGTATATAATTCACAAACAGAAGATTTTTGAAAATCAGTGTAAATTCATGGAAAAAACAGTTAAAGGGGAATAACTCTTAAACGGCTGATCTGACAATTTAGACCCTGAAATCATTTTTGTAGATCTCAATGAGCTAAACATTTCTGCAATGCTAACTTTTCCTCTAGCTCTAACGGTTTTTAAGATATAGTCCAAAAACTGCAAAAATGGTCAATTTTGATGATTAAAGGGCAATAACTCCTATAAGGAGTCGTTTCACAACTTCGACTCAATGGAGAGATTCATAGAGCTTTGGATACTGAACAAGGAGGGTTGCTTCGGATTTTCTCTATCCTCTATACTTTTTGAGTTATAAGCCAAAAACAATGGTCTGACCCCCCCTATTCTATTTTTAGCAACGGCGGCCATGTTGGTTGGTTGACATGTATATAATTCACAAACAGAAGATTTTTGAAAATCAGTGTAAATTCATGGAAAAAACAGTTAAAGGGGAATAACTCTTAAACGGCTGATCTGACAATTTAGACCCTGAAATCATTTTTGTAGATCTCAATGAGCTAAACATTTCTGCAATGCTAACTTTTCCTCTAGCTCTAACGGTTTTTAAGATATAGTCCAAAAACTGCAAAAATGGTCAATTTTGATGATTAAAGGGCAATAACTCCTATAAGGAGTCGTTTCACAACTTCGACTCAATGGAGAGATTCGTAGAGCTTTCGATGCTGAACAAGGAAGGTTGCTTCGGATTTTCTCTATCTTCTATACTTTTTGAGTTATAAGCCAAAAACAATGGTCTGACCCCCCCCTGTTCTATTTTTAGCAACGGCGGCCATGTTGGTTGGTCGACATGTATATAATTCACAAACTTGGTAGAGGACATCCTAAAGATCATGTATACCAAGTATCAATGCAATCCCTTCAGTAGTTTTAGAAAAGAAGATTTTTGAAAATCAGTGTAAATTCATGGAAAAAACAGTTAAAGGGGAATAACTCTTAAACGGCTGATCTGACAATTTAGACCCTGAAATCATTTTTGAAGATCTCAATGAGCTTAACAATTCTGCAATGCTAACTTTTCCTCTAGCTCTAACGGTTTTTAAGATATAGTCCAAAAACTGCAAAAATGGTCAATTTTGATGATTAAAGGGCAATAACTCCTATAAGGAGTCGTTTCACAACTTCGACTCAATGGAGAGATTCATAGAGCTTTGGATACTGAACAAGGAGGGCTGCTTCGGATTTTCTCTATCCTCTATACTTTTTGAGTTATAAGCCAAAAACAATGGTCTGACCCCCCCTATTCTATTTTTAGCAACGGCGGCCATGTTGGTTGGTTGACATGTATATAATTCACAAACAGAAGATTTTTGAAAATCAGTGTAAATTCATGGAAAAAACAGTTAAAGGGGAATAACTCTTAAACGGCTGATCTGACAATTTAGACCCTGAAATCATTTTTGTAGATCTCAATGAGCTAAACATTTCTGCAATGCTAACTTTTCCTCTAGCTCTAACGGTTTTTAAGATATAGTCCAAAAACTGCAAAAATGGTCAATTTTGATGACTAAAGGGCAATAACTCCTATAAGGAGTCGTTTCACAACTTCGACTCAATGGAGAGATTCATAGAGCTTTGGATACTGAACAAGGAGGGTTGCTTCGGATTTTCTCTATCCTCTATAATTTTTGAGTTATAAGCCAAAAACAATGGTCTGACCCCCCCCTATTCTATTTTTAGCAACGGCGGCCATGTTGGTTGGTTGACATGTATATAATTCACAAACAGAAGATTTTTGAAAATCAGTGTAAATTCATGGAAAAAACAGTTAAAGGGGAATAACTCTTAAACGGCTGATCTGACAATTTAGACCCTGAAATCATTTTTGTAGATCTCAATGAGCTTAACAATTCTGCAATGCTAACTTTTCCTCTAGCTCTAACGGTTTTTAAGATATAGTCCAAAAACTGCAAAAATGGTCAATTTTGATGATTAAAGGGCAATAACTCCTATAAGGAGTCGTTTCACAACTTCGACTCAATGGAGAGATTCGTAGAGCTTTCGATGCTGAACAAGGTAGGTTGCTTCGGATTTTCTCTATCCTCTATACTTTTTGAGTTATAAGCCAAAAACAATGGTCTGACCCCCCTATTCTATTTTTAGCAACGGCGGCCATGTTGGTTGGTCGACATGTATATAATTCACAAACTAGGTAGAGGACATCCTAAAATTCATGTATACCAAGTATCAATGCAATCCCTTCAGTGGTTTTAGAGAAGAAGATTTTTGAAAATCAGTGTAAATTAATGGAAACTAGAGGCTCCCTGGAGCCTGAATCGCTCACCTGATCTCTTATGCCAAAGTTTGAATAAATTTTACAAACTTTCAAGTATACAAAGTTGCGAAACAATTCTTTCAGTGGTTTCAGAGAAGATTTTTGGAAATCAGTTTAAATTAATAGAAAAAAAAAAGTTAAAGGGCAATAAATCCTGTAAGGACCTTTTGATGCTGAACAAGGAAAGTTGCTTCGGATTTTCTCTATCTCTTATACTTTTCGAGTTATGAGCCAAAAACAATGGTCTGACCCCCCTGTTCTATTTTTAGCAATGGCGGCAATGTTGATTGGTCGACATGTATATAATTCACAAACTTGGTAGAGGACATCCTAAAGATCAAGTGTACCAAGTTTCAAAGCAATCCCTTCAATGGTTTCAGAGAAGAAGATTTTTGAAAATCAGTTAAAATTAATGGAAAAAAAAACAGTTAAAGGGGAATAACTCTTTAATGGCTGATCTGACAATTTTGACCCTGAAATCATTTTTGTGGTTCTGAATGAGCTTAACAATGCTGCAATGCTAATTTTTCCTCTAGCTCTAACGGTTTTCAAGATATTGTTCAAAAACTGCAAAAATGGTCAATTTTGACAATTAAAGGGCAATAACTCCTATAAGGAGTCGTTTCACAATTTTGACTCAATGGAGAGATTTGTAGAGCTTTTGATGCTGAACATGAAGGTTGTGTTGGATTTTCTCTATCTCTTATACTTTTTGAGTTATAAGCCAAAAACAATGGTCTGACCCCCCTGTTCTATTTTTAGCAATGGAGGCCATGTTGGTTTGTCGACATGTATATAATTCACAAGCTTGGTAGAGGACATCCTAAAGATCAAGTAAACCAAGTATCAATGCAATCCCTTCTGTGGTTTCAGAGAAGAAGATTTTTGAAAGTCAGTGTAAATTAATGGAAAAAAACAGTTAAAGGGGAATAACTCTTAAACGGCTGATCTGACAATTTTGACTCTGAAATCATTTTTGTAGATCTCAATGAGCTTAACAATTTTGCAATGCTAACTTTTCCTTTAACTCTAACGGTTTTCAAGATATAGTCCAAAAACTGCAAAAATGGTCAATTTTGATGATTAAAGGACAATAAGTCCTATAAGGAGTCGTTTCACAACTTCGACTCAATGAGGAGAATTGTAGAGCTTTTGATGCTGAACAAGGAAGGTTGCTTCGGATTTTCTTTATCTCTTATACTTTTCGAGTTATAAGCCAAAAACAATGGTCTGACCCCCCCTGTTCTATTTTTAGCAACGGCGGCCATGTTGGTTTGTCGACATGTATATAATTCACAAACTTGGTAGAGGACATCCTAAAGATCAAGTATACAAAGTTTCAATGCAATCCCTTCAGTGGTTTCAGAGAAGAAGATCTTTGAAGAAAAGTTAACGGACGACGGACGGACGACGGACGGACGACGGACGCCTAACGATGACAATAGCTCACATGACCCTTCGGGTCAGGTGAGCTAAAAAACAGTTAAAGGGGAATAACTCTTAAACGGCTGATCTGACAATTTAGACCCTGAAATCATTTTTGTAGATCTCAATGAGCTTAACAATTCTGCAATGCTAACTTTTCCTCTAGCTCTAATGGTTTTCAAGATATTGTCCAAAAACTGCAAAAATGGTCAAATTTGATGATTAAAGGGCAATAACTCCTATAAGGAGTTGTTTCACAACTTCGACTCAATGGAGAGATTCGTAGAGCTTTTGATGCTGAACAAGGTAGGTTGCTTCGGATTTTCTCTATCTCTTATACTTTTTGAGTTATAAGCCAAAAACAATGGTCTGACCCCCCTATTCTATTTTTAGCAACGGCGGCCATCTTGGTTGGTCGACATGTATATAATTCACAAACTTGGTAGAGGACATCCTAAAGATCATGTATACCAAGTATCAATGCAATCCCTTCAGTGGTTTCAGAGAAGAAGATCTTTGAAGAAAAGTTAACGGACGGACGACGGACGGACGATGGACGCTTAACGATGACAATAGCTCACATGACCCTTCGGGTCAGGTGAGCTAATAACATAACATATTTTATTTTTCCAAATTAGGAGCCCACATGGAGCATAAGGAGGTTACAAACACAAGAGGAAAGAACATGATTTTTAAGACATTAAGAGAAACAATTAAAAAAATGTCACATATATACATCAATCCTAATGTAATGATGTATAACATTGCCCTAAAATGAGGAAAAACAAGATTATGTTTACTAAATCATTTGCTAACCGATTTAAAAGAAACCTTGAAACAGACAGAATATTTTAATCACTCTAAAATGGGAGATAATCTGATCTGACATTAATATTCTTATGACAACAAACTAGTCATCATACAAAAAAAGGTTAAACTGTAGTGTGATGAAGTTAATCAATTAGGAATACTTGTAAAATTTGGAGCATTGGCTAAATAATCTGGTCATCAAAAGTATCCATTTCTTATAATTATTTGTTTTCTGCCAAATTCTGAACTTTCAGATCTCCAAACCATTTCCTTTAAACAGGTTCTTTCTAAAACATTTTGTACATCTTGATATATCTTACAATTTCAAATTATAAAAATAATTAAAGTGTAAGTTCGCGTTTTTTTTCAAAATTTGTACATTGAAAGACTATCATATAAAAATAACTTTGGTGAAATTCCTAGCGCTCAAATATGCATAGTTAGGATAAAATTGGCTTTTGAAAGTAAAAAATTCTATCCATGGAGGGTCACGTGATTTGTACTAGATGGCGCTGCTCAAAGCCAATACACAGCGGACAACTTGAAATAATTAAAATTAAGTCGGGAATGATAAAATAAAAGTCAGTCTAATGATTGATTGTGAAACGTTTTAAAATGGTACCAATCGTTAAGTATAGAATTAATTCGTAGAAAAATATAGAAATATTTTAAATATTTTTTTTTTGATTCGCCGTACAGACATTTTCGGAAAATATATATTTCAATTTCAGTATGTAGAATTGCCCTATACTATTTCTTTTATTCATCCTGTTTAAAATTCATGATGCCCTGACACCCTACTGGGATTACCTTGCATGATTCGTTTGAAGTAATATTTTGATAATTAGTCCTTCCGTGCAAACCATCGCACCACAGGGTCTTACTTATCGTTTTCTGTGTATAAGACTTTATTCCCTTCTACAAACCACTGGCACAACAGGGGTTCACCTGCCGTTTCCTGTGTATGTTTAGTACCCCCGTGCAAACTATCGGCACCACAGGGGTATAATATTGTTTCCTGTGTATCAGAAGTTGACATTTACCTGGTTGGAATGGGTTCTAGAACACTTTCTTTTAACGAAAATCAACCCCTTTGGTCCGCCAGAGTCGTTTGAACATTGAAGTGCGAAAATGTTAATAAAATACCCTTTCTAATTAAAAACATATAAAAACAATAAACTGTAGGAATCTTTATTTTTTCTTTGCAAATAATAATGTAGTTAATTAATTGTTTTTTCAACACTTTAAAAACGGAAAAAAAGTGGGAACTAAAACTCTTTAAACACATTTTTAATTTGGGTACTAGTATTACACAAACCATGCACAAACACGATGTAGCACCACGCTTTGGCTGATTGATAATTGTAAAAGAAAGGTAGTCAATGAAGTGAACAGGTGATATTGACACCTGCTGATTAATTATACCGTATACTAATTACGAAATTATTAAAAGATGTGCCGGTCGAAATTCTTAAAATCGAGCTGTGGTGGGTGTGTCTAAAGCGGGTTGAGTGCTGCAAGGAAATCTTTGATTGGAGGAGCACCTTAATTGAACTATGATATCTGTCAATTATACCTGTAATTAACCAACGGGGCGTGGCAGATCGACCAAAAGGTTAATGATTTTAATTGACACCTGTGTATTGTCTTAAATATTTGAAAAAGGATTGAAAACTAGGGCTACTGTGTCAATAAATATTTCAGATTATTTACTATTTGGAATTATTATTAATTATTTCAAAACAATTTAAGGTTTAAATAAACAATTATCTTGCTAAACGTTGGATTAAAAAAAATATTAATGCCAAATTATTCATATTCCAAATCATTATTATGATCGACAACATCGGTCTTATGTTACAAATATCGTCAATTGGTTAATATTTATCATTGGAGATGTGACGTCACATCTCCAATTGAGCTATCCCATAATTCATCATTGTTCATAACATGGATGCGCCCATATGGTCTTGTGTATTGGAATAAAATTACGAATATCTTTCTTAATATATCGTTTTCAATGCCCAAACTCGGCAGGATGCCTACTCTCATTATAATAAATCAAATAAACTAATAACTCAAAAATCGCGAACTTACACTTTAATTGTGAATCTAAATTTTTTTTTTAAATGTATACAAAAAAAATCTAATAAATCTATACATGATAAATTGGGTTTTTGAAAAATGTTAGACCCAATTTTAATAACACTTCCCAAAAGAAAAAAAAAACTCTATACAAGAGTAAACTGGTATTAAAAATCTTACCATATTATTTTTCTCCTGTGATATCAGAGGAATGCTTGAAACACCAGAGGCCCTAGCAGAGCCACGGGAAGACGGATTGTCTGTACTTTTATACTTCTGATTAAGCTGTTTCACTGTATCTTTCAGACACTGAAGTCTGCTAAATATCTCATTTTGTTTTCTCTCTAAAGCAGCTAAAGGATCTGTTTCAGAACTCGGCAAGTCATCATTCTGCAATTATAGAAAAAGATGACTTCAAATGAACCTCAAGAAATATTTAAGTTTGTCTCCCCATTTCCACTTACGTTCTATCGCCAAATGGCTATCACTTTTCAGAAGTTTTAGAGTAGTTAAACGGAAAAAATAATTTGGAAAAATTTTATGTACAAAGGGCCATAACTCCAAATTAATTTTAGGTTATATGCACAACTATTTCATGTATGTATGATGTACTTGTTATATGCTAGATTTCACTTAATAGAATCCTGACATAGCAGAAACTGTGAGTAGAATTGATGCATTTTTATTGTCATAAAATAAAATCATAAATGAACTGATCAAACCTAATGGATGTTTGAACTATCAGTAAGCCATGCACTGGTTGGCCTTTACTGTATGTATCAATATCAGAATAAGAAAAAGGAAAAGAGAGTTACATAACACATGAGGTTATAAACCAGTCTATAATGTATTTGGTCACATGTAATTCCAAAAATTTCCTAAAAGTTTGTCATAATCATAAAGGTGGTTTTCTGGTTAATACTTTATAGAAAAAGTGTGGAAAACTGAAGTGTAACTGACAGCCAGACAAACAGATGAATGGCAAACCTTAAGGGATTAAGAAAGAAAAACATGGAATAGTTTAATAATACAAGAGTGTATACTCAAATCTATATTTTAATATGTCAAATGTAATTATAAAACTCCAAAAATAATCATCATGATCATGGTTGAAATTAGCTACCAATAGTTGAAATACTTCATAAATATGATATTACTGTGGATTCATTTATTTTTATGGGTACCAATTTTCGTGGTTTGATAGAAATTTAAAAGTTTGTGGATTCTTAAATTTGTGGTTCAGAAGTCTGCAGTATACAGATCAATGTAAAATTTCATTTTCGTGGGGTATCAAATTTCGTGGGTCAACGCCATCCACGAAAACCACGAAAATTGATACCCCACGAATAATAATGAAACCACAGTAACTTATATGTATATTCAATTTGTAAGCTTTGAAATGTAAGTAGCCAGATGTGTACAGTCATCTACTGGTTAATCATGGATACATGCCATGTAAATGTTCATATACATGTTATATTTTTGAAGATATTTATCAAGGTATTGTTTTCAAAAATGTCTACCATGGGTAAAAGCAAATTAAAAAAAGCCATGCTGTCACACAAATTACCTACATTATTTTTTCTCTGATCTTTCTTATTCTGACAAAAATCTACCACATTCCCCATAATACAGACACATGTGTTCTATAAATAGAACACCTAATGAGGCAATGAATCAGGCCAAGCAAACTCTGTATCTGAAATACTGATTAGGCCAACCAGGTGTGTTGCTTGAGATTAATTAATACAGTGTATATACAAAATAGGTGAACCAGACGTGTTCTCTATCTAACAAAATCTGATAAGGCCAATAGACAAATTTATGTGAAAAAATCACTGAATTTTAATAAAACTTTTACTATTTGACCAATCTCTAGTTTTGTTTTTTATTTCAAGAAACTTTTGAAAAAACAGAAAAATAAAATCAACTTTGTCTTTTAACCCAATAGGGAATTCCTCCTACAAAGTATCAAAAGATTCCTGGCTTGTGACATTTACACGTAGAATGAACATATGAGAACTAGCTTTATGTACAAAAATTCGAGCATTGATAAAGACAAAATAATATATAGTAAAATTAAAAAAGATAGTTGAAAGTTTAATTCAACCAGAAAGAAAACTGGAGATATTTTTACATTATTTTGATATAGGACTTGTCAATCATGTTCAAAACACTAAAAACAACTATGTGTAGCTCATTGATTTGGTCTCCAAAATTTCGACTAGAACCTCCAGATAATGGGAAACAGATTCTGTCTATGGTTCAACTGTAACTGGAGCACCCAACTCTGGTGGTGTCATGGGCTGGACCACCCTGACCCATGGCACATAGCCAGTCTTGTTATTCAAATTTGCCGCAAAGGCTTTTCAGCCAAAGTTACACCCATAAAAACCCATCTATCTAACTGATTTGAGCTGAAGACTAACTTACAGAGTAAAACTAATTGACAAAGATTTGTCATGAAAAAAAATGAGGTCTATGTATCCATTATACTTTTGTAAGCGCTCACACGCCTGTAACTCTCAATGGATGTGTGTGAAATTTATACATAATGTTATATATAGCTTGGACAAGTTATAATTTGGGTACCGTGCAGCTAATTTTGTGAAAGGTGTCCCCCTTTGATCATGAAAATGAGGTCCATGTAAAGGCATGTATCCTCACCCTTAAAGCCGGGCTTTTGTAAGCACTCTCACACCTACCTGAACAGTTCTCAATGGATGTTTGTGAAATTTATACTTTATGTTTCTATCACTATTACAAGTTTCATTTTGAATTTTGTGGAAGTTGTGCCCCTTTTATTAAGCAGACTTAGAATTTTTGTTGCTAGGCGGAGGACTCAGGAATTCTGTTCTTGTCTTATTTTAATTATCTTATCAATCAATGCAAATCAAATAAATAACAAAGTTTCACGTAATTTAAATTTAAAAATAACAAGTCATTTAAATAAGAATATAGGCTGACATTCCTAAAAAACTAATTTAATACTTTAAATAATTAATAAATAGAAATGTATTTGATGCATCCCTGCTGCCTGTGTCTATTATCATGGTACTAGTTGGTATTCCCTATACATTCATTCCACATCTCTATTCATGTACATTCCAACCATAAACCTAATATATTAAATATCTAGCAAAGCTAGATAAAATAACAAACAATCATATAAGTTTGCCGATAGCCCAGCGAACGTATTGGACACCGGATTTTATTATATAAATTACAAATATAAGTTATATCAATAATATTGTATGCAATTGATACATTATCAGAAACATGTAATGGTTATAAATCTCAATAAAGACAAATTATGCTCTATCATCAGCGACCTCGCCGTCCAGGAAAAACCCATAAAACCCTTAGAAAGGGGCGGAAAAAGGAAACCTGTGTCCGATGCCAAGTGCGAAAGCCGCTTCAAGAGATATACTCGGACCTGTATATTAAAAAATATATATATATATATAATACAAAAACAATGTGACATACAAAAATTTAACAAAAATTTTATGAAAATGAACTTTGATGTATCCCGTTCAAGAGTGAGCTAGAAAGTGACCTATCGGGAAATATTCCCGCCAAATTCAAATACATATAATCACATGACAAAATTATCCAATCATTCAGTAAATACCGTTAATACAATAATTTCTTACTATACTAACGAACCGTAAGAAATTTTAAGTATTCCCTATACATTCATTCCACATCTCTATTCATGTACATTCCAACCATAAACCTAATATATTAAATATCTAGCAAAGCTAGATAAAATAACAAACAATCATATAAGTTTGCCGATAGCCCAGCGAACGTATATAGAATAATACAAAGAAAGGGATTGAAAAGAGGTGAAGTTCAAATACCTAAATTCTTAGAAACTGCAATTCTTTTATCAAGAGTATCTTCTATGTACAGTCAGGGAGATCATCAAAAACAGTTATAATTTTTTTATAACCATTCTAGGTTACTTATTTTTACTTTTTTAGTCAAATTTGAGTTACTTCCCTTGATTTTTTTAATAATGTAACCAGTTTCAGTTATTTTTCTATTTTCTTGCTTAAAATGACTAATTTTACAAAAGTGTAAAATTTTCTTTTAATTCTAATCTTAAATCTAAAGTTTTGATCTTAATTGATAGATTATCAATGACTTTACAAGGTTTATTTATTGGAAATCATTATTTAAGCACTGGTGTTGTGATAATGACATTTTAATTTCCCATGGGCATCATCTTTGAGAGGCTTGCGTACCAATAAGATAAGCTTGCAATTTCAAACTCATAGCTGAACTACACAGTTTAAAGTTCAATTAATGCAGAAAAAATTTTGCCTAGTGGGGGAAAATACACTAACTATGAAAATTTGTAGGTTTGAAAGTGATCAAATTAACAAAAGTAACTTAAAATGGTTATCTTTTTAAATTCAGATAACCTAAATCAGTTATAAAAATTATAACTTATTTTGATGATCTCCCTGACTGATGTAACTATTCTTGACAGAGACAGTTTTCCATCTGCCATGTCTCATAATACATCTCTCATCTACATCAGCTTTAGCCGCAGCCGTTGCTCCCCCTGATCTTAAAGAATGAAGACCCAAATTCATATCTGGAGCAACAAGTTTTAATCTTTTAATTATGCTCTCTCTGGCTGCGCTATAACTGATAGATTTATTCTTATAAATCAACTTAGCAACGCCTTTAGATCTAAATATAGGTTTAAAAATGAAACTATCGGACTTGGAATCTAACCCTGATAATAACAAATATCTTAAATACATGCTATATGGACAAGCAATAGTATTGCCTTTAGAAACATATAATTCACTTCCTTTTCTAAATTGATCAGTTTTGCTACTGGTAATATTAATCTTAAGATAATCTTCAAAAATTTCAATACTCTTTACATAGAAATTTACTGATTTCATCAAATCTCAAAAATGCAGAGAAGGATAAAAGAATCATAGTTAAATCCCTAACAATTAGTAAATCTTGACTATCTTGATACAGAGAACATAAATTTATCAGCATGTCATTAGTAACAGGATCTTTCTTAATAGTTGGTTTACTATTTTGTCTTTTAGAAGATTCTACGAGTAATTTTACAAAAGCGTTGTTCGTAGGATCATTGTAACCATGTAATTCATGAACCCATTTTATAGAATAAACAGCTGAATCTATAACACCTGGAGTACATTTCATATCAATAAGTTTGGTAATATAGATAGATACATGAATATGTTCTGCCGGTAATACATTAAAATTGTGTTCTTTAGCAAAAATCTCCCATCTGTTAAAACTCGAAAAGTACTTTTTCTGCGTATTGTCACTCCTAGAGTCAACCAAAAATGAAGCCATCTTTCCTGCCAATATCTTCAAGTTCGAGTCCATGGATACTCCACTTCTAATTATCTCGGCTTCCACATTTCTCTGCAAATTTAGTCCTGAAAAATATCAATAACTTTATCAAAAGATAATTCTGAGTGCTAACATTTTAAATTTTAGTGGATTTTCTGCAAAAATACCATTTCTGCCTGTACCTTTACATAAAATCTTATCTCCGGAAAGATATCTTATTTGTTTAACAAAATGTAATAAACCATCTGGCTTGAAAATCATTGGCCAAAATGGAGCAGATTTCCATTCTGGAATTATCAATGTACTATTAGCTTGATCGTGTTCAATCTTATGTAATGTCATGGCAATCAAAGAAACTGGCGGAACCACCCAGTTATTTTCATATCTCCAGTTTTGTTTGAAAACGTCTACTGCTTCGGAACCAGGGTACCAAATTTTTGAATTAAACCTGTCACATTGTGTATTGTAATGCGTCGCAAATCTATCAATAGTGTGAGGTCCCCACACACCGTTAAGTTCATGAAAAACCTGTTCATGTACATACCAATCGTCGTTATCAATATTTCTACTCAAATCGTCTGCTAAAACATTATTTGATCTAGGAATCCAGTTTGATTTTATCATTATATTTTTGTCATCACACAAAGTTTGAATGTCTGAAGCTATGCAATGTAAGTTGTTTTTACGACTACCAACTGACAAAATATGAGGTACATTTTGATTGTCAGAATTGATTGTAACATTCTTGTTTTCAATCTGATTTCCATAAGTACATAATAATCTCTTAACACATTCTAATTCACGCCAAGTTGAGCTCTCATTGCGCTCATCCTTGGCCCAATTACCTGAAGCTTCGACTATTACTTCGTCGCTGGTGTTTGTGGACAAATATCCACCAAAGCCTACATCTGAGGCATCACAAAACATGTCAAAATCTGACTCAAAATTCTCAATCTTGCAAATGTCTACGCCCTGGGCATTTAAAAATCTCAAGGACTTGCACCAATACAATATTTCAGTATATGCAAATGAAGTTACTTTAATTGGTGCGTTCCAGCTAGCACGGGAAATAATACATTCATATAAAAATCTGGTATGAAATCTAACTATGTTCCCAATTACTATCTGCATTGAAATTAATTGGCCTACAATACTAGCCAAAAATCTAGCACTAAAAATCAGTCTGCCTTTTGCAATTGCTTTGCATAATTTCTGAATTTCATTTTCGGCTTTTTCAATTCTGACCTCTTTAACAAACACTTTGCCTATTTTGGTATCCCAGGAATAACCTAACCAATCAATTTTTTGTGCTGGTAACCATTGACATTTCTCATGTGCTATTAAGAAACCTAACTTTTCAAGTAAGGTTTTAACAAACAAACTGGTTTCGAGACAGGAGTCATAATCTTTGTCGCCTCCCAGACCATCGTCTAAAAACATAATAATTCTTTTCCCCTCTGATCTAAGATACTTTACTACTTCTCTCAAAACCTTAGTAAAGATGTAACCAGCTGTGGCAATACCAAAAGGTAAAACATTAAAATGGAAATATCTATGTTTGCCATCAAATTCAAAAGAAAAACCTAAAAAAGTTCTGTGAATATCTACTATTTCTATGTGATGATATGCTGATTTCAAATCATAACTAAATAAAAAATCTCCTTTTCTTAATAAATCTCTAGCAACTTTGGTATCTTCATATTTAAATTTGAACTGAAAAAGATGAGGATTTATGTGTCTGCAATCTAACACTAATCTAGGTTTGTTTTTGTTGTAAGCTACCGTCAAAGGGTTAATCACTTTAGGTTTTACTATAGTTTCAGATATACACCCTTTTTCCAAAAGTTTGCTTATTTCTGATCTAACGAATTCTGGATTATCGTGCGCTGATCTATTATTTTTCAAATCAACATCAACTGGTTCGGTCTTAAACGGTATTTTGTAGCCGTTTGAGATCACGTCAATTATATGAGCATTGTTTGTGATTAAAGACCATTCATGTTTACTATTTTTAAGCCTGCCTACAGGTGAATTTTCACCTGTACAAATAGAAAATCGATCATCTGTAACTTTAGCATTACACATGTTGTCCTGATTTACATGTTTAACTTTGTTTACTTTTGACAAATTTAAAGAATTTGTATTTTCATTGTTTTGAATTAAAGTAACAAAATTAGTACAAATACTCATCTTTTTATTTTCAGGACAATCGTCTACCCAGTGGCCTCTCTTTCCACATTTGTAGCACCTCCCCCTTTTCCAAACTTTCTCGTTTTCGTCTTTTTCTGATGTAGGTTGTGGCCTAGCATAAGGTGCCGGTCTCTTGACCTTCTTGCTTTTCTCAGCCTTTTGTTTCCTCTCAGCTCTATTCTGCGCTCTAATCATCTTCTTTTCATCTTCCGAGTCTGACGCGATGGGATTAGCAATATATTCTTGGACTACTTTCCACCCTAATTCTGAAGAATCAGCTAGCTTAATAAGTTTCTGTCTTTCTTTGACGAGATCAATACCTTCAACGATCTTTGTCTTTGCTAATGTGACTGAGTCCATACTTATGTCTGGTCCTGAAAGATGCGACTCTGCTTCTCGTAGCTTTACCATAACCTTGGTCTCATGTTTATATTGATTCTCGTTTCCCTTCCATTTGAATGTAAAATTGTCAGTTAGGGTCTGCTCGATCTTATTCATCTGATTTGAAGAAATATCCTCTTGGTTCCGTTTGATATTCTTCTGAAAATCGTTCAATCGTGAATCCATTACAGTTGTTATATCCTTCAGTAAACCCTGCTGCATTCCTGAAACGGCTTGTTTGACTTCATGTTGTACCACGTCCTTCAGTTGACCGGTGTCCATTTTGATGTATCCCGTTCAAGAGTGAGCTAGAAAGTGACCTATCGGGAAATATTCCCGCCAAATTCAAATACATATAATCACATGACAAAATTATCCAATCATTCAGTAAATACCGTTAATACAATAATTTCTTACTATACTAACGAACCGTAAGAAATTTTAATTCTTGTTTTGTTTTTGTTTTTATTGTTCTTCTTTTTTTTGTCATCAAAGGCCCAGGAAGACCTAAAGTCCTAAACATGTCCAAATTCATACAATCTCCTGACATCTTTACCCATCATCTGTTCTTCTGACTTTTTGTGGAATCTCCAATTTATTCACAAGTTGAAAAAATTTATTGTTTAAAGACATTTTAGTTGTTTAAGCATGAAACATTTCCAGTGATTTTGGGGTTTGTCAATTAAACTCATAGGTTAATTTCACAGGTTAAGGTGTTTATTGAAGGTTTATTGTCATAACTGAACATGTTATTGATGTAATATGAGGGTAGGCATTGCCTAAATGTGAGCACAAAACATGACCCATATTTATATGAAACCAGATTTATTTTATGGAAATTAAAAAGCATATCCATTTTTATATAAAATTTTCTTAAAACTATACCCATTAATTTTACTCTAAAATTTTCAAAAAACCTACCCATAGTGGCACTTCTGTGTACCCCTTTATTTAGGAAGTAACCCCCCCTCCCCGGGCCAAAATTATAAGTTGTCAATGATCAGCTTAATTGTATTTTTACATACCTTTTGAATTGTATTTTTATATACCTTTTGAATTGAAGAAGGCTTCCCCCTATACCATGAAACAGCACAGATGGATCCTCTTTTTAGCCCTAATATGACAAATTCCACGCCTCAATATAGGAATAAAATTGTTTAGAATTCAGAATATAAGATCTAAAGGACCCCATTCCCGAAAAGACGTGGACACTTTTGATGCAAATGTTAACTGTTTTGATCATAGTTTTTTTTATTTTTAACAGTCCATTTTCTAGAACATTCAGTTTGGGAAGAGGTACTTGGGGCGAATGAGCATAAAATAGAAAATGTATACTTAAAAAATGAAGTAACTCATTGTCATCAGAATATTTTTCTCCTTGTTCTATATTTAGGAAGGCAAACTAGCAAAATCGGTAATTATTTTCAAATTCACACCGAACCTGTATAAACTGCACATGATAAACTGTGAGAAGCGTATCCGGACGAAAAAAATCAAGATCAGCATTAGGCAAATTTTTCGTGGGAACTTGCTGTAGAGCTCTCCGCTCCCGCAGGCACTTCGTGCCCACTACGAGCTGTGCTCGCTATTAACAGTTGGAGATCAATCAGTATAGATATATGCATATACATGTATTTGGCACACACTACTGCCCCTAATAAATATTAAAAAAATTTTAAAGAGCTTTGAAAATCTCATACTTTTTTTGTTTAATCTTCAGTTTTGTTGTGACAGATTGGTCACATGCAAATGTGACAACTCTATAGTTCAATCTTCAAAATTAGGCCGGACCTACTGGAAATATCCAATTAAAATTTGGTCCAGTCAAATTTTGCATTGATTTATATCAATCATGTAGGAAAAAAATTGCAAATTTGATGAAAATAGGCATTCAGTCCACCCGACACCACTTCCTAAATTCTTGGACTGATAGTTGATTATAGAAAATTATAGCAAAGCTACAAAAATCATGTATTCATTTTCACGTTTATTGCAGCCATATTGGATAGGGGGCAAATTTATTGAAAGAAGGAGAGAGTATTATACAAAATTGGGAAAATATATGTGTGTTGCTAAGCAATAGAGCTGTTTTTATGACATTTTCCCAAATTTTTGCCCCTATTCAATATGGCTGCAATAACCGTGAAAGGGTCTATTAAGGCCAAATTAATATAGTTTTGTTTCCTGACTTACATTTGTTTTGTGTGGTTTTTTTGCCCTTATGTGTTATTGCCATTTTGGTACAAAAACTGTTAAAGTCTGGATTGTTTCCCTATCATACATGTATTTCATGTATATTGACTCGAGTCAAGGTAAAATAATTTTCCTTCCTACCTACCCTAGGCTATTTAGATTGCATGGACGGTGGCAGGGAACAAATATATATTTTGTTTTGACCTGGAATTTTTTTTTTAAATTAACATTGCAAAATAATCATGCAGCAAAGGAATCACAAAAATCAGTTTCACTTTCATAGTGTCATATTTTTGCACTTTGCAATCTGATTGATTAAATACGTACCCCTGTGTGGTAATTTGGAACAGAATACATGCCATTTGGAACTGAAATTTCTAATTTGTCGCCGTAAAACGGTTCTACTTTGTACATTTTCGGTTAGACACGTGTGGATTGTCAAACTTTTGTCAAGGGAGCCTACTTCAGAATGTTCAAATTATTACCCCTGATTTTCCCGCAAAAATACTATGGTCTAACTGCAAACCAAAAAACCTTAAAATCATAACAACCCGTAAAGGACTTAGTTGTTAAAGTGTAAGTTCGCGATTTTTTCAAAATTTGTACATTGAAAGACTATCATGTAAAAATAACTTTGGTGAAATTCCTAGCGCTCAAATATGCATAGTTAGGATAAAATTGGCTTTTGAAAGTCAAAAAATTCGATCCATGGAGGGTCACGTGATTTGTACTAGATGGCGCTGCTCAAAGTCGATACACAGAGTGAATGTTGCATTATCCTGGTTCCCGGGACCGCGTTCCAGGTTTTAGCAGTAGCTATAAACTTCCACGCAATTGATAGTGAAACGTTTTAAAATGGTATACCAATTGTAAAGTTCAGAATTAATTCGTATAAAAATATAGAATTAAAAAAAAATTGATACGCCGTACAGCCATTTTCGGAAAATATATATTTCAATTTTCAGTATGTAGAATTGCCCTATACTATTTCTTTAATACATCCTTTTTAAAATTCATGGTTCCCAGACACCCTACTGGGATTTCCTTGCATGATTCGTTTGAAGTGATATTTTGATAATTAGCGGTACTTCGAATTACCGAAATGCCCGTAATTACCGAAATGCCTTTGAAATTACCGAAATGTCCAATAAAATTACCGAAATGCCCATTTTAGGGGGTGGAATAGAGGTTTATTGAATATTTACACTTAATATTGATATCGATTTTGGCAATTTTAAAGATTCTGATGAAGAAAGGATGTTTTTGATTAAAGTGATGACCATTTATAAATGTAACGAGTTTCATAATAAATTATCCATTTCATAATAAAACTATAATCTGTAACACCTTCAGCTGTTTTTTTTTTTATAGTATATAAATTATATATATAGTTTTTATGATTATTTGTGTTTGTCATTGTTTTGTACTAACATTGTTCCGATCTTTTGTGCTGTATATTGTATTTATTGGCCAATAAACCCATATGCTATTCTTGTATATCTTGTGTGATGTTACTTGCAGTTTTGGTAAATGTTATAAAATATATATATTTATTCAAAGCGAATTCCAATTTTTTTGCATATGAATTGTTTTAGGTTGTTTTACATTATAAAATGTGTAATTCGGGAAATGGCGTTTATGATGCATTAAGGACACTTTAACTTGTGACTTCCAAGGAGCAGAAGAATGAAAATATTTTTAAAATTTATTTTCACAAATACAATGAGGCATGAAATAAGGACCATATAACAATTATGCTTCTTTTAACAACAAAACATGAAAAGTGCCATTATCTAAAGTCTGTTCAAATAGTTGACAAACCAACTGAGCCCTTTCCGGATTGCTCGCAACATAGCAATGTAGCCGGCATCGCTGACGTGAAATTTGATCTACTGAGAACAGATTGACAATTGGACGAGAATAAAGCCCTTCTTATGTCCGAGATTCTTAAGTTGAAGTTCCAACAGGGCAAACTATTTCGAGACTCTTAATTGCAGACCAATGGTTTCATAGCACATGATGTTCCTGATTCCTTTTGGGGAACAGGAGTTCGTGGAAAGGGGCAGAATGTGTTTTGAGTGTTATATAATACTATAACTATTCTAAATAAAATTGTATTTTTCGCTGACTTTATATTGTACTGCTCGAATATGGTTATCAAGTCTTCTGTTTTTTATAATAATGTCTAGATGCAAGTCTTGACTTAAGATGTTTGCGTTGTTGGATTCTTTCCGGTTGATTTTGTGTTGTCTGTTACTTCATCATTTTCAAAGTTGTATTTTATGCTGCTTTGTTTCCTATCTGCTTCTTCTATATAACCAAAAAAAAAAAGGTTATAACCAGAAAAAAGAAAATAACCACAAAAAAATAATAAATAACAAAAAAAAAAAGGACAAAAAGCAAAAACCAATGAATATTGTTATTTGAAGAGGGTTAATTCTGTTATTTGTCAAACGTCGCTGCAGACATATATCTAGGTATAGTCACGACGTTAAACTCCCCAGTCAGTCAGTTATTTGTCAAAATTGGTATAGCATCATAACCGGTTTTTTTTTAAGATTGAAAGGTAATAATAGTGACAGTTTGAAATTGTTATTAAAACAACCGTTTATTGTCAGAGTTTTATTGCGAAACCCTACATACACCGTCAAACCTTTAAATATTCATCAAAACTTGTGCTCAGTCTCATTCTTCCAAGTTTACCATGGCAGAATATCCTTGCTCGATATGTGCTCTACATTGCGAAGAAAACGAAGAATGTGTTTTCTGTAGTGGTTGTGATAAGTGGGTACATGCTGCGTGTGTTCCCATGACTTCTTCACAGCTAGTTGTTTGGTCAGACAGCAACCTAGATTTTCTGTGCAGAAACTGCTGCTTCACAGAGAATACATTCGACCCGAAGAAGTCACTCCGAAGGTCAGTTACTAAGTTTATTCAGTTACTTTTTTTCGCTGTACGTTCTAAATGCAAATGTCTCAATAATTCTATTTAGTTGTAATATTTTGGTAATTTCATTTTTTATCAAAAATGTTTCAAAAATGACAAACATTTTATTTTACGTTCAAAGTTTTAACTGATTATTACTTTTATACGGAGCCCGGATAGGGACATACAAAGAAAAAAATATGTTGTGCGCACAATAAATTGGGTTTCCGATGAATGCAAACCGAAGAAAAAAACTAAAGATAACCACCTTTTATTTAATGTCTACTTTATTGCATTCGCTCACCTTATCACTTAAGAATTACCGGTAATTAACTAATTATTATACCACTGATAAGGTCAGCCATCGATAATCTAAGATTAATTTTCATATACCCTCAACATACGGCCTTGTATCGGCGAATATCACTTGCATTAAAGACCTTGCTACGCAGTGCCGCGCGTTTGATATATCAAAGGGAACTGTGGGGTGCACAGCATGGCAAACACCTCGAGCTTTATCTATGTATATTATATCTATGATTAAAGTGATAGCTTTCATGGGTTTTTAGCATTGAATTAATAATTCAGTTTGAGAATAAATGAAAATAATTTTCATTTTTGTAATGACAATTTCCAAAAGTTTTGAACATTTAATTAACAAATTATTTTTTTTTTAATTATAATTTTCAATCTTTTCATTTTCTCTTAGAATTACTTTTACTTTCAATAAACTTTTATTGTATCTTAATAATTTTTTGTCAAAATAATTTTCAATTGTCCTTATCTCTTTGGTATTATTTGATAAATTATCCTTTAATTTAATTTTAAATTAGACCCGCTCCGGGAGACCCGCCAAGTGACTGCATAAAAATAGGTAAGCGCAGTACTTTTTCCGATGACTGCGGAGTGTGGAATTCAAATTCTGGATCAACACCAAAAACTTATTACATTAAAGGTATAAATGGCCAAATCAGGAACGTGTTTTTGAAGAATGGTTTGTACTGTATGCAAAAGAAGACACAAGGAAAACGTACATATCCTCCTCTTGATGTACAACCCCACCCAGATGTGGTCATACAACTTAATAGACACTATACAACGCTAAAGAAGGACCCATCGTACAAAAGACGAATTTCG
This sequence comes from Arcuatula senhousia, assembly GCA_963971305.1. Classification (NCBI taxonomy): domain Eukaryota; kingdom Metazoa; phylum Mollusca; class Bivalvia; order Mytilida; family Mytilidae; genus Arcuatula; species Arcuatula senhousia. Next base: position 9,715,847 of record OZ020307.1, read on the forward strand.
TGGATAAGCAACACTGACATCGCTATTGTTGAGTATCTCGGAACATTTCCAGGATTTTCCGCACACGGTAACGCCAAATCTGACTCCGAATACGTCCGAACACCATCTGTAGTTATTGATCAAATATCAACAATGCTGAAAACTGAAAAGCCTTATAATGTCTACAACAAGCTAACGCTCCAAAATGACGAACTAAGCGGACCAACCGGGCGAAAACAAATATACGACATCAACTATTACAACAAGAAAAAGGAAATTAATCAACAGTTCGGTAGAAAAGTGAATCGCCGCAACATTGCCGATCACATTTCTGAAATAGACAAAATGGTTGCAGAAGGTGACAGCATCGTCAAGTCAGTGATTCGCGACCAAGGGAAAGCTCCGTGTATGATACTATACACTGAAGAGCAAATACAAGATTTGAAGAACGTGTGCAGTACAGGAAAGTCGGTGCTTGGTGTGGATAAGACATTTAATTTATGTGACATGCATGTTACAGCAACATGTTACAAACAGCCAACGGTGATTAAGGAGAACACTGCTGATCACCCGATATTTTTAGGACCAGTTTTTATCCACGACAACAGTGACTTCCAAAGTTTCAGTAACTTCTTTAACCACTTGAGAGTAAAACTAAACGATACTGATACTAGTCGTCTAATAATCGGATCCGACGAAGAATACAGCCTTGTCAACGCTATAACTACATCTTTTCCAGACGCAAACCATATTCTCTGTACAAGACATCTCAGACAGAACGCAAAGCAGAAATTGATAGACGATGCTATCGATAAAAAAGATCGCGAGTCTTTACTTGAGGATATCTTTGGGACTTCCGGACTTATTTGTGCAGATGATACTATATGTTTTGACGAAATGTCTGCACGACTTGAAGAAAAATCGAAAGATCTGACAACAAAATTCCATCGCTACTTCCAAAATAAACTTAAAACCAGTATAAAATACAAAGTGCAGGAGCCAATTTCATCAGGCCAATTAGATAAGATGTGGACTAATAATAATAGCGAGTCATTAAACCACGTTCTAAAACAAGCAATCGATTGGAAGCAAAGCCACTTGTCGACCTGGTTACCATTCTTTCGGACATTGTAGAAACCCAATATAAGGACCTGAAGAGATCTCTTGTAAATACTGGACAATTTAGACTAGCGGACACCCATAAACAATACATGGTTACAAGATCAGCATGGATCAGCAAGACGAACGAGGAACGCCAACGGTTATATAAAAGATTTAGACAACATGTTGCCAAAGACAAAAACACTGTTACATCCACAGATGGGGAAACCATAATAATTCAACCACGGAATCTAGGAAGGAAAATTGGTCAACGGAAACGGAAGATCAACGAATGGACTACGACATTCAAGAGACACAAAGCCGTGAACTTAGAAGATGACGATTGATCATGAGAACAAACCCTCAAAAATGTGGCTGTCCTGGACGTTAGAATCTAATCGCGTTTTTTTCTCTCTTTTGAGAATTCCCTACCGAGCTTTTCGATTCAATATTTTTTAATTAGCTATGAATGGGACTACGTATATTATATTTATCTTAAATTTTATTTTCAAAAGGAATTTAAATTTGTTTTGAAATTTTCTTAAATAAAGTTAATTCTTGGTATATTTTATACATACTTTTGGGGAAACTTTTTGAAATAAGTATAAAGCAAGTACATTCGAACAAAACTTAAAGAATTTGTGTTTCTATGTAAATTTGGAACATTTTCGGGGATTTGATTAAGCTAATTGTTAAAGAAAATTTTAATGTTAACTTTTCTGCTAAACCATAAATCAATGTGAAACCCGCGGACTATTCTAGATATGCCCGAGCCTCGTGCAGGATATCTATAGGTAGTTATAACTTTTCTGCTAAACCATAAATCATTGTGAAACCCGCGGACTATTCTAGATATGCCCGAGCCTCGTGCAGGATATTTGGGTGGTTTTAAACCTTTCTTGTTAATAATGTCTTAAAGCTTTTTGTAAATATGTTTCTATGTTTAAAACTTTTAAAACATAAAAAAAAACTTAAAAAAATGTTTAAAATAATAGTATCATTTTAATTATAAATACATCAATCTTAGATAAAGGGTGGGGGCCGGGGTTAATGCAGCCAGGATATTATCATATCTTGAAAGTCACAAGCCTTAGAATGCAGAGTGGCCCCTTTGCTTAATCTAGTAGATAGAATAGAATGCATAGAATAAAAAATCAAAGTATATTTAAACAATCATAAATAGTAATTTTAGGAGGGGGGTTAATGCAGCCAAGATATTTTTTATCTTGCAAGTCACAAGCCTTGAAATGCAGAGTGGCTCTACCTCCTGTTTGCGGTTTATTTTATCATTTTTTTTGTAAATTTGTTTTGTTGTTTAATATATTTTTATAGAAAAGATTTTACATGGTTAATTCTTACAACAATTCTTTAATGTTTGAGATTAACCAAAATTTAGAAAGTTTTCATTTTAAATTTTCGTTTAAGTTTCACTTCTCTACTAAATAATTTTATTAAAGGAAATTTTCATGCTTATGCCTAGAAGAGGCAGTTTATTCTGACAAATTCATTAGAAGGTAAAAGGTAGTTCGGAAAATATACCACCTCTCATTCATATAGTAGTGATCACTATAAATATACATGAAACTTATACTGATCGGTAATATATAGGTCTTGTATGATAATCGAAATTTTAGTAACAAGAACATGTATTTAATATTTATTTCGTCTAAAGACACAAAATATGTGTTAAACTATGATTTATCTATCATAATTCCGGGCATTTCGGTATTTTTATTGGGCATTTCGGTATTTCAAAGGCATTTCGGTAATTACAGGCATTTCGGTAATTCGATGTACCCGATAATTAGTCCTTCCGTGCAAACCATTGCACCACAGGGGCTTACTTATCGTTTTCTGTGTATAAGACTTTATTCCCTTCTACAAACCACTGGTACAACAGGGGTTCACCTGCCGTTTTCTGTGTATGTTTAGTACCCCCGTGCAAACTATCGGCACCACAGGGGTTTAATATTGTTTCCTGTGTATTAGAAGTTGACATTTACCTGGTTGAATGGGTTCTAGAACACCTTCTTTTAACGAAAATCAACCCCTTTGGTCCGCCAGAGTCTATTGAACATTGAAGTGCGAAAATGTTAATAAAATACCCTTTCTAATCAAAAACATATAAAAACAATAAACTGTAGCTGAGAAAATCATATCGAATTAATTATTGTCTCAGACTGTAGGAATCTTTTTTTTTGTCAAGTTGCAAATAATTATTTAGTTAATTGTTTTTCCAACACTTCAAAAACGGAAAAAAGTGGGAACTAAAACTCTTTAGACACATTTTTAATTTGGGTACTAGTATTACACAAACCATGCACAAACACGATGTAGCATCACGCTTTGGCTGATTGATAATTGCAAGAGAAAGGTAGTCAATGAAGTGAACAGGTGATATTGACACCTGCTGATTAATTATACCGTATACTAATTAAGAAATTATTAAAAGATGTGCCGGTCGAAATTCTTAAAATCGAGCTGTGGTGGGTGTGTCTAAAGCTGATTGAGTGCTGCAAGGAAATCTTTGATTGGAGGAGCACCTTAATTGATCTATGATATCTGTCAATTATACCTGTAATTAACCAACGGGGCGTGGCAGATCGTCCAAAAGGTTAATGATTTTAATTGACACCTGTGTATTCATCAAGAACTGAATTTATTGTGTTAAATATTTGAAAAAGGATTGAAAACTAGGGCTACTGTGTCAATAAATGTTTCAGAATATTTACTATTTGGAATTATATTTAATTATTTTAAAACAATTTAAGGTTTAAGTAAACTATTATCTTGCTAAACGCGGGATTAAAAAAATTATTAATGCCAAATTATTCATATTTCAAATCATTATTATGATCGACAACATCGGTCTTATGTTACAAATATCGTTAATTGGTTCATGTATTTATCATTGGAGATGTGACGTCACATCTCCAATTGAGCTATCCCATAATTCATCATTGTTCATAACATGGACGCGCCCATATGGTCTTGTGTATTGGAATAAAATTACGAATATCTTTCTTAATATATCGTTTTCAATGCCCAAACCCGGCATGATGCCTACTCTCATTATAATAAATGAAATAAACTAATAACTCAAAAATCACGAACTTACACTTTAATGTGGACCGAGACCAGGTCTATGGATATGATTTTCTCAGATGTGGACAAGTCAACACCTTTCTCTATAGACACTTTTATCTTTTTATATCATGCATAAAAGTTCATTTGATACTAGTTAGCTGCAATAAATGATGAAGCTCCTGTGACATTTTTGATTGGATGGAGTAACAAAGCGGTCCCATTAATTACTCGTTATGGAGCAAATTCAAATTTTATGTTCAGCTTTCACGAAAGCAACTGAAATGTAAGATGATCCTTGGATGGATGCTTTTTTCAATATCAATGCCAAAAACCGGTCCAGACAGAAGATTGATAGCCATTTTCACTATTTTGATCCTGAACTTTACTGTAAAGTTCAAGATAAAAAAAAATTCTGTGTTTAAAATAAAATAGATATGAATCGTCCATAATAAATCAAACAGAACATGTTATTATTTTGAAATCGTAACATCGCCGCACGTGAGTCTTTCGGGAATGGGATGGTATAATTTTTAAAAGCTTTACTTTTCGTGAGGGACAAAAAATGAAAATTCTTGCAATCTGATTGAATTCATAGGCGTTTGGGTCCAGGATTCTATTTTATTATAAACAAAGCGTACAACGACGTGAAATAGTATAGAGAAGAGATGACAATTTTTAAATACACTTAATTTTTAAATAAAATCCTGGACCCATACGCCTGTGATTGAAATTGGTCACAATAAACAAATTATATTCTGTTAACTTATCGGCAATTATCGACAGCGGGTGTCAAATTTGGACAGGAAATTACCTTTAACCTAAGCCTTTAACAGGTAATTACTCGTCTCAAATTCACCTAATTTCCGTAGAATTTCCCTTGTTTATTCTGCTATCTTTCTGCTATTAAACGGTAGTAAATTAAAATGTATTTAATGACAATTTAATTATTGTCTAATTTTCAAACTGACTACTTTAAACGGTATTTTTTCAAAATTATTATACCATGTTTCAACAGAGAATTTTTTACAATATCCCACCTGTATACAGGTATACAAAATAATGCGTAGACCTTGTTATTTTGAACTTATCGGGAGAGACCAATCTCTTTAGTTTAATTATCTCAGGTTTATAACACTAAATATTTATAAAATTCACTATCAAAGTATAAATTGTTACAGGGAATGTGTGACATTAGGGATTACGTTAATCCCTAGAAATTCAGGGATTACGTGTAATCGCTAAATCACTTGGGGATTACATATGTAATTCCTATAATTATATAGTTGGGTTTTTTTCAGGGATGACACGAAATCCCTGATATTTTTTTCAACATTTTTACACGTTTTCCCTGACCCCAAAATGACTTCAAATGAACCCTTTTCTATATTGTTCATAATTCCGAACAAAGATCTACTATTAATTGTTCCTTTTCTTTTTTTTTTTTCGTATACCGTTAAATTTCTTGCTCCAAAAATACCGTTTTACAAAGGCCTCTAGTTTTCGAGCTGAATGTCTACCCTGGGGAACAGCAGTTTTTCGGTAGTTTGGTATAGTTTAATACCTAAACTCTCAAAGTTACCATGTTATACCGGAGGGCGGGACAAAGAGTGTCCAAAAAGGCTTTTGAGTGCACCCATTTTGACAGACTTAATTAACATAAACTAATATTTGAAACAATTTCTTTTCAGAGTTATGAAAATACTTGTGTCATAGCCATTTCAGTCATTTCATTTTACCAGAATTAAATAAGTTAAATAAGTTTATAAATCACAATATCAATCTTTATGAATTAGGGTCTAAAGAAAACCAGAAAAACTCTTACTAAACCGTCGAGAAGCAGACTGGATCGAAAACGATGCAAAGTTATTAAAAAACTGGTACAGTAAAATCGGAGAATAACAAAACAGTCGGGCGATAAGGTGTTAATACTGGGAGAATCTTTCCACAAAGGAATTTTCAAGCACTTTAGGAGGGCGTACATCATTGAAATATATAAAGTAAAACAAGGCCGGAGATGAACACGACGGGCCTGATAAAATGAATATAAAATGATGTGAAGAAAAAAAAAAAATACATACAGGTTTTTACTATATAAATCATTCAATTTACTTATTATATATTATCAAATATAGAAGTCAAAAGTCAAAAGTCGAAAGCGAAAGCAAAGCAAAGTAAGAGTTAGGAGCTATGGCAATTCAGATGCTCCATATGGCCATTTCGAGAATTTATCTCATCTTCAGTGAAGCTAGGATCTAAAGTGTTGGAAGTCCAAATTGAATTTTGAATGACAAATCAATGACGTACGCCCTCCTTTGATGGACAATGTGCATCTCGCTCGTGCGAGTTTTGATTTTTCCAGCCACCAAATCTAGCTTCCGCATGAATAGCTCAAGTGATCGTGTGGAAGCCCACAGATGCGACTGGAATAAAAATCAATAAACTAGGGTCTAAAGAAAACCAGAAAAACTCTTACTAAACCGTCGAGAAGCAGACTGGATCGAAAACGATGCAAAGTTATTAAAAAACTGGTACAGTAAAATCGGAGAATAACAAAACAGTCGGGCGATAAGGTGTTAATACTGGGAGAATCTTTCCACAAAGGAATTTTCAAGCACTTTAGGAGGGCGTACATCATTGAAATATATAAAGTAAAACAAGGCCGGAGATGAACACGACGGGCCTGATAAAATGAATATAAAATGATGTGAAGAAAAAAAAAAAATACATACAGGTTTTTACTATATAAATCATTCAATTTACTTATTATATATTATCAAATATAGAAGTCAAAAGTCAAAAGTCGAAAGCGAAAGCAAAGCAAAGTAAGAGTTAGGAGCTATGGCAATTCAGATGCTCCATATGGCCATTTCGAGAATTTATCTCATCTTCAGTGAAGCTAGGATCTAAAGTGTTGGAAGTCCAAATTGAATTTTGAATGACAAATCAATGACGTACGCCCTCCTTTGATGGACAATGTGCATCTCGCTCGTGCGAGTTTTGATTTTTCCAGCCACCAAATCTGGCTTCCGCATGAATAGCTCAAGTGATCGTGTGGAAGCCCACAGATGCGACTGGAATAAAAATCAATAAACTAGGGTCTAAAGAAAACCAGAAAAACTCTTACTAAACCGTCGAGAAGCAGACTGGATCGAAAACGATGCAAAGTTATTAAAAAACTGGTACAGTAAAATCGGAGAATAACAAAACAGTCGGGCGATAAGGTGTTAATACTGGGAGAATCTTTCCACAAAGGAATTTTCAAGCACTTTAGGAGGGCGTACATCATTGAAATATATAAAGTAAAACAAGGCCGGAGATGAACACGACGGGCCTGATAAAATGAATATAAAATGATGTGAAGAAAAAAAAAAATACATACAGGTTTTTACTATATAAATCATTCAATTTACTTATTATATATTATCAAATATAGAAGTCAAAAGTCAAAAGTCGAAAGCGAAAGCAAAGCAAAGTAAGAGTTAGGAGCTATGGCAATTCAGATGCTCCATATGGCCATTTCGAGAATTTATCTCATCTTCAGTGAAGCTAGGATCTAAAGTGTTGGAAGTCCAAATTGAATTTTGAATGACAAATCAATGACGTACGCCCTCCTTTGATGGACAATGTGCATCTCGCTCGTGCGAGTTTTGATTTTTCCAGCCACCAAATCTGGCTTCCGCATGAATAGCTCAAGTGATCGTGTGGAAGCCCACAGATGCGACTGGAATAAAAATCAATAAACTAGGGTCTAAAGAAAACCAGAAAAACTCTTACTAAACCGTCGAGAAGCAGACTGGATCGAAAACGATGCAAAGTTATTAAAAAACTGGTACAGTAAAATCGGAGAATAACAAAACAGTCGGGCGATAAGGTGTTAATACTGGGAGAATCTTTCCACAAAGGAATTTTCAAGCACTTTAGGAGGGCGTACATCATTGAAATATATAAAGTAAAACAAGGCCGGAGATGAACACGACGGGCCTGATAAAATGAATATAAAATGATGTGAAGAAAAAAAAATACATACAGGTTTTTACTATATAAATCATTCAATTTACTTATTATATATTATCAAATATAGAAGTCAAAAGTCAAAAGTCGAAAGCGAAAGCAAAGCAAAGTAAGAGTTAGGAGCTATGGCAATTCAGATGCTCCATATGGCCATTTCGAGAATTTATCTCATCTTCAGTGAAGCTAGGATCTAAAGTGTTGGAAGTCCAAATTGAATTTTGAATGACAAATCAATGACGTACGCCCTCCTTTGATGGACAATGTGCATCTCGCTCGTGCGAGTTTTGATTTTTCCAGCCACCAAATCTGGCTTCCGCATGAATAGCTCAAGTGATCGTGTGGAAGCCCACAGATGCGACTGGAATAAAAATCAATAAACTAGGGTCTAAAGAAAACCAGAAAAACTCTTACTAAACCGTCGAGAAGCAGACTGGATCGAAAACGATGCAAAGTTATTAAAAAACTGGTACAGTAAAATCGGAGAATAACAAAACAGTCGGGCGATAAGGTGTTAATACTGGGAGAATCTTTCCACAAAGGAATTTTCAAGCACTTTAGGAGGGCGTACATCATTGAAATATATAAAGTAAAACAAGGCCGGAGATGAACACGACGGGCCTGATAAAATGAATATAAAATGATGTGAAGAAAAAAAAAATACATACAGGTTTTTACTATATAAATCATTCAATTTACTTATTATATATTATCAAATATAGAAGTCAAAAGTCAAAAGTCGAAAGCGAAAGCAAAGCAAAGTAAGAGTTAGGAGCTATGGCAATTCAGATGCTCCATATGGCCATTTCGAGAATTTATCTCATCTTCAGTGAAGCTAGGATCTAAAGTGTTGGAAGTCCAAATTGAATTTTGAATGACAAATCAATGACGTACGCCCTCCTTTGATGGACAATGTGCATCTCGCTCGTGCGAGTTTTGATTTTTCCAGCCACCAAATCTGGCTTCCGCATGAATAGCTCAAGTGATCGTGTGGAAGCCCACAGATGCGACTGGAATAAAAATCAATAAACTAGGGTCTAAAGAAAACCAGAAAAACTCTTACTAAACCGTCGAGAAGCAGACTGGATCGAAAACGATGCAAAGTTATTAAAAAACTGGTACAGTAAAATCGGAGAATAACAAAACAGTCGGGCGATAAGGTGTTAATACTGGGAGAATCTTTCCACAAAGGAATTTTCAAGCACTTTAGGAGGGCGTACATCATTGAAATATATAAAGTAAAACAAGGCCGGAGATGAACACGACGGGCCTGATAAAATGAATATAAAATGATGTGAAGAAAAAAAAAATACATACAGGTTTTTACTATATAAATCATTCAATTTACTTATTATATATTATCAAATATAGAAGTCAAAAGTCAAAAGTCGAAAGCGAAAGCAAAGCAAAGTAAGAGTTAGGAGCTATGGCAATTCAGATGCTCCATATGGCCATTTCGAGAATTTATCTCATCTTCAGTGAAGCTAGGATCTAAAGTGTTGGAAGTCCAAATTGAATTTTGAATGACAAATCAATGACGTACGCCCTCCTTTGATGGACAATGTGCATCTCGCTCGTGCGAGTTTTGATTTTTCCAGCCACCAAATCTGGCTTCCGCATGAATAGCTCAAGTGATCAAGTGATATTCATAATCTTTATGAATAATATAATAAGATCAATTAACCAACCTAAAATATAACATTTAAATTTACATCATATGAAGATTGGCAAAAAATGTTGAAAGAACATTTTGAAGTCATATTTTAAGAGAGTAATGTTTAATTTTCAATACAAGAGGCTCCCAGGAGCCTGAATCGCTCAACTGACATATGTGCCTCAAGTATTGGGTATTTGGCAAAATCTATTTGACATTGCAAGGGTCATAAGTTGAATAAGAGGGTCATCTGACAATATGGTTTAACTTAATGTAGCAATGATTGCACAGAGTACTATTTTAGCAATTGAAACTTTTTAATAGTTTTCTTTCCTTCAGCATCCTAAGAGGAATAACTCCTAAATGAACAGTATTTTATCCTCAGGAACTTGATATTAAGGACACTACGGATTCTAGGAAGTCTGCTTCATATTAAGATCTACATCTTGAAATTGAATCTCAAGCAAAACTTTCAACAAAGCTCTATGACAAACGTGATGACTTCAACTTTCCAATCGTTAACTTTCCCTTCTTGTGTAGCAACATTCCGTCCGCTCCAGCTTATGGAGTTTACGTATCTCAATTGATTCGTTACTCCAGAGCGTGCAGGACTTACATCGATTTCCTTAGCAGAGCGGCACGTCTGGCGCAAACATTGCTCATACAGGGTTATGATGCTCCTCGGTTGCTGTCTTCACTCAAGAAATTTAAGGAAGACATCATGTACTTATAGACAAATATGGGATTTCGATCTCTCAAATGAGTGCAGATGTTGGTTTGTCATAGGGTTTTGTTTTGTCTTCCTTTACCGGATTTGACACACAATGAATCGACTGTTGGCAACGCGACGGGTGTGCTATAGCAAGCAGGAACTGGGCACCTGAGTTCACTCTCGTTTCGACTTGAGTTCGCGTTGTTGATTGACATTTATTTAGTTATTTTGTGTTTCCATGTTTTACGTGTTGTCTGTTTTGTCCCGTTCTTTTTGGTGTTAACAGGTTTTGTCTCTGTCCCTTTGGACTTTTGACATTCGGATACCCCATTGGTACCTCTGCTTCTTGACGTTATTTTATATTTTGTAGATCATGATGTGCTTAACTATATGCAATTTACATTTCTTAAATATCTCATATTATAGGTTTTAAGATACTGAGCTTAAATTCATTTTTGTAAGTGCAAAATTCATAAAAAATGGGCAATAACTCTTTAATGGGTTGTTGGATCTTCTTCTAAATTTCAGGGCTGGTTGATCATGAGGTGTTAGTTTACTCCAATGTTCTATTTTAGCCACAGCGGCCATGTTTTACAACCAATCAAAAATACCCACATCAGTTCTATATAAAAAATGCTTATAAATAACCATAATAAGTTTGGTTTCAATTGTACTTATGATGTCAGAGGACTTAAAATTTTCAATGTAATCAGGAAATGCTGTGAAAATAATTAATTTTGGTGTTCTAAGGGGAATAACCCCTTAAAGTCCTATATATTTTGTAGATCTTGATGTGCTTATCATAATGCAATTTAAATTTCTCAAATATCTTATATACCGGGTAGTTTATAAGATATTGAGCTTAATAGGTGCAAAATGAGCAAAAAATTCACAAAAAGGGCAATAACCCCTACATGGATTGTTAGATCTTCTTCAAAATTTCAGGGTAGGTAGATCTTGCCAGAATTTCTATATCTGTAGCCATTTTTTGAGTATTTTGCAAAAAAAAATGCATTTTACCCCTATGTTCTATTTTTAGCCACGGCGGACATGTTTTACGACGAATAAAAGATCCCCACTTCAGTTCTAAGCACCGAACGCTAATGAACAACCATATCAAGTTTGGTTGTCATTTGACTTATGGTGTCAGAGGAGTTAACGTTTTAAAAAGTTTACGGACAACGGACGATAGACTACAGACAGACGACGGAAGGCAAGTGATGACAATAGCTCACCTGACCCTTCGGGTCAGGTGAGCTAAAAACGGTGAGAGATACTATCAATTTGTCCCTAACTATTTCTACCCATTGATCCAAATCAACTGAATTGCTCGAGTCTAAGCAAAATTTTAAGGATGCGTATTTTCATATCAGAATGAAATGATGCACTTAATGTCTGACTGATGGGTATTTATAGTCGCGACTAGGGGAAAGCCCCTCTGCGTCGACTTTAATACCTAAACAGGTATAGACTCGCTATGTGCCATGGGTCGTCCAGCCCATGACACACCACCGCCAGTGTTAGCTGCTCCAGAGTATCCTTTGTTATCGCTGGAGCAGGGCCCGTCTTCCACCACGGGGAGGTACTGGTCGGAATTCTGGAAGAATGACTTAATGTCGGCATAGACCTGTATATTAAATAGATTTGCAAATTGGTGAAATCTCACAATATCTCATGCAAATAAACGAGATTTCGTACAAAATAAACAATTTGAAAAGTACAACTTTATACTGTAATATCTCAAAAACTATTAAAGATTTTTACACGATTCTTTTTTACAGACATTCTTAAATGTTTTGAGATTTTACCTGTGTTAAAATAATTTTTATAACCTTTGGCACTTTAGAGGAGTTTCAAAAGAGCCCATACTACCCTTGTTTTCATGAAAATACGATATTTTACAAATTTTTTGTTAAGTTTTCACTTTAAATTGTCACAAAAAGTTTATTTCTCAACCAAATTAAATGAAATTTTCACACAGATATTCCTTAATCTGTTCTCTCTTTAATACAATTTATTCTGATTAATTCCATAAAAAGGCATAAAAGTAGTTTGAAAAATAAACCAACTCTCGTTTATCAACCAGTGATATTTTCACACATACACTGGACAATTAACAAGTTGCAAATCTATTTAATATACAGGTCTATGATGTCGGTATTAAACTGAACAATTCTCGATTTTGGTGACTTTCTCTATCTTACATATCATCGGGAACTTGAGATTAAGGACACTACGGATTCTATGAAGTCTGCTTTACCGGATTTGACACACTGATTTGACTGTTGGCAATGCGACAGGTGTGCTATAGCAAGCAGGAACTGCTTACTCTTCCTGAGCACCTGAGTTCACTCTCGTTCGACTTGAGTTCGCGTTGTTGATTGATATTCAGTTATTTTTGTATTTCTGTATACGAATATTCAGCTTTCTTCATAATGTCTTTTTGATAATTTCCTACTCAAAATTAAAGTAATGGTGCTCTGTTTTCTCTTCTTACCTTGATGGTTATTAGTTTTACCTACCTGATTTAAAATATACCCTTTTGTAACAATAATTCTGATTGGATTATCGGTTTGCAACAAATTATTTCATTCATCAAAAATGATGCCCATAAACGTCCTAATTTAACTGTTTCTCTTTTCAAATATAAGATTAACATCAATATTGATTAAATAGTTGAAAAATAAACTAAAATACGACACCAAGAAATGCGAAAAACTCTTATTTGCCATATAAACTTCACCCAATACGATTTATCCTTGCATAGGGGTTGAAGCAAAAGAAACCCTTTGTTTCGGTTAAAAATAAATAAATAGCGAACGATTTTTACATTTTAATTATAAGAAACAAATAATGTATAAGTCTTGCATGTGTTTACAGGATTTTTAATAAGAAAATATTCCTGAAGCGAGAAAAAAGAATGGCGCCCAAGTTTGTTAGTAAATTGTAAGTCACGTGATTAGCAATTTACGAAAATGGCGGCTTATGAAAGTTTTCAACATGGGTTTCAAAATGGTCTTATACTCTTACAGTAATGGTGTAGCTCTCTTATTTAGCGTTGTTCACGTTCATTATATGGTGTCATAGCTTGTATTGGGGTGGAAAATGTCGGCAAGAGGCAGACGAACACGAGGGAGACCTCCTAGAACCCCTTTGTCAGCGAATAGATCCAAACCAAGCATAAATTTCCTCCGAAAGCCAAAGGCACTTCAAAACAAAGATGAGTCGAATAATAGCTCAAGATGCAGTACCCCTGTCAGCATGCCTGGTACACCAGCCAAGAAAAATAACAGAATTGGTGCTAGAGAAGCTAGTCTTAGGGGCAGAAGCTTTATATCAAGAGTTGCATATGATGATGACATGGATGAAGCATCAAGGTCCAGTATGGATCTTGAGGATGGGGGGATAGATGATCTTGAGACCATTCAGGTCCCTTCAGATGATTCCTATGAAGAATCAGATTCAGACTTTAGCGATGATAGTCTAAGTACTATTGCTAGCTCTGTTGGAAAAAGACAGTTTCTCATACGCCGTCCAGTAACCCCTGATATTGATGATGATGATGAAATCCCTTCATTAACATTACCTGCTAGCTCTAGTGATTTGACTATACCAAATGACCACCTTATGCAATGTCTTAGTGTTTATGAAGTATTAAGACACTATAGAACTATCCTAAGGCTGTCACCATTTTCTTTTGAAGACTTCTGTGCAGCTTTACTAACGGATGAAGTCAGTGTTTTATTAGCAGAGATTCATATTACACTACTTAGAGCTATGATTAGAGAGGAAGATGGAAACAATACAATATTTGGCCCACAAGACACTAAAGATAGCATTAATATAGCCCTTTTTCATATTGATTCGTTCACATGGCCAGAACTTATCCGCTGTTACTTGGCTAGTGACAAAAATTCTTATAATGATTATTACGATGATGCATTAAAGTCATTAGAAATTCCAGATTATCCTTATGTCCAATTTCCAGAAAGAATCAAAGTTTTGAAAATTCTGACTGATCTTTTTCTGAGTTCCAACAGTGTAAGAGAAGATATTCTAAATGAAGGCAACATCCAATATGATGATCACTGCAGAGCTTGTCATAAGTAAGTTATCTGCCAAGAACAGAAAAAAAATCCACTGACCAATTTAAATAATTGATTGCTTTGATTTTTTTTAAATAAAAGCAGCTGACTTGCTACTAAACAATTACTTTTTTAACTGTCAGATAGATGTTTGTGACTTTGTCTGACATCATGTATCACAGCTACTGTACATTTGTATGGACTTGTCTACTTCACATGCATTAATGTTATGAATGTATGTTAAAGTATGATACCCTAGTGGAGTCCCTTCTACACATTTAGAGGTTGGTTCTGACGGTTTACTCAACTGTTAAGGTTTTTTTTTAAAATTGCATGTACTGTCAACATTAGCATGTAAGAATGATCATATCAGTTAACTACATGTACATGTAGGTAGTTTTTGTGTAAATTTTTCAGGTTAAAATATCTTGTGTGACGTGTGTACAGTTATTTTGCATTTCTTTTTGTTCTACTTCTATGCTTCAAAATCTGCTCTTGTGTTTACACGTATCATTTAACCTGTTTGTTTTTATGATTTTTCAGGCTAGGAGATCTTCTTTGTTGTGAGACCTGCTCAGCTGTTTACCATTTAACTTGTGTTGATCCTGCTCTAGAGGAAGTTCCAGACGAAGACTGGGTTTGCAATGTATGCAAAGCTCACAAGGTATGATTAATGAATTAGCAGATTAGAGAAGTTTTTATTAAATTGGCATTTGTGCATGTAATTTACATGGATATTTAGATTTTAGGGGTGTAACGATTCACCGGTGCATCACAATATTTTATCCCACGATCCAGAAATCGATACCGTGTTTGACTTCGCGATTCCGATCCGATCCAAAAAATGTCGTATCCATCTTTGGTAGGAAGATAAAAAAGCGTGCTTCCGGTGTCAACAATGGCACAAAATATTGTCTGTCGGACTGAAATAAAATCTTTTGCTTGAAAAGACTTCGGTTTACAGTCTATTTAACACATGAAAATTATACTTCTTAAACATTACCATCGATTTACAATGTTATGACAAGCAGGTCTTTTGTAAGTTATGAAAGTAAAAGGTATCGTGATACGGATCGGATCGTGAGCCAGGTATCGTGATCTGTATCGGATCGTGGGGAAGTGGTATCGTTACACCCCTATAATAGATTTTTATATTTTATTTGGCCTAATAATTAAAAAAAAGAGTTCTTGTTTTATTAAAAATTTAATAATATATTACAGTACCATACTACATGACAACTGCTTGATAAAAATCAATAAATAATTTTATCTTGCCTTGGCGTGTATTTTAGAATTATACACAGTGATTCATGTATTAAAATTATTACAGATCACATAGTACATGTAGTAATAGAAATATGTTAGTGTACATGATTTTGAAATTGAAGACCAAAACACTTGAAAAGTCTAAATGGTTCAACAGCTTTCTTATGTTTACTAAGTTATTTTTATTTTTAGATCAAAGGTGTCACTAACTGTATTTCTGAAGCTGAGAAGAGTGGGTTACTGTGTCGACAGGATCCTATTGGATTTGATCGTTACAGAAGAAAATATTGGTTTCTTATCAGAAGAATCATAGTGTAAGTAAATGGCTGAATTCACAATGCAATGACCATGCAAGTTTTTATTATAGAATGGGCTACATTTGAAATGCAATAAAGTATAAAAATTGCTATATTTCAAATGTGTTTTGCTTTACATTTAAATTTTTAGGCTTAAGCAACATGAGCAAGATGATATGTTCCATTCAAGCTAAAAAAGAGTGTTGGACATGTCAGAAGACAGCAGGCATATTATTTTTTCTTTTATTTTTCTATAAAGTTATTAGAATTGTCTCCCCTTGATAATTTTCAAATGTTTATGTCAAAGATTTATTAGTAATAATATTACTTCTGGCTGTTGGTGAATTTGAATACTATATTATAAAAATGATAAATTTGTGCGGAAGAAAAGACATAATCCATTGAAAGATATTTTATTCATATAATAAAAAAAAAACAGAGGACACACATAACAATTACAAAAATAATATCCAAATGAACATGATGAATTATCAAACACAAGTCTGGTTATATGTTATTTCATTGTCTGTTTTATGGTTATATGTTATTTCATTGTCTGTTTTAGAGAAGGAGAAGATGAAGTTTGTTACTACAGTACAAAATATCAGATAGATGAGTTATTAGAGGTGTTAGACAAGGATAAGTATGAGAGAGACCTGGTACTGTGTATTAAGGACCTGAGAGAAGAGATCACAAAACAGATGGCAATGACAGAAGAACTGACCAATGCTAGCAAAGGAAATAGAAAATCTGCCATTGATGTAGAAATAGGTAATCTGAAGGGGTGATTGAACTGATGTTGTGTCTATTCTTTTTCCAACAATCAAATTACTATTTACCTCTTCATTGTAAATTTTTAAGATATTTTTAACAACTTGTAAAATACAGACAATAAGAAGGCAAGCAGCGATTTTTTATAACAGTGAATAGATATATATGTGTATATATGTGTCACGATAAAAGTATGATACAACTAACTAACAATTACCCATGTTCACTCTCCTATCCCCCCCCAAAAAAATAATGTATACCTGGATGGACTCCACATTCTTTTCAATCATTTAAGATATACATGTAATTTAAACTTTCAAATCTGAAATAAATACCTTTATTACTTATAAAACATTTCAGGTCCCCTCTAGTTAAACATTCATAACCATTAATTTCAGGCAATCTAGTAAAAGTTCAAGCAGACAGGGTAGAGCTTAAAGAACAGATGGAAAAGGAAAGAAAGGCAAAGGAGGAGGAGGAAGAGAGAAAGAGGATAGAAGAAGAAAAAAGGAAAGAAGAAGCCGAAATCAATGGTCAAGAAACAGTGGTAATGTCTTAATAATAAAAGTATTTGGCTTTACTTAGTTGAACTAATCTGTGAAAAATGTATGACTTGAATTCTGAAAATGAATAACAACACTGCATTAGAATTTCAATCAAATATTTTCCCAGTATGAACAACATATTGTCTAATTCTAATGTTATTCATAGGCCTTATAATTTCAGATATTCTTTTTCATACATGTATTGTAGGAAAGCATGGAGGTTGCTGAGGAAGTCTCCGTGAACACATCAGAAACCAATTCTACCACAGAAATAGAAACAGACAAAGAGAAAGTGAAAGTAGAAACAACAGAGACCACACAAACTACTACAACCACTGTCAAAACTGTAACAACAACTATATCAACCAGTACATCACCAGAATCTAGGGAGAAAACTCCCGAAGCTACTGTCAAACCTAATGGACCTAAAATAATCAAACTCACTCCAGAAATGTCAGCTGAATTCCTAAAGAATGTGAACTCTAATAATCCTGGTAAAGCTCTGGAAGCTTTAGCATTGAATAAATCAGATGGAAGTGGGGATAAGAAAGACGATAATAAAATAATGAATGTCCAGTCACTGTTACCAAATGTAAAGTCTACCGTCCTTAAGGTTCAGGATGACACTCCCCAGAAACAGACAAGGACAGTGTTAATTGTAAACAGAGATGGTAACAAGGTGACACTAGCTGTCAGTAAACAATCCATTGGAGGAGACCAGAATACACCTACCACTGCTGTATCTCTTACACAATCACTGACAAATGCACTGACTTCAGTTTCCTCTGCAGGTAATACATGCGATTTTGTCTATCATCACAAGAGAAGATGAAAGATTAAACTTTTGTCTTGGACAAACCAATAACTAAAATATCTTTTCTGACCAAAGCTTTTGAATTGTCTATGGGATCAATATACATGCACTATGCAGTCTGATTTATCTTAGAAATTAACATTGCATATAACTGAAATTGCCTGTTAATGCCAGTTATTTGCTTAAGGTGGTTCGGGGGTATAAGAAAAATCCATCAGATTTTTGTTAAATTTTGCAGAATTAAACTTTGATAAAAGAACATTAAAAAAATGCAAAAATAATTGGGGGTCACGGACCTTTTTACAGATTTATGACCTTGCGAAGTTCACGGCCGTACCGCAATGTAGGCAAATGAGGCAAATGCCTCACCTTAATTTCAGTTCTGACTTAAAATGTTTACAGATTTTCATAGTTTTAAGGTTGTAAATTAAATGCGTAATCGGTTTGTTTAAAGGACATTAACATTACTATGATCGCTAGTCATCCAATAATTCGATTATTACTATGATTATAGTGAATTCCATTCGGTTTTTACCCACATAATATAGATGGAAAAGACAGAGAGATTCGACTATTCCCGCGAACATATCAAAATCAAAATGTCCTTGCAAAATTGGTTAAAAACGGGTACTTTGAAAAGAAAGTTAGATGATGATCATGCAGGTAACTAGTGTTTTGGCACGATTTTAATCTATTAATTTATTTATATCAAAATTCCAGATTTATAAGCAATCTATCAGTCTGTGTAAAGAACGTACTCTTTGCACACTGTGTTTAAGTAATTCATCTTTAAAATGTTTTCCCATGGAAGAATACGTCCATGGTTTTCCTAAGGTATTACAGAAATTATTTCATGGATCTATACATTAGACACGCAAATTATTAAGGTATTCACAAAATAACAGAAATAGGATGCTTAAATTTGATATCAATATAGAAAGAGATAAAACATTAGGGCCCTGACCCTTTGTCCAAAATGATCTTGACTTCTACAAGTCCAGGTACTTCAAATGAAATTGCGATTTAAACGGACTTTTTAGAACCTAATTTGCAAACAGTCAAACTATTGGCGTGATCAGGTCGAACTAATTTCATTTAGCTTTCGCTTTGACCGTCTGTCCGTCCTTCCACAGTTCCTTGTTCACACTAATACTCAATTTAGAGAGACATTCCAGTGCTCTAAGGATATGGTAAATGTGCAGTTATTTTTTTTTAAACATTTAAAGTAACCAACAATTATAATAATCAATGACTGATTATTTTCAAACGTACACAATGAGCTCATTAAAGCGTCTTTTAAAGTCGAGTTCTGGTTGATATCCTCGGTATTGGGTTTGAGTACTCTCAGTTTTCAATAGTTCTTTCCAATGTTTTGATTCAAATGCTACTGATGAGAGGTTACTTCTTGAAATATCGATATACATGCATAGCATACCAAAATTAACCATTTCATATTCATTTTGGTATTTGTTTTCTGAACACTTTGAACCAACACGTATTTTATATGTGAACGATCTTTCTCCAGCTTGCGTCGACTGAAAACTTGGGAAAAAGCAACAATGTATTCAGAGCGACTTTTTGGGCTGGCTCTTTTACATGTCCTAGAGACACGATTAACCCATCCAGAGAAAATGTGCTAAAACGTTTTGACTGTTCCGGACACAGGAGAATTGGAAAGTTCTGTGTTGAAACAGAAAACGAGTAAAACAAAATAAAGTTTACCTAGCATTTGATTTTTTTATATGACATTCCTTAAGTTTTACTACACTGGGTCACATGATGTTTATCAGATCATCATAACATGCTAGATTAGTTTCCCTACCTTACATATGGTCGTATTAAAAATCAATGATTTTATGCCTTTTAACACCTATTTTGCTTTTGTCTTCCAGGGGCTTTGCCCCTGGACCCCATACTCATCTGGGGGGCACATCCCCCCAGACCCCCCTTTGCCTCACTTTTATAAAGCCTGCCGTACGGCCGTGAAGTTGGTTGCCTAGAGATCGTTTTTCCAATAGATTATAAAGGGAAAAGAGTTATTTAGCATCACTGTGAGCTGGAAACCCATCAGATTTTAATTATATTTCACAAATGACAAGCCGCATATACTATCTACTAAAAAACATGATAAAAACTTGGGGTCACGGACCTTCTTTTTAAGATATTTAAGAAAAACTAATTTTTCCTACACATTTCTATATAAAAATTTGTCACACAGTTTCCCCCCAATTATCTCCCCTGAAAATAGAACTTTTTAGAAAAAGCTTAATTTCTGTTTAAACATATTTGTTATATTTATTTCATTCATAAAATAAAATAAAGAATTAAATTTTGTATCTCTTGTGTTATTTTTATTCACTTTAATTGAAATCCAGACTAAAAATTTGCAAGATATCTGAAAAAGATGCTCAGTTTTATACTCCCGAACCACCTTAAGGATGGTCATTCCTGAACTTTTTTCTATCAAACTTTTTATAATTTGTGGTGTAAATTATTAATAGTTGTCCTCTTTATCAAATGACATAAAGAAAACCATAAATCCGTGTGCTCGTTTCCGAGATATATGACGTCAAAAATTTGGCGGGAAATTAGAATCCTCTAGATTTTACATTACTTTAACATTGGAATTTTTTTGGCCTTAAAAACCATAAAATTGTATCAAGAATTTTTCTATGTTTTATAGAGTTTGTTTTTAAGGTCTATATATTCAGAAAATATCAAAAAAAGTAGGGCTCAGTGTGCAAAAAATTTCTTCAGTATTTGAAGGTAAAGTCTAGATGAGTTCCGAAATCATGACTGAAATTCAGAAACATGAGGAGTGACCATCCTTAATTTAAGTGTAACAGCATATGATTATTAATTTACAGATGAAATGAGAAATTACAAGGTTTAATGTCACTCACATTTCATTTTGACAATAAATTTTATCACCATTTGATAACATGTACAGTGCATATGTATCTAATAGTTCTTATCCGGAAAAAAGTCAAACACTAACCCAGTGCACCATATGTTTTGCAAATTCAGCATTTGTAACTAGATCAAAATAGAACTTTGATGCAAAAGATTTGAAGAAAATATCTCACACCATTTCTGAGAAAATTGAAATTGAAAATGCATTGAATTCTATGGGAAACTGTCTGTTTGTACCTGGGTAGGTACAAATGGAACAATTGTGACAAGACAAAAGTTTTGGTGGTGTATCAAAACTTGTACAAAATTGTTATTAGTAGATAGAATTGAAAGAAATTTTGCATTGTGAATAATAGAAAACATATTGACATTTCTCAGAAGAAAATTTCAAGATATCATAAACGGTTCGCATGTATTTTCAATTTTTAATGCAATGTCCATATTTGGTAATCCACGAATTAAAATGGTAATAACAGAAAAAATAAGTCATCAACTTGACATTTTGTGCCATATTTTGGGTTCTAGGATCCCATTTTATAGAATCAAAGACAGAGAAAGGTTTTAAAGCAACAAACAAAAATTCTAGCTATTTCCGGAGCTGAACTATTAGGATATCCACATAGCCACATTTTCTCATTTTGTATATGTCTTTTTACTTTCATAGAATCAAGGAAGATGATAACCAGATCTAAGACTGGATCCCTGACTCCTAAGACATTTACAGATTCTGTCACCTCCACTACATCATCTAAGAGTATCAGTAAATCCTCAACAGAAGATCTTCTAGTACTAAAAGATGGAAACCTATCAACAATTACCAGGAGTAAAAGTTCTGTTTGGTCCCTGCAGTCTCATCAATACTTTAAACTCGGTAAGACTTGTGTGGAGTATGAATTTTTGAAAAAGCAAATTTTTATAAAGAAAAGATCTGGAGTATGTAAGCATGACACAAAATCATATTGGAAGTTATAAGTTGTGTCCAAGCAAAGAATTTATTGCTGTTCATCATCCAAATTCATCAATAAAGTAACACTATAGAATTTTTTTTTTTACTTGAAAACTGAACTTGGTAAATACAAAGATCATAGGAATGCCATTGATAGAAACTCTTTTAACTGAACTGTATAAATCACGGCCACACAAGCAGATCTTTTGAAATATGTTTTGGTTCTGCCAGACCTCAAACTATAAATAAATTTTCCCCTATTAATTAATTAGTGAATTTGCTAGATTAATAGCTGGACAAATTGGCAGGTCTGCCACATTTCAAAAACACTGCACAAAGGCAATAAAAATACCTTACATTTTCATAGTCTTACATGTAGATGCTGCATTTTTTTCTCACAATAACAAAAACTCTTAAGAGGAATCTACTTATTTTCTTTGAACATGCTCCATATTTTACAGGAATGTAATGTAGTTTTAAAAACTACAAATTGTTATTTTCTCATTTCATTTATTTTCTTAATTTATTTTACAGGAATGGAATGCAGTTTCAAAAACTACACAAATCAATATGCAACTAGTTCTCTAGCTTTGAACAAACATCAACACAATGAAGAAAGGGATAAGAAGAGATTTCTCTCCCACAAGTTTAGCCTGACGTCCGCCAGTGACTTTAAATGGGGAGGCTCATGCTATGGAAGGAAAGCTGTACAGCTTCAAACTTTAATCATGACAATCAACAACATGGAGTCTAATATCCCATCGGCATTATTACACCCTAATTGGCCCTTACACAGACAGAGTTGGGCTAGTGCTCTTCAGATGTGTAGGAGTCCTAGCGACTTCTCTCTAGCACTGTCTATACTAGAGAGCTGTATGAAACCTGTCATATTTAACCATGTCTGGAATGAATCTTTAGGTAAGAATTATAGGTTCTTGCATAAGTTCTTGGAAGAGACCGGCTAATCATTCACAACTGATAGATCATTGCCGGATTTCCAAGAACGTGTGTTAGTACCTATTTCTTCTGTAAAAAAAAATTTATAGGCTGAAACCCTATGAGGCTTCATTCTAAAAACCAAAAGTTTTCATTTTATTGGTTTACATCATCAATCAATATATATATATATCAGTACGATGATTTTTATTGGCTAATTGAACAGTGTGAGATTGATTGCTTCATGTGCTCACATCTCACACTGAAAATAGCCATTTATGGAAGAATAAACGATCTCATTTAAATTCAAAACACTGCTGATTTACACAAAAAATGTATCATGAGGTTAGTTTTAAAGTTGCATGTGTCTTATAAGCTGACTTAAAAAAATTAGAGTTGGTTCAAATGTTGAATAATGCCTCTTGTAGAACGACTTGAAAATATTATTTTCCATTTAAAGCTTCAATAATTCAACCATAAAATGAAGAAAAAATATTAGAGGAAGAAGTGTTTTGTGAAAAAATTGAAATATTGCAGAGGTAGAAGCAAGAAAGAAATGTTACTTTTTCTTTTATGGATTAATAATTAATTAGACAAGGAGATTGATTCTTTGAAACACATAAACAAAAACTGCATCAAGAAAATGACACTTGACAAAAGGAAATATATATCATTTATATTTTATGTATTAATATTTAACATGTTTTAATTGATTTTATAATCATGTTGGAATCTGATGACAAAGTATTTTTTTAGTCTTAGGTCATCAATATATTGACCATATTTATCAAATATTTTTTTTCATCCTTAACAAATTTTTCTATTTATCCTATATTGGGCTATGTCTTACTTTAGGACATACAGAGCTTGTGAAAATAACTGTCAGTGACCGAGAGGAAATGAAGAAGAAAGAGAAAGAATCAAGGAAAAAGAAGGAAGAAGAAGAAGATGCAAGGCCACTGGTTTGGATAAAATACACCTTAGGTCTCAAACATCAGGTAATAAAGCAAGGGGACTGGTTTGGATAAAATACACCCAAGGTCACAAACATCAGGTAATAAAGCAATGCCACTGGTTTGGATAAAATATACCCTAGGTCACAAACATCAGGTAATAAAGCAATGCCAATGCATACATGTAACGGATCTGTGATGACAAAGCTGGAGATTTAGATTTTTTTGGCTGGAGATTGGACAAAAAAGCGGGAGATTTTCAACGCTCATTAAAATTGCATTTCAATGTCAATTGAGGGCATTAGCTTGTGCCAAATATACATGGCTTCACTGATTAATCTCAAACTGTTTATACAATCATCAGGTCATTTATGGCAATAAACCTTTAATTAACACCTTTACCTGTTAAATTAAGGTCTACCTAATTGACAATCCCCTAAAACACCGGAAATGTTTTATGATAGAACAATCAAAATGTCTATAAAACTAAAATTTTGTCATGTCTTGAAAAAGCGGGAGATTACACAAAAAGTCGGGAGAACGGGAGATGGATAAAAAAGTCGGGAGATTTTGTCTCCCAGCGGGAGAATCACATGTATGCCAATGGTTTGGATAAAATACACCCTAGGTCACAAACATCAGGTAATAAAGCAATGCCAATGGTTTGGATAAAATACACCCTAGGTCACAAACATCAGGTAATAAAGCAAGGGGACTGGTTTGGATAAAATATACCCTAGGTCTCAAACATCAGGTAATAAAGCAAGGGGACTGGTTTGGATAAAATACACCCTAGGTCTCAAACATCAGGTAATAAAGCAAGGGGACTGGTTTGGATAAAATACACCCAAGGTCTTAAACATCAGGTAATAAAGCAAGGGGACTGGTTTGGATAAAATACACCCAAGGTCACAAACATCAGGTAATAAAGCAAGGGGACTGGTTTGGATAAAATACACCCAAGGTCACAAACATCAGGTAATAAAGCAAGGGGACTGGTTTGGATAAAATACACCCAAGGTCTCAAACATCAGGTAATAAAGCAAGGAGACTGGTTTGGATCAAATATACCATCAGGAAATAGGCAAGGCGACTGGTTTTGGATAAAGAATACCATTAAACATTGCGATGATAATCATTGAAAA
The DNA here is from genome assembly GCA_963971305.1 of Arcuatula senhousia. Taxonomy (NCBI): domain Eukaryota; kingdom Metazoa; phylum Mollusca; class Bivalvia; order Mytilida; family Mytilidae; genus Arcuatula; species Arcuatula senhousia. The sequence continues at coordinate 9,741,058 of OZ020307.1, forward strand.
TCCTTTCAACAAATTATAAAACATTTGCTTTATATCTTTGTTTTTTTTAAGTCTAAGATGCAACCCCCTTTCTGTAATTGCATTTCATGTCATTTTGTAGACTTGTGCATTGTTCCCATCAGCAACACAACTGCAGTACACGTTCATGTTCCTAGGTTTGATGGTTTTATTTTGTATGTGAAGGGGACATAACAATGACCTTGTGAATGTTTACTATGCAAAGAGATATGGAATTTAATATACATGTACATGACATAAAATTAAGCTACAAACTTTTAGCTGAAAACAACAAAGTAATTCATAAGATATTGATGCGTGTTTAAGTGTTGTAAAAAGTGGTATCTTGCATTCCATCTATTTCTTGAATAACCCTAACAAAGTACAGAAATGCATATCTATAAGTATGTTTTAGGTGTGGAAGCAGCGTGGAGAAGAGTATCGAGTGACAGGTGGCCAAGGCTGGTGCTGGAGAAGTTGTACACGGACGTACAAACATGTGCCTCAAGACACGGTCGGGCTTAGATCATGTGCAAAGAAACTTCAGGCAAGAAAGCGTAAAAATGAGAGCAACTTGGATGTGAAAGATGAAATTAAAACTGAGATCAAAGAGGAGGCAGAGGTCAAGGTTGAAACAGGAGAGGAAATTGAGGTGGCTGCGGAGATGGAGATTAAAACAGAAGATGAAAAAAGTGATATTAAAACTGAACCTGACTCAGGTGAAACGTGCAATAATGTAGAAAACATGGACACTGATGTCAAACAAGAGACTTCCGAGATCGAATGTGAAAGTCCTGTGAAAAAGTCTGACATTGATGTAGAAAGTTGTAGTCCTGTCAAAAAAACTGAACCAGAAGTCATCTTAGTTGCTCCAAAAAAATCTAGACCAGCTAAGTCAATGGAAATTAAAATAGTTGAGGAAACAGATGATATGAAAGTTATAAGTGTTGGCCATGACCTTCACACAGTGACAATAAATACTGCCGCTAGTAAATCTTTACCCCCACTTCTAAATATTGACACATTAGATGTAAGTAAAGCATTAAATGAAAGGACATACTATGATAAAATCACCAAACCCTATGCAAAACTAGATATTCTGTTATCTAAACGAACAAAACAGGATGAAATAGAAACCAAACAAAGGCAAGCACTACAGCAACAAATCCACTGGAAATTAAAAGTACAGGAGAACCCTGACCTGAAGGAAGAGGAGATGGAGGTAGATAAAGACAGCAAGGTTGATAAAAGTGCTAATGACTTATCTTTGAATCACGATGAAACATCACCGTATTCTTGTTATTCTTACTTGTGTAGAGGACAGGGTAAGAGTATGTGTTACTCTCCTCTGTGTATACATAATAGATCCTTAGACGAGGAATTGACTTCAGGACTGGAGGACACCACCGGTAAGATGGAGGAAGATGACGATGACGAAGAAGATGTAGATGTTGAAGGTGATGATAAGAAAGAAGAAAAAATTGAGGAAGACCATGATAAAGCAGATGTTAATGCCAGTGATGAGAAAGCAAATGTAAAAACTGATGATGAAAAAACAGATGTTAAAATGGAAGTAGAAGTAGGTGAAGAAAGACCAGGGAAAACTTTGTCTGATGAAACTGAAAATTCTACAGTAAAAACAGAAAATGTTAAAACTAAGGAGACAAAGCCTAAAGCTGATGTTAAAAAGGAATTTGATAGTACCACCTCTCCTCTCTTTCAAAACAAGAAAACTGCTTTCTTCACCACTGCTCAACTGGCTTTAAAACAAGCAATAGAAAAAATGAGTGTTGATGAACTCAAAAAGAAAATGCCACCAGTCAGAAAAACTAGTGATAAAATGAAATTGATGAAATATTCAAGGTCTGGTCAAAAAGTAAACAAAAAGAAAGCTACACTACCTCCATGTCATAAATATTTAACTCCAAGCGGCAAAAGGACTGTATTTGCTTTGGAAAAATTTGATCTCAAAAAGATGGCTAGGAGGTGTGGTAGAGTTGAAACAAAAGCATTTAACTACAACTGTAAAATGAACAATGTTAATTGGATATATCCATGTCCTAGACCTATATTTCGAACAGCCTGGCGGTACAGGACACAAACTGTACGAACATTTGCTGCTGTGGCATTACAATTACGGATATTATATGTCTGTTTACGTTGGGACGATATTTCTGTGAAGCCTCCTGTTGGGGGAACTAATACTGTGTCAACCGAGACAGAAATCACAACCAAAGAACTTTTGAAACGTCGAGATGTGGGACCTCATATGCTTAGATCTGAGTTTCTAGTCAGGAAAATTGTAGTGCCTTTAGGAGTGTCTGCACAACCCAAAGGTTAGTACTGAGTCTGTTTTGTTCAGTAGACTTTCAGGAAAAAAGAAAAATTGTAGTGCCTTTAGGAGTGTCTGCACAACCCAAAGGTTAGTACTAAGTCTGTTTTGTTAAATAGATTTTCAGAAAAAAAAGGAAAATTGTAAGGCCTTTAGGAGTGTCTGCACAACAAAAAGGTTTGTATTGAGTCTGTTTTGTTAAATAGATTTTCAGGGGGGGAATGAAACAAATTATTTAGTATAGATTTAGTAAACTACTAAACAATTGTTGCAAAATTTTAACAAGCTGACATTATATTTGCCAATTAAAATGCAATGACAACAGCATGACCGGGAACAGTTAAGTCATCATAAAATATTACAACACAAGTGATTATTACCAGAGGAGTATATATGGAATAGAATGAGAAATTTACAACATTAGAAAAAAATCAAAATGTTATTTTAATAGGTGTTCAAGAATGTTATATTTTTTTGTATTTAAGCAGAAAAGTATACTCCAATAAGAAGTGGTTTGAGAGAAAGAAAACGACCAGAATCCCCGAAACAGACAGAACCAAGTGTGACTGAAATATGGACACCAGAGGAAGAACTGGAGATCTGGGAAATCAAACAATTTGGGGAAAAGTTAGTTTTCTGGCCATGGCATGCATTCATAATCGGTTTTTAGATTCTGTAACATTGAATTATTAATTGAATATCATTTTTGTCTCGCCTGCGACGAATAGTCGCGGAAGGCGAGACATAGGTATTACTTTCCGGCGACGGCGGCGGCGGCGACGGCGGCGGCGTAAACTTTTTTGTAAGACTTTTGTGGACAATGAATTGCTTGAAAAGTATAATAGCTAGGCATCTGATATTTGGTATACAGACAGTTCAGGTTATGGTCTACGCAACTGTCACCATGCCGTTTGACCCTGACCCCATTTTCACGCTCCAGTGACTCTGTGAACTTAGGTCTTTTTTCAGGCCGTAAACTTTTTTGTAAGACTTTTGTGGACGATGAATTGCTTGAAAAGTATAATAGCTAGGCATCTGATATTTGGTATACAGACAGTTCAGGTTATGGTCTACGCAACTGTCACCATGCTGTTTGACCCTGACCCCATTTTCACGCTCCAGTGACTCTGTGAACTTAGGTCTTTTTTCAGGCCGTAAACTTTTTTGTAAGACTTTTGTGGACGATGAATTGCTTGAAAAGTATAATAGCTAGGCATCTGATATTTGGTATACAGACAGTTCAGGTTATGGTCTACGCAACTGTCACCATGCCGTTTGACCCTGACCCCATTTTCACGCTCCAGTGACTCTGTGAACTTAGGTCTTTTTTCAGGCCGTAAACTTTTTTGTAAGACTTTTGTGGACGATGAATTGCTTGAAAAGTATATTAGCTAGGCATCTGATATTTAGTATACAGACAGTTTAGGTTATGGTCCATGCAACTGTCCCCATGCCGTGTGACCCTGACCCCATTTTCACGCTCCAGTGACTCTGTGAACTTAGGTCTTTTTCAGGCCGAAAAACTTTTTTGTAAGACTTTTATGGAAGATGAATTGCTGGAAAGTTATAATAGCTAGGCATCTGATATTGGGTAAACAGACAGTTGCGGTTATGGACAACGCAACTGTCACCATGCCATGTGACCATGACCCCATTTTTATGCTCCAGTGACTCTGTGAAATTAGGTTTTTTTTTCAGACAGAAAACTTTTTGTAATACTTGTGTGGACAATGGATTGCTTGAATAGTATAATAACTAGGCATCTGTTATTAGGTATACTGACACTTTTTGTGTTTATATCACGAAATGAAAGCTTAGGTAGTTGATTTTAGCGATGGTGCCGGCAGGCGAGACATACTTTTAGTGGCCACACTTGTTAATACATGTACCTACCTGTGAGTACCTCCCTTAAATAAAGGAGGATCTTAATTTTGAAATATTAGGTTTACAAACAAGTTTTGAGTAGTTACATAAAGGTCATTCATTGCTGGTATGGTAAAATCTCCAACTCAATCTTCCTTTTAAATTTCAAAGTACTTGCTAAAAAATTACTGTATTGGGAGTTCACTTAATATCAGAAATTAAAGAAATTCTCCAGTCTTATTAATTTGAAATCAAACTAAAGTGGGTGCCTAATCGCAAGCAGTAAGACATTTAAAAAATAACTAAGATTATTCATGGAACATATTTGAGTGTGACCTGTGTTTTTTTTAATGAATGGAATAATTTCCTTCTATATGATTTCACATTTCTGTTTACTTTTAGACTAGCCAAACAGAGAGCTGTCGTTACAGAGAAAACCAATCTGGAACAAGCCAACCAAACAGCAGTCAATGCAGCTCAACTGAAGGCCACCTTAGAGATGCAACTAAAACAGCAGAGGCTAGCATTACAGCAGAAACGACTGTTAGAAGCTCAGGGTAAAACAACAGAGGCTGCCGCCCTCACTCCAGGGATCATCAGTGCTACTCTGTCAAGTTCTAATGGTGGTACCATCATTAAAACCCTTGGGTCTACTTCAGGTTCTCTTATAGGGACAGGTCCAACTAGTATCCTGAAAAATGTCCAGCCCAAGTCACTGCTAGCACCCACAGGTAAAAATAATATGACATCATATGAAGTGAAACATGAAAACTGGTTATTTCAAAATTATTATGGCAGAAGTAAAATCAGCTGTGAGATGTATGTAATTTATTTTCATTCTTTTGATTTTTATAATGACATTATGTTGTTCATTCATCAGGAAATCTATCTTATGCTGGAAATATATGTATTTTTGTTGAGATTGACCATCAATCATGAAATAGCAATTATAGTGATAACCCTTGACAAATAACAACTTTTAGATAAAGTTATGACCTGCTAATACATTGTATATTTAACCATATATAGAGCCATTTTCTTTCTCCATAGTGACGACAGTGTCTTCTGGTAACCAGTTAGTGAAGGTACAGCTACCCAAAACAACCATCCAGATTCAACCAACCACACGTCTGACACTCGCTCCAAAACCAGGATCCATAGCTACGACTGTCAGTACAACACCAACTAGAATAGTGCTCTCTGGGAATACTGCTACAGCTGCTGCATCTGCTCCTAAATGTAAGTATAAGGTGAAATTGTGTGTGCTAAAACTTATTGTTCCTTGTCTTTTGTGAACATGTCGGTCCATCCCTCAGTAAGTCCATCTAAAATGTTTTATGAAACTTCAATGCATTATAGCTAATGAAGTATAGTTGCATAGAAGACAACTATACGCCTAAGATCTAAGGTCATGGTTATACTGACATGAATACTATAATATGAATATTTTGTGTTTATTTTAACTTATTAAAGCTGATAGGGGAAGGAAGATATATACATGTATATTGACTTTTTGGTGATATCTGGTATGTCTAAACAATTCTCCTTCCTAGTGCAAACAAAAATCAAAATAATAACCAAACAAAAAATAAGATTTATGAAATTGCATTCTGATGTGGTATCTTATCTTTTATTTTAGTAACAATTGGAGCGAGACCCCCTGCAGCTAATACCGCTACACCAGGCCAAGTACAAAACCTACAGATAATACAGGGTCCTTCTGGACAGCTTCAAGTCAGAGGGCTACTACCAGGTCAGAGACTGCATTATTTGAAGATATTTCAAGCTACATTTAATATGTGTATACATGTACAACTAATTTAAAAAAATGTGCCAGGCCAACAAATTATATTTTTTTTGTTTCTTGCATGTCTTAAACAGAGATTTACTTTGTGCTTCATGGAAAAAATGTCCTGTTCATTGTTGTCAAAAGTGATTGAAAATTATAAAAAAAAAACATGGATATGACCAAATTCTTATAGTACATCTCAATTAACATCTCAAGGAACAACTAAAACATTCTAAATTTAAAATGTAAAGGACATGGTATGGTAAGGGCCCCCTTATTTTGGAAAATTAAAACCCTAACTAAATAGTAATAATTTCATTTCAAGTTTCAAGTTGGATAGTTAAACTTTTTGACTATGGGTTTTATGTACCATAATTATAGAGGCCAAAAAGTTGGTCAAAAGTAAGGAAATTGAAGAATAATGTCAATTTTCATACTTATTATTTATTTCAAAGGCCTGGGCCAATGTAGACCATTCATTTTTCAACTGATTTATACTAAAATTGATAGTAAAATTAAGAATTCATGAACAAACAGCCTGGTCTACGTAGGTGCAGACTTCTAAAATATTATCAAAAATTTTCAGGAAATTTGACAGAAATCATGCGTATTGACCATCTTTATTTTCAATCAATGTAATGTCAAATACTTTAAACTTCATTTAAACAATCTTCTACATACATTAAAATCACTTAATACAATATGAGTTTTCTCTTGACAAATGCTTTATTTTTCAGCCATTCAGGGGGCCAAATATGAGTCTTATCATACCATATCCTTTATGTTTTTATGTTACTGATATTTTTTGCCAGATTGTATGTGCATTATAAAAAAAACTTATGATCAAGGATTTATATGGCTTTTTCATCTTTTTTTTCTGTCATTCTTTCTGTAGGACAACAAATCATCCGTTTACCAGATGGTCGCTTACAGTTATTGACTATGCCAGCTAACCAGCAGCAGACAACACAGCCAGCCACACCCTCAACTCAGCCAGCAGTACAACAGACCACTCCCACTCCACAGAAATCTCAAACCTCTCTCCTAGTCAGCCCTACATCATCAACACCACAGCTTGTCCTCTCATCTAACCAGCCAACCCTCACATCACCATCACGAGTCCTCATCCCCTCCAGTCAGACAGCCACGGGTGTGGTCATAGCCAAGCCAGGCATCACTCAGGTCAGACCTGTCAGCCAAGTAGCTGTTGTGTCACAGTCTGGAGTATCACCACAGATCTCTGTCGGTGGCTCTCCTATGAAGACCATCACCATAGCCAGGCCACAAGCTCCCACTGTGACTGTGGCAAAGATAGGTGGCACACAAGTTCTCCTGTCCCAATCTACAGCCTCTGGTACACCATCAGCTATCAGACAAGTTATAATGACACCACAGTCCACACCTATAAAGGTATCAGGAGCCCCAGGGACAGTCCTCAATGCTTCCACAGCTGCTGCCCTGTTACAGGTAAAATCTTGAAGAAATTTCATACACATACATGTACTAGTATATGTTTTATTTATTTAGTAAATTATGGAGTATGTGAACAAAATATAAAGTAAATATGCATGACTCCAAATGATAAAATTGACACACATCAAATTATTTGGCTTCTTAATACTGAAGTGTTGTAGACTGGGCATTAAACAAACAAGAATCAATCATTGAAAATCATCGACTACATGATTGTACAGCAATGGAGTATCTTCATGATCTAGGCAAGAAATAAATGTTTTTTGCCTATGAAATTAATTATATTTAACAATTCAAATCATGAAAATTATTAGACCAAAAAATGTTCGAATTTTAATTTAGAACCTTCTTTGCAATATTATAATTGTCAAAAATAAAAAAATAAAAATTTTTGACTGATTATCTTTATCCATTCACACAGGCCAAACAACAACTCCAGCTCAAACAGCAGCAGCAACAACAACTTATTCAACAGGTACAGCAGCAACAGCAACCAGTGGTGCAGACTTCTCTGGTGGCACAGCCACAGCTGGCCACACCTCGACCTGCACTAGTACCCTCCACAGCAGCAGTGAGTGGCACTAATACTAAGTATGCTGTCACTCCACAAGTTGTTCAACAAGGTATATATTGTAAAGAAATAGGTTTCATATGAATTATTGACAATTTTCCTAAAGACAAAAAGTTCATGTTTTTAACTGGCCAAATATTTTTTAAAGAAGAGAATAAAGGTTTTGTTTTTCAATGTTATCCCCATTCCATGTCTTTGACTTAAAAAAATATTGGTCTTGAATAATTACCATTGTGGGTGGTGCAACATGTCTTGCAAATTTTGTCGTGAGACTAAGAGATCTTTTGTATGTTCATATGTCACATTCCTTCAGGATGAGATATCTTATAAGCTATCATTAAGATACATTGATACATCTATGGTAACAACTATATGTATCTCTGTTCACAATGTGAAGATCTTAGTTATAAAATGTAAGAAAATACAGTTTTCTCATCAACTACTTGTAAAATGGCTCTCGTTACTGTGCCATTTTCTTATGTTTGGTCCATTTTAGTGTGGTTTAAAAAAATAACAAAAAAAACCATATTTATTTGATCTTTTCAGTTGTACGTCAGGCTTTGATGCAGAACCAGACCCCTGAGATCCAGGCCAAGCTGTTAGCTATGCAGCGTTCTATGGTCACTAAGCCTTCCCCACCTCCCACAACCAGTGTGTCTCCCACGTTTGATGATGATGAAGATTCTCTGTCCTCATTGGATAGCTCTGTAGAGGATTACAAACCTCCTAAGTCTAGGTTTGAGATCCCTGCATCAAGGGAAAGCAAAGAAGAAGCAGCCAGGTAATTACTTAGTTCTAAGATTTTTTAGATCACCTTTTATGTCTGTGTGATCTTAATTTGTATGTTTAATGTTCTATCAGCTATTTATCTATGAACTTTATTTAACAATGCTGTGTATTTAGATTAATTTGAAAAATCAAAGTTTTTAGATATTGGATGTTTAATTCACTGAAGACAGCTTCTTGTAAGAAGGATTTAGTTTTACTTATTTCTGCCTGTTTACAAGATAATTTCTGTCAAGCTTTTCATAAAATATACATTAGAAATATTTTCCATGATACATTCAATTTGTCACTTTTCAGAAAGCAAGTATGTTCTCAAGTTCTGAAGTCTATAGTTGACAAAATAGAAAGAAGAGAAAGGGATGCTCTACGTAAAGTGAGGAAACAGGAAATGGAGGATGAGAAACAGAAGAAACTGCTGGCAGCTAAGTTACAGGGCACACTGTTCAAACATAAAGAAGCTGTCAAGAGGGAAATCCTAAAGAAACGAGCACTGATGGAGAAAAATCTACAGCAAGAAATTCAGGTATGACAGTAAAATAAAGAATCTTTTTTTTTTTCATTACTGGTTCACAGTATTTAAAAGAACATGAAAAGATTTATGTATGGATTAAACACACAATGGACTTGTCAAACAGCAAAAAGTCTTACTGAATCACTGCTACTTATCCTAGCTGTATCAGAATTCTTTTATGTCAAGTCTTAAAACATTATTTGTTAATAAACAGTATTTCAAGCCTTTAAGATGAAAAATTATAAGTCCATCTTCAAGTCTTATTACTGTGAATATTTCAGCTTGAAGTGGCAGCTGAATTGAAGAAGAGACCAGTACAGACACCACCTGCTAAACGTCCACAAGTGGGTACGGCTGTACCTCCTCAGGTCATCCAACCTCCTCCTCAGGAGGTTAGTCTTCCTCAACCACCTCCATCTAAACGGAAGAAACAGAAGATCATATCAACAGGTGCAGGAAGGGCACTCAATCCAAAAGAGAAGTTGTACTGTATCTGTAGGACTCCATATGATGATACAAAGTAAGTGGTTAAAGGGTCAGATAACTGGGGCAGGGAGGGCACTTAATCCAAAGGAGAAGTTGTACTGTATCTGTAGGACTCCATATGATGACACAAAGTAAGTGGTTAAAGGGTCAGATTGTGGTGGCAGGGGGGGGGGGCACTTAATCCAAAGGAGAAGTTGTACTGTAGGACTTTGTATGATGACACAAAGTAAGTGGTTAAAGGGTCAGATTTCAGGGGCAGGTAGAGAGTAGTGACTCAGAGCACTCAACCAAGAAGAAGTTGTACTGTATCTGTAGGACTCCTTATGATGACACACAAAGTAAGTGGTTAAAGGGTCAGATAACAGGGGCAGGGAGGGCACTCAACCAAAAGAGAAGTGAATTGTATCTGTAGGACTCCTTATGATGACACACAAAGTAATTGGTTAAAGGGTCAGCTTTGCAATGGCAAGGAAGGCACTTAATAAAAAGGAGAAATTGTTCTGTAATAGTGGAATTCCATATGATGAAACTAAGTGGGTTTTATTATTTATCATGGGTATCAATTTTAGTGATTTACCCACAAAAATTGAATCCTCATGAAATAAAAAAGTTAAAATCGATCTCTATTCCCCAGTCTTCAAAGCCATGAATTTAAGAATTCACAAACTGATCCATTTTCATTCAACAACAAAAACAACAACAAAATTAATTCACAGTAAGTTGACTGATTTAAAACATGTTTTAATATGAAAAATTACCAAGAGTGGTAATCCTTTTAGACCTTACATGATTATCAGGGTCTATTGTTTGGCCTATAAATTGTTTAAACTTTTTTCAATTAAGGTTTTACATTGGATGTGACTTGTGTTCTAACTGGTTCCATGGTAACTGTGTGGGGATATCAGAATCCAGAGCCAAGACAATCGATGCTTATACGTGTCCAGACTGTAAACGACAACAAGAGAGCACCACTGAAGAACTGTACTGTCTATGCCGTACACCATATGATGAATCTCAGTAAGTGTTAATGTGTCAATGGTTTGTACAACTACAATGGCTCATTTACAGTCCCTTCTCATCTTCAATGAGCATAGCGTGATAATAAAAAGAAATTGATATACAATATTACCAATTACTCGAAAAAATAACTAAAATTTAAAGATTTGAAGTCAATATTTATGGATTTATCATTTCTATTATGAGAATTGTAGGCTCTTTGGGTTTCTATTTAATCATTGCTTGTATTCTATTTGTAGAGTTTACATTGGCCTTATTCTTATATTAGATTTTACATTGGCTGTATTCTAATTAAGATTTTACATTGGCTGTATTTTAATTTAAGATTTTACATTGGCTGTATTCTAATTAAGATTTTACATTGGCTGTTTTCTAATATTAGATTTTACATTGGATGTATTTTAATTATGATTTTACATTGGCTGTATTCTAATTTAAGATTTTACATTGGCTGTATTCTAATTTAAGATTTTACATGGGCTGTATTCTAATTTAAGATTTTACATTGGCTGTATTCTAATTTAAGATTTTACATTGGCTTTATTCTAATATTAGATTTTACATTGGCTGTATTCTAATTTAAGATTTTACATTGGCTGTATTCTAATTTAAGATTTTACATTGGCTTTATTCTAATATTAGATTTTACATTGGCTGTATTCTAATTTAAGATTTTATAAAGGCCATATTCTATTTATGGACTCTACATTTGCTTTATTCTATTTATAGATTTTACATCGGCTGCGATCGATGCCAGGATTGGTTCCATGGAGCTTGTGTAGGTATGTCCCAGAAAGAGGCAGAGAATGTTGATGTCTATTTATGTCCTAAATGTAAACAACAGGACAAGGAAGATCCAATAACTAGCAAAGAATTGACAGATATGGACTATGACCAACTGAAAAGATTAGTCAAAAGTTTACAGGTAAGTTCAACAACATTTCATTAAAATAATGTCAAGTAATAAGTTTAAAAGAAGTACAACTACTGTTTAAAAAAATGAGAAGAGGTCAAGGTAATCAATGCTGATCTATCTTTTTTTAAGTATTGTTTTGTCAACTTTAAACATACATAAATTTTTATACATCAAATTTTGTCCAAAAACATCTCAGTTTAAACTCAATACTGAAAAGAAATAATATTATTTTAAAGTTTTATATTATTAAAAAGGGCAATCAAACAAATTAATCCTCTAAATGTTTCTTTATGTATATATTTTTTTAAATAGTTGACAAGAATTTGTTATGTATATTTTACTCTGTTTCAGTCCCACAAGATGGCCTGGCCTTTCCTAGAACCTGTAGACCCTAATGAAGTTCCTGATTACTATACTGTTATAAGAGATCCTATGGGTTAGTTTCTTGTCATGTTCCAAGAGTAATAAGTAATATCTAAATGACTTCTTTGACAATGGAGAAAAGACAATAACAAACCAGACAAAAAACAAATCCAACAACATGTAGCAATAATAAAAATCAAATAATTGGCTGGATTTCACAGAGTGAAAAATCTGGGTTATAAAATGATGAATGTCGGGCAGCCTGTGGGTTGGATAAGAAATTTCCATAACAGTTTTCTCAGCAACTACTTATCATAGCCACTTGATTATTTTTATGCAGCATTAAAGTGGGGTCCCGTAATGAGGGATTTGATTTCAGGTCTGTCGCCCACCTTCTTCCTCCTGTTTAACGAAATCCAGCCATTATTGACTTTGACAGATTTTTATGCCCCGCCAACTTTGTTGGGGGGCATATAGTTTTTCGGTCCGTTCGTCCGTCCGTCCGTCCGTCCGTCACACTTTAGTTTTCCGCACTTTTTTTCGACATCCTTGCATATATTCAAAAGATTTTTGGTATGTGAGTCTACCATGATGAGTTACAGGTCAAGTTCGAGTTTCGTTCCGGTCCATTGATTTTGACCTAAATTACGGCCCTTGAACTTAGCAAATTTTGTAAAAATAAGTTTTCCGCACTTTTTTTCCACATCCTTGCATATATTCAAAAGATTTTTGGTATGTGAGTCTACCATGATGAGTTACAGGTCAAGTTCGAGTTTCGTTCCGGTCCACTGATTTTTTTACCTAAATTACGGCCCTTGAACTTAGCAAATTTTGTAAAAAAAAAGTTTTCCGCACTTTTTTTCCACATCCTTGCATATATTCAAAAGATTTTTGGTATGTGAGTCTACCATGATGAGTTACAGGTCAAGTTTGAGTTTCGTTCCGGTCCACTGATTTTGACCCAAATTAGGGCCCTTGGACTTAGCAAATTTGGTAAAAATAACAGTTTTATTTTATTTGCCAGCGGGGCATCAGTGTCATCTTGACACATTTCCTTGTTTTTTAATCATATACTGAACTTACAAAGAAAATAATTGGTCATGCTGAATTGGCGCACAATATACTACATGTATATAAGGTTATCAGATGACTGTAACAAATATATCATACCAGCTTCCTTGAAACTTTTGAAAACTTGAAAGAAATCATTTGCCTTCAATGGCAGTTACAAGCTATATTGTTTATTCAAGGTGACATGGATTGACCAATCAACTAGGTTGTTTCTTAGAAAAGTTAGGATTTTCATACTTAATTTATCTCATTTCAGATTTGACAACAGTAGAGAGAAGGCTTCAGAACAAACATTATGTCAAACTGATAGAATTCATCAAAGACGTCACCAAGATCTTTGACAATTGTAGACTGTATAATACAGCCGATACACCCTTTTATCAGTGTGCTGAAGTTCTAGACACATTCTTTGGTCAGAGACTGAAATCTCTAAAGGGTAGATTAGGTGGTAAATGAACTAGTGTATGCTGCAATACTTGACATTTGTAAAAATCTAAAATATTAAATGAAAATTAAATGAATTTGATTACTATGTTTAGATGATAAGTGGAGACTTAGTGGTTGTAGTATCAATGTGACTTGATTCTAATACACTGCAAGAAAACGACATAAGATTGATTAGTTTATTATAATTGGAAATTAAATCCACTGTTTTATTTTGATGATTTCAAGAGTTCATTGTAGTCATCATTTATGGAAGTAAGCAATATAAAAAAATCTACATTTTCAAAACCAAGGCATATAAGCCTGAGATAACAACCATGAAGTCTTACTTAAGAAATACTGGTCAAAGCAGCAAACCCCTCTCAAGGCAGCAATTATCTTCCCCTTTTTGGTTTGGCCTAAGTTGTGTACTATCTCTGACATTGTTGTACAGTCTCACATCTTTGTATATATCTGGGGAAAATTCTTAAGGCATGATTTTGTTAATTGTTTATGCATCATTAAATTTCATGTGTATATCATAAATCTTGTAAAATCATATCACTCTGACCTGTTTTGTCATTTTACATGTATATATTTAATTGTTGATATTTTTTAAACATAACTCACTAGTGTTTTGACATATGTTAAAAGGCAATGTTGTGTTTCATGTATACCATATCATTATATTTTGACATCTAGGTATTTAGGATGTATTTTGAACTTTAAATAAAAAATTGAAATAAGAATCAAAACACTGATCTTGAAATTTCATGCAAGGAATAAAACCTGACTTTATTTATTTACATAAGAATTAAGTTACTATAGAACAATATGCTCAATATACTTTTAAGTGATAATTTATTATTGCTGCATGTTGATCAATTTTAAGTATATGTTAAATTTCAGATGCAATATGAAAAATTAAGATGTGTCAATACTTTATGACATATTTCAATATTTTATGACATAAAAGATATTTTAATATTTTATGACATACTGATTTTGACACCTTTAATAACCACCATTCTAAATGATTACCAATTTGATAATACATAATGAAATAAAATAAGCTTCATGTTTTATGGTAAATGAAATCTAAAAATCTTACTTTAGAAATACTTCAGCTTCATATTCAAATCCATTTTTTTTGTAGAATTAGATAATATTTTATTAGAGTAATTTATTGTCATTTGATAGTATATATTATTTATTGTATGTACTATATGAAGAAAATTCTTTGAAGATCTGAGATGTAGAAATTTGTGTTTATTCCTTGAATAAACTTAGAGACTTCAAATTGTTATTGTATAATGAACAAAGTCAAAAACCATTTCATCATACATGTATATAGCACCCCTAGGCAAAAAAAGGTCAACAGATTTTGGAGTATTCACTTTCATAAATACATGATTTATAATTATAGTTTTTTTCAACCACAAAGTTATTTCACTCAATCCACTGAACATTCTGAAAAGAATTAAACTAAACTTGTTTGATGCAAGTACACCAATTGTTGTGCAAATGCTTCTTCCAAATTTTGTAGAGTTATGGCTCTTTGAACTTAAAATTATTTTTCTTTTCAACTTCTATGAAAATACTTAACCAATTTTATGAAGCTTGCATGTAAGAAATCACATTAGCTGTGCAGATAACCAGGAAATTATTTTATCATCAAAATTTTATGGGAGTTTAAACTCGGAAGTTTCCTTTCTGCTTAACTCAGCATCAGAATTATATGATATTAAGTATGTTGCAAGTACACAATATTCCATAGTGCATACCAGGGATTTTTTTATCATAATTTTTGTAGGAGTTGTAGCCCTGTTAAATTTAGAAGATTTCCAAAAAGTCCTCATAAATCATTGATTCTGCTCAACCCCTCTTAAAGGACAAGATATGATAAGAAGCCCTTAATATTTGCATATTTTTCAAATTAGGAATATTCCATAGCTATTGTGGGCTTTTGCAGTTAAGAGGTCATAGTACATGGGACAGTCATTGATTTTTGTGAAAAGAAATCTATTGTTAGAATACGCATGTGCAAAAATGGTCAATTAAATGCAATAATGGCAAAATAGGTTCAAAATGGCTAAAATTTATGCAGTTTTTGTGAAAAATAAATATGAGCGGACCTGTGACCCACAAAAATTATTTTCAGCAAACATTGGTATAGTGATGCTACACCCACAGTTAAAATATTTTTGTGGGTCACAGGTCTGCTCATACTTTTTTTAATTAAAAACATATGAAAATTTACCTTATTTCGAGCTTTTTGGAGAAAAAGTCGCTTTTCCCACATATTTAGCCCACCACTGAGAAGAAAACTGATAAATTATACAGTTGAAACATACAAATTATTTAAAAATCACCAATTTAGAGTAGTAATATTAACATTTTGAAGAAATTTTTTGAAAAAGGGGCCAAAAACAGTCCTTATCATATCTTGTCCTTTAATCGAACTTTATATGTAGGAAGTTTACCCTATTTATTTGTGTCCCCTTTCAATAACCTATATAGCATTGCAAGGGTGTAAAACACCAACTCACTCACTCAATATTTATTTGTGCTCACTACCAGAAAAGTGTTATCCCACTCGTAAGAGAGGGGGCTATATTGCAATCACCTTGTCCGTCTGTCCGTCCGGTTCAATTTCTCTGCTTCTACTGGATGGATTGGTTTCAAATTTGGTACACAGCTTTAGCATGATGAGTTATACCATGCCTCCCATTTTCAGGTCAGTCCATCATCTACTTCCTGTTTTTCGAGCCGACTTAGACTTTTTTAGGGTAAAAAATTTGAAATGTGAAATTTTTTGTAACAGATTTTTCTGCTTCTACTGGATGGATTGGTTTCAAATTTGGTACACAGCTTCAGCATGATAAGTTATACCGTGCCTCCCCTTTCCAGGTCGTTACATCATCTGCTTCCTGTTTTCCGAGCCGACTTACACTTTTTTAGGGTAAAAAATTTGAAATGTGAAATTTTTCGTAACAGATTTCTTGGCTTCTACTGGATGGATTGGTTTCAAATTCGGTGCACAGCTTCAGCATGATGAGTTATACTGTGCCTCCCCTTTCCAGGTCGGTCCATCATCGACTTCCTGTTTTCTGAGCCAACTTAGACTTTTAATGGGTCAAAAATAGACAATTTTTCGTAACAGGATTCTCGGCTTCTACAGAAGGGATTGATTTCAAATTTGGTATACAGCTTGAGCATGATGAGTTGTATCGTGCCTCCCCTTTCCAGGTCAGTCGGTCATCTACTTTCTGTTTTCTGAATGGTCGAGTGGGGGTATGCCTAGCACAACTTAGTGCAACCCCTTGTTGAGCCTAAGCTTAGAATTGTAAAGAAACTCTTGAATAACTGTTTATTTATACAACTGCAAAAACTTGTGGTCCTTGATGTCTTGGAGATGTCAATGCCATCTGTATACATTTGATTTCCGTGCAATAACTTGCCTAAAAATTAAAGCCTTACTGATTTCAGCATTGCACTCTTTGAAAGAAGCAGAGGTACCATTGGGGCATCCAAATGTCAAATCCTAAAGGGCAGAGACAAAACAAGAAAACACAAACAAGGACAGGATGAAAAACAAAGGCATATAAAAAACGGAAACATAAAAAGCTTTGATTGAAGATAATCTTAAAACACAGCTTGTTGAAACCAGTATGTCCTAGGCCCAATATGGATAGTCATTTGTTTTGGACACATTCAGTTGATGTTGAACTGACAAAACTCTTTGACAAAGGCACTCTGTGGTGGACTTTAAATACATATTTGGCTTAAGTTAAATTTCAATCAGTGTAAGACTAATTATGCATGGACACCATATTTCCAGGCAAACAGTGTAGTCTTGGAGAAAAATAAATGGTTTTTGCCTCGTATATCCCTTTATTTTCAGAAACAATAAGAGGTATTGCAAATCTTTCACCCCTTGTAGCAATTTAACAGTGAAACATATATATAGAAAAAACTTTTGAAACATTTGGTTGACAGTACAATAAAAATAAAAATTTGATATAAATTAAACATTTTATGGAAGTTTTGTACCAAATCTGAACATCAAAATCAACATGCATAAAATGCTGGACTTAAGTTCTATGATACCACAATGCAATCTTAAGGTTGTAAGGTCTGATACTTGTAGTTTTAGATACAAAACTCTTTGTGAGATGATATGGGAAAATGAAATCATATATTATACAGCACACAAAAATAAAACCACAAACTCTTTATTCTTGTTTTAATTTAGTATTGATAACTTTTAAAACAATCCATGTACATCCACCAAATGTTACTAGTAATGTTCCAATCACTACAACAATAGAATGCTGCATATTTCCTACTGGGACTGTCACTTGTAATCTGTCATCATCCTTAAATACAATAATAAAATAGATAATTTGGGATTCCTAGAAGAATTCTTCAATGTGATTCTCCCGCCTGGAGTCAAAGTCTTCCAAGTTTTACCCATTCCTCTCCTCTTCCTCCCAATTTTGTGTGTTATCTCCTGCTTTTTCAAGATATGATATAATTGTAATTTTATATGTATAAAGCAAGACATTTTTTCAGTGAAAAAACATTTCCAGTGTTTTCAGGATTTGTTATAGGTTAGGATGTTAATTTCACAAAGTGTTTATTGCTGTAATTGACCTGATGTATAAACAGTTGGAATATTTAAAATCAGTGAAGCCCTGAAGTTTTGACACACCCTAGTCCGGTCAATTAAATGCAATTTAAAAGGGCGTTGTAAATTTCTTGGGTTTTTTGTTCAATCTCCAGCTAAAAATATCCAGTTTTGTTCCGACAGATCCGTCACATGTTATTGTTTTTTGTTTTCAAGATTACCCCTACACTATGACTTACACTTTTAACAATAACAAAATTCCAATCACACAGCAGTCCATCTTTTGGTTCACATTGTAATCGTTCCTGTCTAAGAATTTCACCTGTGTATTCTTAAAAAAAACGAAGTAGGCAGTTGTTAATATGATGATATAATATAGAATGGATATGGTGAGCTGTAAAGTTAGAAAGGGATCAATTACTTTACAGAGCTGTACGCGACACCATTTATATATGTTAATATGATGTCTAGCAAGAACAATGCTGAAAATAATAAGGAGAAAGATTAACCATTTAATTCTAATCAGGGAAAAACAAATTCCATAAAATCAGAATGTAAAAAGTTAATGCAAAGTTTTATTTTTGCAGATTAAATATTAAATTCTGGTTTTCTTGGAAATTTTAAAACTGTTATTTTTTTTTATAATGGATGTCAAGAACAATTATATAATACACATCTTAATGTATTCAAGTCTTCAACAAGGGGGGATAACTCAAAAATGTTAAATAATAGTATATTCATGAACTGCCCTTATTTCTTTGAATTTGTAAAACTGTTTTTAAGGAAATTAAAAAAATAACAAAATATCTTATGCAACAATTTAAACATTTTCCTACCATTATTCTCACATCTCATCAGTAAATCTGGAGGAAGGATGTAAAAGTTTGTGTAGTCGATATCAGGCTTGTGGTATCTTAGATGTATAGGTAGTGTCACATTTACAACAAAGCTGTCAGCCTCTGTGAAAGTCTCAGTAAACATCAAAATAGAGAAAGTTTCTGACTGGTATTCAGCTTTCTCTATGTCTAATGTTGGTGATAAATACTGAAAGAATATTAGAGATCATGATAATAAAATAGGAAAAATATATGCATACCATGTGAAGAAATTGATCTATGTATTTTAAATTGAAAAAGCAACAATAAATATGCACTATTTGGGCTGCTAGTGGAGTTTGAATTCCCCAAGGTTAGCCCGCTCTGGCATCAACACTTATATAAGTGTTGAAGAACACACTACAGCTGCTTAAATATCTGTGTTAATTTCAAAATTGTCAGAGCTTCCAAAGCATAGAATGATCTCAGTTATAATTTGGCTTCTGCTTCTGCATGTTTTGGTTTTATTGATCAATGCTCTTTATATCCATATAGTGTATGGAATTTTCAATATTTTGGTAGAGTCCCTTTGATGAGTCTTGAATAGAAAAAAAGGTGTGTTGGGCATAGCAAAATGTATTGCCTGGATTTTGATTTTTAGCTTGATTTTTTAGCCAAAGGCCATGTGAGCTATTGCCATCACTTGGCGTCCGTCGTCGTCGTCCGTCGTCGTTGTCGTCGTCCGTCGTCGTTGTCATCGTCCGTCGTCGTTAACTTTTCTTCAAACTTCTTCTCCTCTGAAACCGCTGAACAGATTCAAACCAAATTTGGTCTGATGGGTATCCACCACAGAACTGATGTGGGGATTTTTGATTCGTCGAAAAACATGGCCGCCGTTGCTAAAAATAGACCAGGGGGGTCAGACTACTGTTTTTGGCTTGTAAATCAAAAAGTATAAGAGATAGATGAAATCTGATGCCACCCTACTGCTTCAGCATTAAAAGTTCTACAAAAGTCTCCATTAGGTCAAAGTTGTCAGATGATCCCTTATAAGGGTAAATAGCGTTTTTACATGTTTTTGCCCTATAGTATGAAAACTATTGCAGATAGAGAAAAGCTGTTGCTTGCTTAAATGTTCAGCTCATTAAGCTCTACAAAAGTCTCCATAGGGTTGAAGTTGTCAGATGACCCATTATAGGGGTTACGGCCCCTAAAGTGATGTTTTTTTATGTTTTTGGCCTATAGAAAGAAAACAATTGCAGATAGTGAAAAGCTGTTGCTTGCTTAAATGTTCAGCTCATTTAGCTCTACAAAAGTCTCCATAGGGTCGAAGTTGTCAGATGACCCCTTACAGGGGTTACGGCCCCTAAAATGATGTTTTTCATGTTTTTGGCCTATAGGAAGAAAACTATAGCAGATAGAGAAAAGCTGTTGCTTGCCTAAATGTTTAGCTCATTTAGCTCTAAAAAAGTCTCCATAGGATCGAAGTCGTCTGATGACCCTTAATAGGGGTTACGGCCCCTGAAATAACCTTTTTCATGTTTTTAGCTTATAGAATGAAAACTATAGCAGATAGAGAAAAGCTGTTGCTTGCTTATATGTGCAGTTTATTTAGCTCTACAAAAGTGTCAATAGGATTGAAGTTGTCAGATGATCCCTTATAGGGGTTACGGCCCCTGAAATAACGGTTTTTCGTGTTTTTGGCCTATAAAATAAAAACTGTAGTAGATAAAGAAAAAACTGTTGATTGCTTAAATGTTCAGCTCATTTAGCTCTACAAAATAAAGGTTTGACATCAAGACCAGGTGAGCGATTTAGGCTCCTGGGAGCCTCTTGTTATGTATTGACTGCCATAAATACATATCAAAATAAATATATTCTTACCATTGTATTGTTTTTAATTTTTGGAAGCTAACTAGAAATGTACCAACATAACAATTTGTTTGTGTTGCAATAATCTTATCCTGGAAACATCGATGCATTTTCGTGTTAACATTATACCGATAGTTTGTGTTGATTTTGTCTTGTTTGTCTTTGTTTTTTTTTTTTTTGTTCCTGTGTATTTTTTGTTGTTTTGATATTTGCAGTTGTTTTGTTTAGTCTTTAGTGTGAGAATCAAATGTCGACATTAGTGATAAAAATTTTTCCTTTTGCCTTCGCTATACATCATAAAAAGCTACGCCGAGCGCAGCATGATACGACCGCAACAAGTTGAACCCTGAACGTTGGAGGCCCAATATGGATAGTCCATTGCTTTGGTCACATGAAGCCCATGGTGGACTTACAAAGCTTTTTGACACATGCATCCTGTGGTGGACTTATAGAAATGCATTTTTGACAAATATATTTACATCAACATCTTATACAAAAAGCCTTATTTCTATACATGTATTAATTTACAATTTTGGCCCTTTGACCCCTAATTCCTCAAAAGTGGTAAAAGATATTGCTAATCCGATAAAAAATAATAGGAAATTGTGTACATGGAATCCGATGAAAAAAGATTTTGAAAATCGGACCACAAATAAAAAAGTTCATTTTATGGGCGTGGCCTGTCTTTAGCCCCCTGTAACAATGTAATGGTGAAAAATAGGGCATGTAATGGGACATTAAATGATACCCCGCCACGTTATAATATCAAAAGTTCATAAAATTTGATTTCAAAGTGGCCTATCTTGAAAACTGTTTTTCAGATCATGCTGGAAATTGAACTTGACCTGTATTTTATTGTACTCAATAGCTGTACAAAATATCATTTGAAATGATGAAGCCTTTTCAAGTTATTGGTCGGAAGCTCAAAATTTCATGAAATTTGATTTTCAAAGTGGCCTATCTCAAAAACTGTTTTTTGGATCATGCTGGAAATCAAACTTGACCTGTATTTTATTGTACTAAACAGCTGTGCAAAATATCATTGAAATCCTTTGACGCGTTTTCAAGTTATTGGTTGGAAACTCAAAATTTCATGAAATTTGATTTTTCAAAGTGGCCTATCTCGAAAACTTTTTTTGGATCATGCTGAAAATCCAACTTGACCTGTATTTTATTGTACTAAACAGCTGTGCAAAATATTATTCAAATCCTTTGACGCGTTTTCAAGTTATTGGTCGGAAACCTTCGGGGGACGGACGGACGGACGGACGGACGGACGGACAGACACCGAAAAAAACTGAGGGTATAACATAATACCCTGCCACTTCGTGTGGCGGGGTATAAAAACATATCAAAATCATTGACACATTTTGTTGACAGAATTTAATGATGAATTCAACAAAGAAAGAATTTTCAAAATCTAATGAATAATAAACATTCTACAACAGTTTTGTCAATACACCCGTTTTAGCCCTTTTTGGCCCTTTTTTCTAAAACAGTAGGGGCCACAAACCCCAAATACAAAACCAAGATTCCTTTAGTGGATATAATCATCATATATAAACTTCATAACAATTGGCAGGCCCACTACAACTTGATTTTTGGTATAAAACTATTTGCATTGACAAACTTTTAAAAATGGCGTTTTTGGCCCCTTTGACCCCTAATTTCTCAAAAACGGTAAGAGATATTGCAAATCTGATTGAATAACGCAGGCAGGGATTTTCACAAAGATTCCAATGAAAAAAGGATTTTGAAAATCGGACCACAAATAAAAAAGTCGATTTTTGGGGTGTGGCCCCTTTTTGACCCCCTGTAGCAATGTAACGGTGCAATAAATATCAAAATCATTGACACATTTAGTAGACAGAATTTAATGAGGAATTCATTAAAAAAAGAATTTTCAAAATCGAATGAATAACAAACATTTTACAACAGTTTTGTCAATACACCCGTTTTAGCCCCTTTTGGCCCTTTTTTCTAAAACGGTAGGGGCTACAAACCCCAAATACAATACCAACCTTCCTTTAGTGGTTATACAAACATCATATCAAAATTTTAAAACAATTGGTCAACATTTACTCAAGTTATCGCACGGAAACCATTTGTTCCCAGACGACAACGACGACGACGACGACGACGACATCGCCATAACATTATACGATCGCAAAATTTTGCGGTCGTATAATAAAACTACACCGAATGAAAATTTTGGTGTATTTTAGCAGAAAGTAGACAAACATCAAAACAAATTTGTCACAATTATTTCTGTAGTGCAATTTAAAAATGGATAAAATTTGAACTCTACAAAAATAAGACTTGCTAAAATCATTTAAATATTAATGATACTGATTTTGCTTAAATCCACAAACTTTACAGATCCTTGCTGTCAAAATATTATGCTATACTGACCTCAAATCCAAGGTGATCTCCCATTGACTGTAGCTGGAATACATCAACATAGACACTACTAGGCAGGAACTCTCTTATAATACCTTGACATTTAATCTCTGGGTCTTTAAACAATGATCGAGGAATTCTGTATATGGTTTGAAGATCTCTGTAAAGACGCCAGAACAAAGATGAATTTAATAACTAAAATATATAATTGATTGGAAATATAAAACTTGTTTGTGTTTGTTTCTGTTGATTGCCTTGATTTATATTAGTTGTTTTTGTTACTCCTGTATTAATCATTTCTATTGGTATTTAGTTGCAAGCATGCATATTGTTATTATGAAAAATGAGAAGCCTATAGACTTATTTCCTATTTTTTAAATAGCTGGATTATTCCTTCTCTTGTTTGTGTTCCCTTGATTGTCAAATACATCTGTTTGAAATAGTTCATTTTCTATCAAAAGACTAAAAATTTCCATTTTTAACTTTAAAAAAATATCTAAAAACCTGTGTAATCCAGCTTTCAGTAAAGTTCTCTGTAAGGATGGTTGTTTCAGTGATGAGATAAAATCTATGGCATTTATAACCAGGAAAGTGACAATTAACTTCATTTTGTCCTCCAGCATGGTTCATCTGCAAACATCTTAATAAAAAATACTTTGCAATGAATTTTAGAACTAATTTTTAGTATGTTAACAACTGAAACTGCATAATTAGAATATAGCAGTCCCTAGATATAATAATTTTAATTTCTTCTTTATTTTTGACAATTTTTCATGATTAATTCTATTATGTTTTACTGGAAAAACTTTGCTACATGTATCTTCATTTCATAAAGTATGTCAATATATATTAAGGTTTGTCCATATCTAAGTCATAATTCATGCACTTTATTTGTACTGATATGTCATTTTTGTTGTACATAGACTGAGATTATCTTTTAAAAAGCTCAAATCTGTCCTGATGACCCTTATAGGTCAGAAAGGCAATACTAGCTGCTAAAATCGGTCGACAGTTAGCGACCGCAACCATTTAACTTAAAGGGGGCTTGTTTTTTTCCCCCAAAAAATATTTTGAAAATGATTTTTGATATAAAAAAAATTGGAAGCAGAGGGTAAGTAGAAAAAATATTTGAAGAAGGATTTATGCTGCATAAAATAATGCTGATGATGTTAAAAAATATTCTGTTGGGAGACCTTAAAAAAATTATTCTTTTTTCTGCTTCAAATTATTAAAGGGTCCGTCCTTAATTCAGAAAAAAAATTAACAAACAGACATGCAGTTTAAATCATCATCATCTTCTGTAAGTGCTGGACTCAGGTTTGAGTATATTCGCACTGTTGTCAGTGACTCAATAAAACAGTTCCACTATATACAGCTAAAACGTTCCATATTTTACAATTAAAAACAGGCTGGAGATAAATTTAGACAGAGATGGTGGTGTTGGCCAGGCCCTGGCAGAAGCCTTCCAGGGAGTCCATGCTGGCCAGCTGCTGAGGTAGGGTGTTCCAAATCTTTATTGCTGATGGGAAGAAAGAATACTGCAAGGTTCTAGTACGGGTGTGAGGTTGGAGGAATCTGCATGATGTTGTGGCCTTGGGTGATAGCACGGGATGGGATCAGGAATTGGTCAGGTGGAATGTCTACTAAATACAAGTGTATAATGCTTTTTCCTTTTGACTCTGCTAGAGGTTTTAAACTAATTTAATAACAAGCTGCCTAATGTCATCAGGATGGTAAGTGGTACCCTCAATGAAACACAAACCGGCCAACTTTTGGGTTACAGACAAAATATTAGGACATGCCTTATTTATTTTTCTTTAAAAATATTGTTTTGACTACCTTTATGATGCTGTATTAAATCTGTATTTTACTTCATAAAAAGGTCTGTAGCAAATATGAAAATGGGCGGGGTCACAGTCAAAGCGAAAGTGAAAGTACACTTTGTAGACGGAAAGGTAAACCAACCAATGAAAAATCCCGTCTCATTGCGGATTTGGTGTATCATGTCAACAATCAGAAATATTTCAAAACAGAAGAAAAAGTAAAAGAAATGTTTATTTAGATACATAATGGGTAATTTATTCACATCAAAGTCCAAGGAAAAGAAGCAGGAATCCAGAGTAACAGAACAAGATAAAGCAATATTGGTAAATCATCTCAACTTCACATTTTGCCACAGTCCCCCCACCAGGCACGCAACGTTGAATAAACGTTGAAATCAGGTTGAAAAATGATAAACATTTATTAAATGTTGAATCAACGTTGATGTATCAACGTTGAAGATTAACCATTGATTCAACATTGATTCAACATTAAATGTTCAACGTTGAAGATGTCAACATTTATTAAACATTGAAACCATGTTGTTGTTTCAACGTTGAAAGGATAACGTATATTCAACGTTGAAACAAAGTTGTGAATTCAACATATTTCATAAGTTTTTTTTCTATCGGTTTTAATTAAATTTAAAAAGTGATATTTTTGATCAACTTTATTGTATACATGTACATGAAGTTTATTTTCAATATCAAACTTTTTTTTATAAATTTAGATCAATCGTCGATTGAATAATTGTTTGGTTTTTCTTTTTGTTTCTTTTTTTTATTTTCATTTGCGCATGCGTGGAAAGTTAAAACCAGTGATAACAGCCATATGACGGTTTAAAATTTGGCGGCTGTTTGGATTTTGAATGAATGGAAGGTAAGTTATTTAAACATGTTAAAGATATAATGAAATAAATTACAGTTTGTAGCATTTATATTGGTCAATATATATTTCTCTTTCAAAGGATATCCTGGTTGTAGAAATTCCATAGCCAGCAAAACAAACATAAACCATTTCAGTTTTCAAAATCCTTTTTATGATAATATTTAAAGAGAGGTTTTGAAGTATTTATTGTTATAACTTTTAACATATTGAATTGTGTTAAACTTATGTACATATATTTATAAACATTGCATTGAGATAATTACAATTTAATTAAGGGAACGGTCGTTGAAAAGGTCACACATCCTGTTGTTCCCAGTCAAAATATCATGCGTATCAACAGCCATTGAATAAGTGTGCATGTCGTTATCTTAAGATTATGTGTAATAGATATCACTGATAAGTGAAGCTGTGTATATTTTACAGCTGTCAGAATCTACACACATGGCAGATATCAGAGTAGAGCAATTAACGAAATGGATGAAAAACAGATAAAATTTCTAAGCGGTAAGTTAAATATTATTTAACTATCAATATGATAACTGAAACATTTTTTTAATGAAAGATGAACCTGTTCCCAAATTCCTTTAGAAATACATAAGAATAATTGTTTACCTTTGTTAAACATTTTTCTCTTTATAATAATGTTGACCCAATTATTAATTTCAAATTTTAATTTCCAAGTGCTAGCACCATGTATGCAACTAGAAACATGTGAACACGACTTTAAGGGCTGGTTTGTTTTAACATCCAATTTAAATGCATACTTCTAATAAACTGAGGGGGCTTGATGACAATCACCTTGTCTGTCCGTTTGTCTGATAACATTTTTGTGATATATTTTGGATTTGTTACACAGCTATGATTAAATTCTAATTCATAACGACAATTTCGATCGGTTATTAATGCAGTTTTACTACTCGATGAAACTCACCGGCACGTATCATCTTAACAACAACTTGCTCAGAGTAATTTCAAAAAAGAAAAACCATGCATTTCGTGTAATTTTCTGTGCAAACATTTAATATATTTTATCAAAATGTAATTATATACATTGAATGCATTTTTTTTAGTTTTATTAGTGTGTAAAAGCGTGGACCTTTGTGCACATTTTCAATAAAACTCAAAAGTATAATCAAATAACGCTGTAAGTTTTGCTATAAATTTTCTTGCAGTTGTTCATAAATTTCCTGATTTCAGTGCAAACATATTTTGAGGAGCAAAAGGAAAAATGTCATGATTAAGAAATAGATATCTTGGCTTCAATTGAAAGAATCGGTTTTACAAAATGTGAAAAAAATTGACAAGTACAATAATCAGTTGAGAGGTTAACAAGTATAAACCTCTTGTTTTAAGCTTGTTTGAATGGATCTTTTTACATATCTTTTCAGAAGTCTTTACCTCAGAAACATTGGTGGTGAAAACAGATTGAGTGTAAATTATGGATGCTAAACTGGAGGAATGATTATAGACTATAAAGTGATTAAATTATATTTTTGGGACTAAGTCTTGGAGTATCATGTTTAAGTTTAATTTAGTTAAATCAAATAAATTTAAAAGAAAACTGTTTCACCTCATTTTGAAGCCCACTTTTTTGGAATAAATATGATTTCGAAGTAATGCTATTTCTACACTGAATTAAACTGTTGCTTTTAGCTTATTCCCAGTATATAAGTTTACAGGAAAATGTTGAATAAATATGCATGATAACAACAAACATAATTGCAACTCAGTTTAACAAGGAAATAAAAACCCTATGATATAGAAATACCATATTGCATTCTTGTGTTCTTGTTGTCAGGTTCTGATAGGTTTGTTCTATCCAAAAGGGTTTTTGCATTTGTTTGAGCACATTTTGAATAATTGTTCTATCTTCACACGTTTGATTTGATGTGGCATTGGGATTGACCAACAAGTGAAGGAATATGGCTAACCTTATAAGGAAAGAGGTGAAAATATCAAAATCAAATTTCGATATGGCAATATAAAATTTATCAAAATATAATAAACAACATTTTATAAATGTTGAAAAATCAACGTTGAATATTCGTTGAAAAATCAACGTTGAATAAATGTTGAAAAATCAACGTTGAATTTTCAACGTTGATTCGAATTTTCAAAATCAAACATAAAATCAACGTTGAATTGAGGTTGAAAATCAACGTTCTTTCAACATTGATTCAACGTTGTGTGCCTGCTGGGGGCCTGGACTGCCTCAACTGACAGATCTTTATTTTGTTAAATTTTAGGTCATAATATCCAAATTAATCGAGACTTGATGAAGATTGATTTGTATTTTATTGAACAGATGATGACTTAGGGCTTACACGAGATAGAACGACAGTGCGCAATCTCCCAAAGGTCATTCTTTAGAGACTGAATGATCAAGATTGTAATAAAGGGATGGGTTTGGGCGGGCGTGTAAGCCCTAAGTCATCATCTGTTCAATAAAATACAAATCAATCTTCATCAAGTCTCGATTAATTTGGATATTTTATTGAACTAGTGATGACTTAGAGGCTTCCACGAGATTTTAGAGCTATTACCATCTTGATCATTCAACCATATGAATCAACAGTGACTTTAATTTGTGCAGAAATAAAAACTAATGTTATAGTAAACTATTCTATTATCTAATTCATTATGTAATCATATACATTTTTAAAACAAACTACATATACTGTACAACATATCAAAAAAGTCTCCATGTATACATGTATATACAAACAGAGATAAGCTTATTTCTGAAGAAGGAAAGCTTAGAACCTATCTTAAAATTAAGTGTAATTTTGGCTATGAAAAATATTTGGACATCATCCAAGATTTCAATAAAAGAAAGTGTTTTGCTAGATTTAGAGTAAGCAACCAAAGTAGAATTAGGAAGACAATTCTAATCCTTCCATTCCACTTAATCTTAGAATTTGTGATAAATGTAACTTGAATAAAGTGGAAGATGAGATTCATTATTTTTCTGAATGTCCTAAATTTGTCAATGATAGAAAATTACTTTTTGATATTGTTAAAAAGTCCAATGACAATTTTGTTAATCTATCTGCTTTTGATAAACTTTTCTGGTGTTTCACTTGTGAAAATGTTGAAATTATTCATCATTTGAGTGTCTTTCTACAGGAATCAAACATAACTTGATAATTATATATGTAATTATTGAACTTAGGAACGTCCTGCTATATTATTTGTTGTTCTTGAATCACTCTGATATCACTTATAATCATATATGTTGTAATGTCTTTGCCCCTTGAGGGCCCTTAATTGGCCAATAACTTATCTGTATCTGTATACATTGTACATATCAATCAACAATCAAGTTAATTTTCAATTCAATATTCTTCTAATAGTGATTTATATGTCCGTACAAACCAAATAAACCTATAACATGAATATAGTCAAAAATACATGTACACAAGGTTTACTTGTCAATGGGTTTAAAATAAAACCTGTAAAAAGTACAGTCTGACTTCCAACCTGCAGACTTCATAATTTGATCAATTGGAATGCCTCTTTTTGTCGCAGCACTAGATGAGGCAGATCTACAGCTATGAGGACCATAAATTTTTACATCAATACCAGACATACACATAATTTGTTTTATCCACCTAGCAATTGTACTTTTAGTTCCTGCCTTATAAGGTTTAACACATGATATGAATAAACTTTGTTCATTTCCTCTTACATCTTTTGTACATTCTAAATAATCCTGTAATGTTTTAACAATACATAATTTTTCATCCGAAAATGATTGAAACTTTAAAGGCTGAATATGACGTCCTGGTTTACTTTGTTTAACTAAATTAGTTATATAAATTGTCATTATATCTTCATGAATTAAAATATTTCCAAGCTTAATTAAATGAATGGTTTGACATCTCTGACTACTTAATAACATAAGTAAAATTACAGTTTTTTGAGACAATTGGAGCAAAGTAAGTTCTGTGTTAGAAGGCCATGAACTTAACAAAATCATAATTTTATTTACATCCCAAGTGGAAGAATATTTTGGCAATGAAGGTCTACTATTATATATACCCTTCAAATCTACAAATAAATTTTTCTCCCCCAATTGGTTTGCCACTAACTAATCCACAAATAGAAGATATTGCTGACTTTGCCGTGTTTATACCACTATAACCAACATTTTGATTGTATAAACTAGACAAAAATTCTATAACTTCATTTATAGATGGATAAAATGGATCAGTTTTCCTTTCACTTGAAAATAACATCCATCTGAAGAAATAGCTCCCATATTGTTGGCTTGTAGAACTTCTCCATGATTGCATGAGTATGTCGATAGAGTTTCCTGAAATGCCTTGATTTTTAAGCTGTTCCCTGATAACCTGAAAACAGCAAGACGCATTGTCTTTAATGGGTGTTTCCGATTTATGTCCTGTGGCAGGTAAATTGATCCTGTTGGTAATATCCTTGGTGTTTGACAAATCTGATGGAGCAATGGCGGGAACCAAACTTGAGTTGGCCACAACGGGGCTATCAGTAAACTTTGGGAGATCGCGCACTGTCGTTCTCTCTCGTGGAAGCCTTTAAGTCATCACTAGTTCAATAGAATATTCAGCATTTCCGTCAGGTAAAGTAAAAAGAAAAAGTTTGTTGTCAAATGTCATCTACCTTTGTATCGTTCCTGGTTAATTTCTGAACCCGTGAACCACTGGTTCCTTTACTAAACCGGCTTTACCCTCTATTTCTAGCTTTTATTTCATAATTATAAATTTGATTTCTACATCCATATAAATACCATTATATGAATATTGTGTGTTGTATGTGTTAAAACCATTTACTGTAAATGTGTTACAACAAATAAATATTTCGTATTTCTTATTTCAATTGCTCATCCTCAAATCCCTGTCACACCATCGTTCAGTCTCATAACTTGGACTACAAATAATTCATTATTCAGTTAAAAAAAACTACGTTTGAATTTGTCACATTCAAAAAACTATATAACACAAGCTGTAGTCAAGGAATACCATACATTAAATTCCTTGCTCAAATGATCTTAAAGTAAAATTACCAAATACAGACCATTATAACCTCTGTGCATGCATTATACAATATATAAATATCTCAAATACAGAAAATTAAATAATATTAAAGCACTACTGGGTCATGCATATTGATTAAGCAGCATTCATTTAAAAATATAAATAATATTATAGTACTAGCTCATCAGAAAAGCAGCATAGAGTTAAAGCATATAGTTCGAATTGGCAAAACTGACATCATAACTAAACATTACTAAGCAGTTTAAAGCAGAAATAAAACTTACAAAGTGACATTCCTTTCATAAAATATTCAGTTTTACTCCAAGACTGAATGACACTTTTGAACTGAGAAAAGTTGTCTTCAGTCCTAAAGTGGCCTAGAAGGCTGTTGCAGCAAATTTAAAACTTTTCTTACCGTTGTTTAATGTTTTTCATGTCACAAAATTGGTACATCTAGAATATTGCTGTATTGGAAAGAGTATTTGGATTTTTTATAAGACCGCAAAATTTTTGCGATCGTATAATGTTATGGCGATGTCGTCGTCGTCTGGGGACATTTGGTTTCCGTGCGATAACTTAAGTAAATATTGACCAATCGTTATGAAATTTTAATATGATGTTTGTAACCACTAGAGGAAGGTTCCTATTGTATTTGGGGTTGGTGGCCCTTACCGTTTTGGAAAAAAGGGCCAAAAGGGGCTAAAACGGGTGTATTGACAAAACTGTTGTAGAATGTTTGTTATTCAATAGATTTTGAAAATTCTTTTTTTATTGAATTCCTCATTAAATTCTGTCAACAAAATGTGTCAATGGTTTTGATGTATATTGAACCGTTTCATTGCTACAGGGGGCCAAAGACGGGCCACACCCAAAAAATCAACTTTTTTATTTGTGGTCCGATTTTCAAAATCTTTTTTTCATTGGAATCCTTGTGAAAATCCCTGCCTGCATTTTTCAATCAGATTTGCAATATCTCTTACGGTTTTTGAGAAATTAGGGGTCAAAGGGGCCAAAAACACCATTTTTAAAAGTTTGTCAAGGCAAATAATTATATACCAAAAACTTAGTTGTACTGGGCCAGCCAATTGTTATGAAGTTTTGATATGATGTTTGTAACTACTAGAGGAAGGTTCCTATTGTATTTGGGGTTGGTGGCCCTTACCGTATTGGAAAAAAGGGCCAAAAGGGGCTAAAACGGGTGTATTGACAAAACTGTTGTAGAATGTTTATTTTTCTATAGATTTTAAAAATTCTTTTTTTATTGAATTCCTCATTAAATTCTGTCAACAAAATGTGTCAATGGTTTTGATGTATATTGAACCGTTACATTGCTACAGGGGGCCAAAGACGGGCCACACCCAAAAAATCAACTTTTTTATTTGTGGTCCGATTTTCAAAATCTTTTTTCATTGGAATCCTTGTGAAAATCCCTGCCTGCATTTTTCAATCAGATTTGCAATATCTCTTACGGTTTTTGAGAAATTAGGGGTCAAAGGGGCCAAAAACACCATTTTTAAAAGTTTGTCAAGGCAAATAATTATATACCAAAAACTTAGTTGTACTGGGCCAGCCAATTGTTATGAAGTTTTGATATGATGTTTGTAACTACTAGAGGAAGGTTCCTATTGTATATGGGGTTGGTGGCCCTTACCGTATTGGAAAAAAGGGCCAAAAGGGGCTAAAACGGGTGTATTGACAAAACTGTTGTAGAATGTTTATTATTCTATAGATTTTAAAAATTCTTTTTTTATTGAATTCCTCATTAAATTCTGTCAACAAAATGTGTCAATGGTTTTGATGTATATTGAACCGTTACATTGCTACAGGAGGCCAAAGACGGGCCACACCCAAAAAATCAACTTTTTTATTTGTGGTCCGATTTTCAAAATCTTTTTTTCATTGGAATCCTTGTGAAAATCCCTGCCTGCATTTTTCAATCAGATTTGCAATATCTCTTACGGTTTTTGAGAAATTAGGGGTCAAAGGGGCCAAAAACACCATTTTTAAAAGTTTGTCAAGGCAAATAATTATATACCAAAAACTTAGTTGTACTGGGCCAGCCAATTGTTATGAAGTTTTGATATGATGTTTGTAACTACTAGAGGAAGGTTCCTATTGTATTTGGGGTTGGTGGCCCTTACCATATTGGAAAAAAGGGCCAAAAGGGGCTAAAACAGGTGTATTGACAAAACTGTTGTAGAATGTTTATTATTCAATAGATTTTGAAAATTCTTTTTTTATTGAATTCCTCATTAAATTCTGTCAACAAAATGTGTCAATGGTTTTGATGTATATTGAACCGTTACATTGCTACAGGGGGCCAAAGAAGGGCCACACCCAAAAAATCAACTTTTTTATTTGTGGTCTGATTTTCAAAATCTTTTTTTCATTGGAATCCTTGTGAAAATCCCTGCCTGCATTTTTCAATCAGATTTGCAATATATCTTACTGTTTTTGAGTTATAAGGGGTCGAAGGGGCAAAAAACACCATTTTTAAAAGTTGGTCAAGGCAAATGGTTTTACACAAGAAATTTAGCTGTAGTGGGCCAGCCAATTGTTATGAAGTTTAAATATGATGATTATATACACTGAAGGAAGCTTTTTATTGCATTTGGGGTTTGTGGTCTTAACCTTTTTTTAAAAAAGGGCCAAAAGGGGCTAAATTGTGTCAAAAATGTCAATGAATTTAGAAATAAGATTTTTTTCTATTAAATGTTATTGTAAATATATATGTGTCAAATATGCATTTTAAAGTCCACCATAGGATGCATGTGTAAAACAGCTTTGTAAGTCCACCATGGGCTGCATGTGACCAAAGCAATAGACTATCCATATTGGGCCTCCAATGTACAGGGTTCATCTTGTTGTGGTCGTATCATGCTGCGCTCGGCGTAGCTTTTTTTTACATTAAGAGTTTTTAAACATATAGGTGCAATTTTGTTTACGATATTCATAATTAATACATGTAACTTTGTACAACACAATCTATATTTTTAAACTTAACATGTTTTCTTTTTTAGCAACTAAAGCAACAGAGAGATAAACTTAAACAGTACCAGAAGAAAATCAATGTTCAGATTGAAAAAGACAGACAAGTAGCCAAACAATTGCTGCATGATGGGAAAAAAGAGTAAGTTTTATGGTATAGAATGACAGACAAGTAGCCAAACAATTGCTGCATGATGGTAAAAAAGAGTAAGTTTTATGGTATAGAATGACAGACAAGTAGCCAAACAATTGCTGCATGATGGTAAAAAAGAGTAAGTTTTATGGTATAGAATGACAAACAAGTAGCCAAGCAATTGCTGCATGATGGTAAAAAAGAGTAAGTTTTATGGTATAGAATGACAGACAAGTAGCCAAACAATTGCTGCATGATGGGAAAAAAGAGAAAGTTTTATGGTATAGAAAGACAGACAAGTAGCTAAACAATTGCTGCATGATGGGAAAAAAAGAGTAAGTTTTATGGTATAGAATGACAAACAAGTAGCCAAGCAATTGCTGCATGATGGTAAAAAAGAGTAAGTTTTATGGTATAGAAAGACAGACAAGTAGCCAAACAATTGCTGCATGATGGGAAAAAAGAGTAAGTTTTATGGTATAGAAAGACAGACAAGTAGCTAAACAATTGCTGCATGATGGGAAAAAAAGAGTAAGTTTTATGGTATAGAAAGACAGACAAGTAGCTAAACAATTGCTGCATGATGGTAAAAAAGAGTAAGTTTTATGGTATAGAATGACAAACAAGTAGCCAAGCAATTGCTGCATGATGGTAAAAAAGAGTAAGTTTTATGGTATAGAAAGACAGACAAGTAGCCAAGCAATTGCTGCATGATGGTAAAAAAGAGTAAGTTTTATGGTATAGAATGACAAACAAGTAGCCAAGCAATTGCTGCATGATGGTAAAAAAGAGTAAGTTTTATGGTATAGAATGACAGACAAGTAGCCAAACAATTGCTGCATGATGGGAAAAAAGAGTAAGTTTTATGGTATAGAAAGACAGACAAGTAGCTAAACAATTGCTGCATGATGGGAAAAAAAGAGTAAGTTTTATGGTATAGAAAGACAGACAAGTAGCTAAACAATTGCTGCATGATGGGAAAAAAGAGTAAGTTTTATGGTATAGAATGACAGACAAGTAGCTAAACAATTGCTGCATGATGGGAAAAAAAGAGTAAGTTTTATGGTATAGAAAGACAGACAAGTAGCTAAACAATTGCTGCATGATGGGAAAAAAGAGTAAGTTTTATGGTATAGAATGACAGACAAGTAGCCAAGCAATTGCTGCATGATGGGAAAAAAGAGTAAGTTTTATGGTATAGAATGACAGACAAGTATAGCCAAACAATTGCTGCATGATGGTAAAAAAGGGTAAGTTTTATGGTATAGAATGACAAACAAGTAGCCAAACAATTGCTGCATGATGGTAAAGAAGAGTAAGTTTTATGGTATAGAAAGACAGACAAGTAGCCAAGCAATTGCTGCATGATGGGAAAAAAGAGTAAGTTTTATGGTATAGAATGACAAACAAGTAGCCAAACAATTGCTGCATGATGGTAAAAAAGAGTAAGTTTTATGGTATAGAAAGACAGACAAGTAGCTAAACAATTGCTGCATGATGGTAAAAAAGAGTAAGTTTTATGGTTTGGCCATGAACATGATGCACATGTAGAAACTAAGAGAATTATTTTTATTTGATACAATTTGTACAAAACAATAGATAACTTTAAACAAAGTGTATTTAGGGAATTTATGGCCATTGGATCCATGTGTAGATACCTTAAAGTGCATGTACATTGTTCTTCTATCACCAACATTTATGGTATGAGATTTAAGCCTGCTTTGAAGGTAACAAAAACCCAAATACAATTTTCATTTGCCAACCCATGGCAGTTTCCTATAGCAAATAAAGCTACTCTTAGTTACCCAAGTTACCCTATGGAAATTGAGTATTTTTTAGAGAAACAAATGCGTTGGCTGCAATGCATGCATATAATTGAATGCACAAAAAGCCTAAGGAAACTTTTTAGGTGTGTTATTTTTTTCTGTTTGTTATATTCTTGTATATTGTAGATTTATAAATTTATGATCCTTTTTTCAAACAGAAAAGCCAAGTTAATGTTGCGGAAAAAGAAATTCCAAGAAACTTTACTTGTGAGAACTGATGGACAGCTAGATAATATTGATAGAATGGTTAGTATTGCACTAGATAACATTGATAGAATGGTAAGTATTGCACTAGATAATCTTCATTAAACCAGGTGTATCACTTTTTTAAATGGAATAAAAGATAACTGATTTCTACAGGCCATTTTAATTTTTCAGAAAAAATCAATATTGTAAAACTTCTTGAATGTCTGGGTACTATCACACTACCTTAATTGATTCTGCTAGCATCTGTTATCAACAAGAAAAAGCTTCACTATATGATACACATGTATCTGTAGCTGTATACGTTGTACTTAAACTGTTACTCATATTTGTTACTGTATACTTCTGAACAATTGGTGGTATTTGAGATTTATTGTTGTACAATGCATGTACAAACTATATTTTTGAATACCTGATTATGCTTCTTTTTTTATTCTAGGTGAATGATTTAGAATTTGCTCAAGTTGAGAGTCAAGTTGTGCAAGGACTCAAAGTTGGTAATGAATCATTGAAGAAACTTCACCAGGTAATATTGACTAGAAAATGAAAATGAAAAAGTTTTATCAACATTTATTTGTTATAAGATGATAATTATGCTACATGTAGGATATTTGGAATACTTATATTTTTTAAACGCTATATTTCAATATCAGTAGATGTTTCTCTGTACAACAATGTACTAACTTTTTCATATTGTTAAAATGTTAATGTTAATGTTGTGAATAGTTTTCCTTATTTCTTAGTTCAATTATCTTTTATTTTCCCTATCAAATTACGTAATGTCTTTTTCGTATTTCATGTATTTTGTAACGTAACAATGATAACGTCGCCACCGGAAGCGACAATACTTGTATGGAACGTTGAGATACAATATAGATCGTAAATCTAGAACTTCTTCGTATTTGCTATCCCCAAAACATCGTCAAAGTTTCATTTGTGTTCTTGGTTAAGTTTTGATCTAGTCTTTTTTTATTTGGACATTTGTTAATCAGAAAGATTTCAAACTAATTGAATTACTAAATAGATAAACCAGACCAATAAGGATTTCTTACAATAATTTGACATCTGATGTTTTTTGACTGATAGTTTGTTGTTCATTATAGCTATTATCCTTGGAAGATGTTGAAAAGATAATGGATGAAACCAGAGAAGGAATAGAATATCAACAGGTAAGTCTGAATATAGATCAATTAACTGCAGAAAATGAATGAAGTTCCAAAGTTAGACTTTTATAGAGTTAAAAGAACAGAAGAAAAGAAGGAGAGACATTGACGGTCTGATTTTAATGAAACTGAGCTGAAAGATGGAGATCTATTAGCATATATATACAATAAAAAGTCATTGTTACTCTACTTTACATGAACAAGTACTGTGAAATATTTCACTTCAAACTGATTTGTAGACATGTTTCTACATAAATATTTGTTAAATTGACATGCTGTGATTTCAGGAAATAGATGACTTACTATCTGGTGGGTTGTCGTCTCAAGACGAAGATGATGTTTTAGCAGAACTAGATGCAATAGTACAGGTTTGTATTTAAAACAAAGTATTTTGTGATAAATTTATAACCTGAATCCTAGTTTGAGCTTTAGTCTTAGAATTATATGTAGTTCCTTCTAGGCCTCTTTTTATTAATTACTTTTTCAAATCCAAGAATTGCCATTGAAAACTGAAAACTTGAAGCTTAATTGTCAATTGTAAAGTTTTAAAATACAATTCCAAAATGGGTTTAAAAATGGTTGATTTTGTTTTGCTGTGTGTCAGTATTTCAAGGGGTTACCTTTCATCAGCATTTGAATCAAAACATTGGGAAGGTAAAAAACAAAAAAGTATTGAATGAAAAGTTCTTAAAGCCAAAAGGTTCAATATCCATGTGCATAAAAGGTCTGAAAATTACTGATTCTTTTTTAAATAATCATTGTGAAAAGTAGTTTTCCAAAAAATACCTTAATTTGTCTGACCAAATGGCATAATTCATCCACAGAATTAATCTTTTCTTCCTTAATATTTAACCAAAACGTTCCAAATTATTTGCCTAACAGAGTCAAATTGCATTTATTACATTTATTATGTTTATTATGAAACAGCATTTCAGAAAGACTTAGCATTTATAAAATCATATTAGACTCTTCCTTTTGATATATTTACAGTCTGGGGTAACAGATCAATTACCTGATGTTCCTGATGATGAACTCCCAGAGGAGAAAAGGAAAGGTTTGTACATCTTTGGTTTGGATTAGGGATATCTCTAAAACTCGTCAGGATTTTGTGCAATTACCTGTGTGCTTAAGAAGTTATATAGGTTAAATCAATAAAGAAGCTATGGTGTTTTTTTTTTCTATACAAAACACACGTGTCAATTTTTGTTATCTATGTGTAATACATTCTAAAAATGAAGGGATATGGAGTATATATGCATGACACAAAAACACATTAGAACAATAAAACAAAGGAACAACACTTTTATTGCTGTTCTTCATCCTCAAGTCACAGGGAGACCTTCAATGTAGAGAATTGACCTTGCACCTCACTGCAAGTTAAGGATGGCCCCTAGCACTGGTTTCAATGGAATTCCTTGCTAAATGCTGATAACGCTACACCTGAGTATTGAAGTTCACAAGTGGGGGGGGGGGTAATCATCAAGTTACATACAATTCTGGCAAAGAAATCTAACAAATACTTTCATACATTGTCTGGTTTATAAGTATATTATATAAGAGTATTCATGTATAAATTTTGTATAAACAAATGAATTGATTGATAAAATATTTTGTGTAATTATACTTGTGAATATACTTTTATCCTCTTTTTTTAATAGAAAAGGCCAGAAAAGAGAAGAGGCAAGCAGAGGCATTGGCATCATGATACATATGATACTAGGAACTATTCAGTGTATATGAACCTATCAGTCATTCATTACTGTAAAGTACATACTAAAGTACATACTGACACTTGAATCTATAACAAACTGGGAGTCCCTGTAAGGATGTGGCATTAGGGACCTATTTATTATACATGTTTAGTTTATCTACTCAAATGAAAAATGTATTTAATACTGTTCAGAAATTAAAGGATTTATTTATTTTCATTTTAATTGTGTCACTTTTCATGGTTTCCCAGAGAAAAACATTTTTTTGTTGGATTTCTATTTCGGTGGATTGCAAATGTTGCTGACAGAAATCAATGTAAAAAATAACACTTCATTGGATTCTAAGTTTTGTGGTGACAAACACTTGAAAACCATGAAAAATCGGTATGTCATGAACAATAATGAAACCATAGTATATTTGACAACAATATGATTTATATCATTTATTGTTTGATGTGATCTTAATCATGCTATTGTTAAAAACTATAAATTCAGAAAGATTTTTGAGAAACTAACCTTCATATGTCCTTCAAATCAATGTTATGTTTCTGAAATCAAAATTCTGTTTGTTTATCTTTTTTTGTTTAGTTGTATTACATTAATTAACCTTCCTCTTGTATTCAGGTACAGCTCAATTGTATAGCACTCTAAACTGTATATTAATATGATATAATGATGTCCATGTTTATACTTGTAAAATAGACACTTTTTATCATGTACATTGTATGTGAAATACTTTTATTAAAGTAACAAGCTCATAATATCTGATGGTTCTGTGCATTTGTTCTTTCCAGTTCTTTGCCTTCTCTTATATAATGTTTAACATTCAATTTTGATGATATTGACCCCACTTTGAAGAAGTGGTGTACTCTTTTACCTGTGTCTGTCTGAAGTTTCATAGTTCAGTCACACATTTTATATTTGCTAATAACTTAGTTGTTAATACTCCTATGTTTCTGATATTTTGTAACAACTACTTATCTGCATGCTGTATAGCAGGATGCAGTTTTAAATCATTGGAAATCAACTTCCTGTTAGCTAAAATTTTACTCTTTTTTTTTCACACTTTTTATACCCTCACAACCCTGCTAAAGTCCATGTGAGTTATTGCCATCACTTGGGGTCCGTCGTTACAGCCCCTGAAAGGTGAAAAATAGGGTTTTTTCATGTTTTTTTGGCTATTGCAGATACAGTCAAACCTGTCTATAGTGACCCTTCAAGGGACCTTGACAAAAAGGTCACTACAGACAGGGGGTCTTTATATAGAGGTTGTCGAGATAAAAGTATAATGTTAGGTATATGTATTGGTATTAGCTGATGCACAGTTTCCATAGATCTATGGAAAGTACATGTATACTGATTTGTTCATGACCTTTTGAAACCAAACAATAGACTATTTAAAACTTGCAATATTTCGTGAATATTTTTGAACATTCTATGTCTTGAAAATTTATCTAAAACTTTGTTAAATACATGTTTGAATCTAGGTTTACAGTATTTTTTTTATATAATTATGTAGTTTTGAAGTATATTTCTAAAAATCATTTTATCTTTTTATATCTTATTCATAAGTAAAGGGAATGTTGCTAAAAAAATTCTCATATTAAAATCATAAAAAAATATCTGCATTTGCTTACTATGGTATTACATTTCATAAATCTAGAATTAACAACATTATTTCTTCCCAACTTTTTTAAGACATAAAAGTTAAACTGAAGAAGTGATAATTACTTCTTATAACTTCCTCAAATTTACCTAAATACTAATTACTAAAGATTAAAGAAAGGTGACACTTCCTAATTAGCTTTGATCTGACAGCTAAACCAAGCCAATTAACAATCATTTGCACTAATTTATGGTCCTTGTATACAGGTTTTGGCACTTCAAGGGGGGTTTCTGATGGTCACTAGTCACGTAAGGCAGGTGGTCACTATATAGAGGTTAAATATATAGGAAAAATTGTTGGGAGGACTGAAAATAGTCTTTATGGACAGGAAGTCTTTATATGGAGGTGGTCACTAGTACAGGTTTTACTGTAGAGGAAAGCTGTTGCTTGCTTTAATGTTCAGCTCATTTAGCTCTTCAAAAAAATCCATAGGGTCGAAGTTTTCAGATGACCCATTATAGGGGTAACATCCCCTTAAAGGCGAAAAATAGTGTTTTTGGCCTTTAGATTGAAAACTATTGCAGATAGAGAAAAGCTGTTGCTTGATAAAATGTTCAGCTCATTTAGCTCTACAAAAGCATTCATAGGGTTGAAGTTGTCAGATGACTCCTTTTAGGGATTTTAGCCCATAAATTAACATATTTTCATGTTTTTGGCT
Organism: Arcuatula senhousia; assembly: GCA_963971305.1. Lineage (NCBI taxonomy): Eukaryota > Metazoa > Mollusca > Bivalvia > Mytilida > Mytilidae > Arcuatula > Arcuatula senhousia. The sequence continues at coordinate 9,782,441 of OZ020307.1, forward strand.
TAAAAATGAAAACTATAACAGATAAAGAATGGCTGTTGCTTACTTAAACATTCAGGTCATTAAGCTCTACAAAAGTCTTGATAGGGTGGAAGTTGGCAGATGAAAAGATAGTGGAGCGAAAAATATTGCAGATAGAGAAAAGCTAATATTTTTCTTGCTTAAACATATAGCTTATTTAACTATACAAAAGTCTTCATAGGGTTGACATCAAGACCAGGCGAGCGATTCAGGCTCCTGGGAGCCTCTTGTTTGTTTTTAACTCAGCGACTGTAATGATCTGTTATTTTTAGGGTTGCTGATACTTAGTTTTTTTATATCCATGGGATAAAGGCTTTTTATTGAATAAGTGTATTTTAATGGGATATTTTTTTAACACTGAAATCAATTATATATCTACTTCCTGTTTTCCAAAAAAACTTTGTATTTTATGCAAGGCATATACAGTGTAGTTGTGAAAGCAGAAGTATCATTAGTGAGATCATAAATTTTCCTTTATTTTACTTTACCCAAATAGTATGATCCTAGTTATCTGATATTATGGTACACTGGTTACTTTATGAAGTCTGAAAAGACAGTGACACAAAGAACAACCTGAAAAATACACAAAATAGCAAAACACACATAAAATAACTATAAACAGAGTTTCCAATCATTTTACTGAAAAGAAAGTGAAATCCAGTGCTTGGAGGGGTTAGCAGTTGTTACAACACTTACATTATGTTATCCTGTCTTTGATTCAGTCTATAAAGTCAAACCTAAAGGGACAAAAAATGGGCCAAAATGACACAACTTCATGCTTTCAATATATTTTACTTTTAGGTTACAAAAGATTAAGAATTTTTATTCTCATAGTGCTGATATTTGGTTGCTTCCTAGTTTATAAATTATTCCAAAGGGGAGCTAGTTCTGTATTTTTGGTTTTATTCTATGCTCTTCATGATCATAAAGTTTTTGGCTCTTTTAATATTTTAGTAGCGCCTCTGATGAGTCTTGAATTGACATAAAGCATGTCAGGCATAGCAAAACTAATTATTGTCAACTTTGTTGTCATCTTAATCACAACATTTAAAATGAAGCTTGTTGATCAGGAAAATAGTATTTAAAAAAGTAATGCTTAAAACAGGAGACAAATACTTTTGTTGAAAATGTTGCTACTACCAGTATATTCACAAAAGATTTGGCATTCAAATCTATTAAAAAAAAATAGTAAAACTAAGACAAACGGTAGACAGTCCAAAGATGACTGCAATACATTGATTTTGGAATGGAAAGTACCAGCATTAATTTTAAAGTTTCCAAACACTCTTCTAAAAAACAAGTATGGCATAATCCAGAAAAATATGTTGGTTTTAAGCTCACCTGATCCGAAGGGTCATGTGAGCTATTGTCATCACTTGGCGTCCGTTGTCGGTCCGTCATCCGTAAACTTTTTAAAACGTTAACTCCTCTGACACCATAAGTCCAATTACAACCAAACTTGGTATGGTTGTTAATTAACATTCCGTGGTTAGAACTGATGTGGGGATTTTTGATTCATCGTAAAACATGGCAGCCATGGCATGGCAAAAATAGAACATAGGGGTAAATTGCAGTTTTTTGCAAATAACTCAAAAACGGCAACAGATATCAAAATTATGGCAAGGGTATCAGCACCTCAAGATCTACCTACCCTGAAATTTTGAAGAAAATCCAACAACCGATGTAGGAGTTATTGCCCTTTTTGTGGATTTTTTGCAAATTTTGCACCTGTTTAGCACAATATCTTGAAAACTATTTAAGGTCTACAAAATATGTGAGGGGTCAAAGTTGTAGGACCTTTCCATTTAGGAGTTATTGCCCTTTTGAACGTCAAAATTTAGCATTCTCATAGCATTTCCTCATTACATTGAAAACGTTAACTCCTCTGTCACTTTATGTCCAATTGGAACCAAACTTGGTACAGTTGCTTATAAGCATTAGGTGTATAGAACTGATGTGGGGATTTTTGATTGGTCGTAAAACATGCCGGCTGTGGCTAAAAATAGAACATAGGGGGATAATTGCAGTTTTTTGCAAATACCTCAAAAACGGTGACAGATTTTTAAATTTTTTATGATAACAAAAGTGATCAGCACCTCAAGATCTACCAGCTCTAAAATTTTGGAGAAGATCTAACAACCTGTGTAGGAGTTATTGCCCATTTTGTGATTTTTTTGCTAATTTTGCACCTGCTAAGCTCATTATCTTAAAAACGATATAAGATATTTGAGAAATTTAAATTGCATATTGATAAACACATCAAGATCTACAAAATATGTAGTAGGGTCAACGTAGTAGGGCCCTTCCCATTAGGGATTTTTTCCCTTAGAACATAAAAATTGACTATTTTCACAGCATTTCCTGATTACATGGAAAACATTAACTCCTCTGACACCTTAAGTCCTATTGAAACAAAACTTATTATGTTATGCTTGATATTCTTTACTTCAGACACATATGTCAGGTGAGCAATTCAGGCTCCTGGGAGCCTCTTGTTCTATCTTAGCAAGCACAGCTGGTAGCAGAGTTCCCACTGAAATTAGGCTTATATTGATATTGATTTTTCATGCCAATAATGGCCTAGATATGCTTCTGAAAGTTAAATGTGCAGCATGAATTTTTAATAATACTCTTCTAAAATATATTATATCACATGAGTGAAACACAATTTTTATTTGGAGCCTCTTGTTTGTTGAAGTAATGGTGCTTTATCATTTATCATTTTCTTTGGTTCATTGTCAGATCGTGTTTTTCCCGGAATTTTCTTGGGGCTTTTCATAGGTTACGGAAAAGGTCCGAGAAAGCTGTAAAAATGGCAGACAGAAATTCTCCTGAAGAAGAATCGGCACAAAATGAAGGAGAGAGCAAAGAAAAACAATCAAATTCACATGAAGACAGTTCTAAACAGGCAACCGAAAGTCAACCTCATGCAGTGAAGACTAAAAGTACAGAATTTACACTGACTTAGTCATTACATAGACTGGTCATTACACACAGGCACTTGTTTCAAGAAAAAAAAAGCATATAATAAGTGGAGTATATGATTTTTTTTTCATGAAACATGTGCCTGTGGTCTGTTGGTTAAGTTATTTGAGGGATTTTAAATGCTGTTTGATGTACTTAAACGCATATAATTATTGAATATTTTTGATCGGATCCACAAAATAAAGTCCATTCCAAAAAAAGGGTAATTTGGATTGATGGGGCAATATATCTACAGACCAAGTGCAGGCCTGTCAAGTTTTTATGAGCTGCATGTGTGAGATTTGACAAAAAAAATTAAAGATCAAAGGAAAAAAATAAAAGATCAAAGAAATTTACCGCCTAATTGCCGACTAGATGCGTGAGTCTCACGCGAGGTGCGTGACACTTGACAGGTCTGCAAGTGATCGTATTTCCCACCATTTTTCTGTGCATAAGCAGACTTTTTCCGAATGAAGCATTCTTTTATCATATTTTGGGTCTCTTTCAATTTGACAGACTTACTACATTAGAGATCTTGCCACATGTATGCTCTCATATTGTTTAAAAATTATTTAATCCATTTCATACCAAATTGATGCTTGACTCTGAGCACTGTATATGCATGGAGGTCTTAGTTTCAATTCCCACCCCTTGACCTCAATGGAGCAAAACTATGTTCTTTTAAACACACATTCACTAATCTGTTTTGATATTTTTAATGGAACAATGTGTTCCAGGAAATGTTTCAGTCATATGTGTTTTTAAATTTTCAGATATATTGTATATAAAATTCAGGTTAAATTTTTATACTGATCTTGAACTTTATGAAGTTCAAAATCAGAAATTTAATAACATTCTGAATTAATTGAACATTCAAAAGTTATTATGATGATCGAATGTGATGTAAAATTACATATACTGAGCAAATAATAGATGGTTTGGGTCTTAAAACCTCTGTTTCTGTGCGTAGTTACGGTAAGCGCCATTGTTCAGTTTTGTTGTGCTCCATGGAGAGTATTAAATAGTTGGGAATCACGAAGAGTAATGGAGTAAGGGTTTCCTTATCATAACTAGGAGATCTACATTATATTAAACTCCCCAGTCTAGGAACATTTACAGCATTACTGTTACATGTACCTACATTGTAACATGTATTAGAATGAGGATATTTAAACTGTCATGTGCACTAATGATTAACCTCTGGCACTCTAAAATACTTAAGATTAAAACCTGTACAGAAAGTACAAATCATAACTTACAGCTTATTAATTTATTTACAATCATGTGTCAAAATTGATACAACTTCAGAAATTTCCCTTACAAATGAACCTAATTTTAAAAATTTTGGAAGGTCATTGTCAATTGAATGTCATTTCTGTAATTCTGAACAGATTTTCATCAAATTTCAAAGTGAGAAGAAAATATTTTGAATCTAATTTGTTTATTTGGAAGATTTTTTTAATACCCAGGATAAACTTCAAGAAAAATTATTTTTATTGAAATATTAGGTAAAATTTATATTCAATATAGAGGGAAATTGATCATGAAAAAATCTTTTTTTCAAACTGTGTCCATATTTTAAAACTTTGAAATGGAAGTCAAAACTGAAAGAAACAAACAATTCCCAATAAATTCACATTTATAAACAAATTTCATCATCCATTAGTGACTATACAATTATGATTTTGTTTTATCCCATTTGGCATTATTAATCTTGTTCCTTTTAAAACTTCATTTTGCTTGCTTCAAAAATCTTCTCAGAAGTGTTTGCTTTAAAAAATACATTATCCACAGCTACTGTAGATTATGCACTTTTATTTCAGTTGATGTTTTATTAAAAGCAGCAGGTGATGCTCCTATCATGAAGAAGAAAAAGTGGGCAGTAGAAAGAACAAAGAAGATAAGCTGGATATCAGAATTCATTAAGAAATATCTGAAGTTTGAACCCAATGAATCTATGGTAAGATTTAATTCATCAATAAAGCAATGCTATTTGTAGATTTGTTCCAGACATCACTGTGTTAAAGTAAAAAACGAATATAGAATGTAAAGCATCCATAAAATATACACATTTACGGTATATATACATGATATAGTTATGACAATTAAAATAAAATACCATAGGTGTTAACCTCCGCCCTCTCATCCTATGGAGCCTTTTAAATTTAAGGTAGTTGGAGGATGTAAAAATTTATATAACATCAGATATTTCCAAACTTTCATACTAAATAGACATTGGTACGAGCAATCAGCATTGAAAATATACATTTAAAACAATTGGTCATGGTGCTTATTTTTTTTTTTTAATAATTACGTTTCAACCTTTAAGAAATTTGTATAGATTATATATAGGAAAAATCATCAAAATGCATATATTTTTAAAATCACATAGAATTTTGAACAAATTTGTTTAAGATTACAATAATAGGATATACTTTTAATTTCTGCAATTAAAATATGGGGTTGTGGTACTTCTTTTCAAGATATCCAAGGAAAACCTAATTATTCAATTCATTTCTTTATTAAAATTATTCATACATTTTTTTCTGCCAATTATCTCCCCTAACGTGAGATTTTTAAAGAAAAATCATAATATCTGTTCAAGTGCTTGTCTTGCATTTTTTTAGTAATTAAATAAAATTAAAAAAAGAAACAAATTTCAAACCATTTATGCTATAAAAAGTCATTTGAATTGAAATATAGGCTTAAATTTTGCAAGATGACTGAAAAAGATGATCTGTTTTAGAACCCCCATCTACCTTAAGCTATCTCCTGATAATTAAATTACCCCTAAGCGTCTTGCAGAATTCTGACCAGGACCTCCCTGTTGTGCAAGGAAGGCAGCGAAAATGAAGGTCTTAGTACCTGGGCTGGACAACCCATGGCACATAGCAAGTCTTTAATAGTCACTGCAGAGGCGCATGCCCTATAGCTACGACTATAAAAACCCATTAGTCAGTACAGTTGATGTTATTCTGCACATATTTAGTAGCCTTCCTGCATTATCTCCTGAAATTCCATTTTTTATTCAAACATCTGTCCTTTCTGTAATTATTTAATCAGTCCAATGCCTTTTTACCTGTCTGTGTTATCAAAACACAAATAAAGGTTAATTAGTGTTGATTAGTGAGTAGAGAACCGTAAATAAGTTAAAATTTATAGATCCAATTGTGTCTCCTGGTTGACATATTCATTGCTTTTTATTGAAGTTAGAACTAACCAAAGAGTGTAAAAAATATCATGATCTCCATTGAAGAGAATTCATGGGATAAATAGTAAAAGGAAATAAAAATGAAAGCCAAAATTTCCTCCCCTGCTTTATTGTAAATATATATAATTACTTTAAAAAATAGGCACAGAAATGCATAAAAAGAAAAAAATGTGACATTTGACATTTCATGTGACATGAACACAGCAAATTCAAAAGAACAAACTAGGATCCAAAGAAAACACTACAAAATGTTTAACAAATCTTTGGTGATATATTAAAGGGCATCACACAACACCATGCAGTGCCTGTAAAAAGATGTAAAACTAAAACACTTTCATAGGCTGTTTTTTTTATGCATAGAAATATAGGTTCATGCAAATTTCAAGACAAAAAAAGTCACTATGCAAAATCTCAAATTTCAAACTGGATTCAGGGAGATCATCGAAAAACCTATTGAAAATACAGTGAAATAAAACTTGAACGTTTTACATACTAGTACGCCAAGTAAAAATTGAAACTACAAAATCCAAGATATGACAGGATTAAACAACCGGTACAGGAATCCGGTAAATTTATTTGTAAAACATTTATGCTTTAATAATTTATTTTATCTTTTTTTTTCAGTTCCTCTATGTAAATCAGTCCTTTGCTCCATCTCCAGATACTGAAGTTGGAAGTGTTTTTGAGGTTTGTATTTTTAAATTGTCAATTTTTATACGACCGCAAAAAAATTGCGGACGTATAATGGTATGATGTTGTCGTCCGCGGCGTCTGTTAACTTTAGTGTTACCACAATAACTTAAGTTCAAGTTATCCGATTGCTATGAAATTTGACAATGATGTTCCTTACCATAAAAGGATGAATGGGATTGATTTTGGGGGTCCCTCCATTTTTAGTTTCAAAATTAGGGGCCAAAAAGGGGCCAAAAATGCTACTTTTATGTTTGTTGGCATGATAACTTTAGTTCTAGTTATCCCATTGCTTTGTAATTTGGCAATAATGTTCCTTATCATAAAAGGACGAATGGGATTGATTTTTGGGGTCACCCCTTTTTTTTCGTTTCGAAAATAGGGGCCCAAAGGGGCAAAAAAAAAATCAAATATTGAATTTGTTTCCACTAAAACTTAAATCCTAGTTCGCCTATTGTTGTAAAATTTGTCAAGAATGTTTCTTACAATAAAAGATTGAACCTGATGAATTTTCAGGCCCCCCCCCCATTTTCCCTGTCATGTAATTTGGGGTCAAAAGGGGCCAAAATCGAAACTTTTTTATTTGTGGTACGATTTTGAACATTATTTTTGCATGTTTGTTCTTGTCAAATAGCGGATACAAAATTGAGAAATAATTATTGCAACCCCCCCCCTTTTTCCACTATTACATAATTAGGGACCAAAAGGGGCCAAAATCGATACTTTTTTTATTTGTGGTCCGATTTTGAAAATTTATTTTGCATGTTTGTTCTTGTCAATTAGCGGATACAAAGTTGAGAATTATTTTTGTGACCCCTTTTTTCTCACCTACTATGTAATAAGGGGCAAAAATTGAAACTTTTTACTCGTTCAAACCTCACCAAAAAATTCCAGTAATCAAAACTCATCAATCCACAATAGGCTTTTAAAATGTGAGTGGAAAGTCCACCAAAAGCTGCATGTGTCAAAAACCTTTGTCAGTCCACCATGGGCTGCATGTGTCCAGAACAATTGACTATCCATATTGGGCCTAAAACGTACAGGGTTCAACATGTTGCGGTCGTATCATGCTGCGCTCGGCGAAGCTTTTTATTTAAATTGTTTTTAAGGAAGGAATTGTGAAATTTTTTTTAACAGATTTCACTTGCCAGTGAAAGTTATTGGGCATATTGTTTCTTGGTCTGATTGTATGTTTGTCAAACTGTACCACCTCCAGTTAACCTTTGTATGGCAGTTAATTTTTTAGACAATGTATTATGTATGTCAGATCTTCAAAAAATTCAGAAAGATCATATCTTTAGGACAACACATTGCAGCAAAACTGAAAAATTTTAACAAGTTTGTGTGCAGCATCCATCAGTATCTTTTAGACACATTTGTTTGGTAGTTTTCTTCTGGCAAAAGCTGAAAGGGACTTGCACTCAGTCTGCCTGTCTTTTTATCGGTCACACCTCAGTTTTCAGCACTTTTTTTTCTAAACATTTATAGATAATGAACTAATTTAGTTATTCCGGTCTACCATGATGAGTTACAGATGAAATTGTGTTTCATTCCAGTCCACATTTTTTTAAGGATATTTTATATATATGCCCTTTGAATTTTGAATATTTATGGAAATTTCATTTTCCCCTCCTTTTACTTAACACTTGTAGTAAATGAACTGATCAAGTTAATGTTTTGTTTTGCTTTGCTTATTTCAACAGAACTATTGCTGTTTGAACATTGAAATATGGGGCCAGTAGGGGACTATGTATTGCAATACTCTCAGAATGCTTAATTGTTATCTAATGAATGATCAGCTTCATGTTATATGATCAAGTTATATTCTTTATAGCATTTTATTTCTTTTTTACAGTGCTTTGGTAGTGATGGTAAGTTGGTGCTACATTATTGTAAAACTCAAGCATGGGGATGAAATCAGGAAGGAAGATATACTGGTGCAATTAGACATTCCTGAACAATTTGACAAAGTGATAGTGTAAGCTGAACTGTGTATGGGAAGATGGAGTATACGTCATGATTTTGCCATGATTAGTGCAATGTAATTTTTAATGTGAGCTTCAAGTGAATTTTTGTAAAAACATCATTTTATTATAACTTGTTAGTGTCAGTTATTATAGAAGTAGAACTATCTTTATTCATGTCATTTCCTTTGTTTTCCTTTCTAATGTCAAGATAAGAATCCTTTTGCTGATTGTACTTTTTAGAGGGGTCCTTTTACATGTACAGTCAAGTGATATTGATCAATATTTACTGTGGCAAACAGGATGGATAATCATGTAAATATTTGGTTGGTTGATTGTTTCCAGAAATAAATGTTGTTAGATTCCATATATGCAATATAATTGTTTCTTGTTTGACTCTTAAAAAACAAATAAGATTTGTAAACTTGTCACTGATAACATATCATCCATTTAAAAGAATTTGAAACTTCTATTAAAAAATGCTGTCAATAAATATTATCTTTATTGTTAATTTAGATCAAAACATCTTTCAATTATATTAAGTTCTCTTTTGAATAATGTACACTAATGTGTATTTCATGTAGTTATAAACTCTAATATGATTTTAATTGATAGTTCTTTATTAATTTATTTTTATGTTAAACTCGATGAATAAACATTTTAAAGTATAGATGTGGGTTTGTCATAACATTTTTGATATCATTTTGCCTACTGAGAAGCACTTGTTGCAACAAGCAGGAACTTCTTACTCTTCTGGAAAACCAGAATTCATTCTTGTAAAATCATTGCTGTTTAATGTGTGATTTTTGTGTTGATAAATTTGTTTAGAATTTGATTCTTCAAATGTGGAAGTAATCTTTTTTTCTTCCCACACAGTACTGAAATATATATGCATACTATTTACAGTAGTATTTCTGAATTCTTAATCCTTTAATACTAATAGCAGTTGCAAAGTCATCCCCGGTTTTAGTTTGTGAAGGTATTTTAATCTCCAACTTTCCCCTTCATTTTACCTACTTCCCATATGGGAGATTTTATTTGATTTGAAGACAGGGTTTTTTATTTTGTCTTTGATTTGACCAACCCTCAACTATTGTGGAAGTGTTATGGGTTTTGCAATGAACAGAAGCTTACCCCTTAGGAGTAGTTAAATAGTTAAAATAAGTTTACTGTCATTTTGACACAAGTTTGGGTTTTTTTTATGGATACTATTTAGCTGTGGGGTTTTTTTCAGCACTTTCTTTCTGTCTGCTTTTAATGTGTTTCTTTCAGTGTCAACTGCTTAGTCTTTGGTATTTTTTAAATGTTTCAGATTGAAGTTGTCTCATTCAAGATTAAAGTATACCCTTCAGTTTTTCATTGTGGACTTTAAAAATATCACTGATTACACATATTTTCCACATTTATTGTCTTCCAGTTAAGTTCTGTCTTCTAAAAACTAACTAGAAAATATATCCATGAGCCACAGGATGGCCCTTCCATTCTTGAAATAACATTGCCCCCAATGTGTATTACATGGGATATGGACTTGAACCAAGAAATTAATCAAAAGTAAAATATAGGTCACAACAACCTAATTTTAAGTGGGTGGTGCTGCATGACCAAGACTCATCTAGAAGTGAAATATCATTGACCCCATATATATATAGTATCTCAAAAAGTCCAAAAGCTTTATTTAAAGTCGGTTTAAACATAACAGTATATCTGAGATATGGACCTTAACCAAGAACTTAACCAAAGTCATTCATGCTTAAAATATAGGTCACAGTGACCCAACTTTTATTGGGTGGTGTTTTTAAGAAAATAATGAGATGTGGAATAAGTGTACGCAACACAACCCACAATTAAACGGCAATTTAGAACAAGAGTTGACACTAAAGTATGTCTCGCCTGCCGGCACCATCACAGAACTCATTGAAGGTCTAGCTGGGCCTTAGGAAAAGTTAAGGTCAAGATCATGTGACAGATGACAGAATTCCATTTGACCATCACAAAAATGGCTGAAGTGTGTTCTAGATACAATATTATTGAGAAACAATGAAAAAAGACCAACATTCATTAAGTCATTCATCCATGAAAATGGGGTCAAGGTCACATTACATGGTGACATCAGTTGCGTATACCATAATGCCCATATATCATATGCCTAGCTATAATATTATACTTTTCACTTAACTCAATCATCTACATTCACAAAGTCATTGAACCGTGAAAATGGGGTCAGGGTCACACAACATGGTATCTGTGTAGACGGAAACCCCAAATGTCTGTATGCCAAATATCAGATGCCTAGCTATTTTACTTTTCCCTTAATTCATTTTCCACAAAAGTCTTACAAAGAGGTTTTTTGGCCCAAAAAATCATCCAAGTCCACAGAGTCACTGAACCATGAAAATGAGGTCAGGGTCAAATGGCATGGCGCCAATTGCATAGACCATAACCTGAAGTGTCTGTATACCAGATATCAGATGCGTAGCTATTTTACTTTTCTTGTAATTTATTTTCTACAAAAGTCTTACAAAAAAGTTTACGCAGCCGCCGCTGCCGCTAGAAAGTAATACTTATGTCTCACCTTCAGCGACTAAAGTCGCAGGCGAGACAACTGGACAACTGCCAGCAGCCTGCAACGAGCCATTTGGCAAAACACTGGGTTTTTTTTTCTACACTTTCTTTCTGTCTGCTTTTAATACCATTGACCCCCAACATCTAGTATCTGAGATATGGACCTTTAATAAGAACTTAACCAAAGTCATTTATGCGTAAAATGTAGGTAGCAGTGACCTTATTCCTAGTTTGAGTCATGATACCCAAGACAAATGATATCTTGTGGTGAAATATTGACCTCCAACATCTAGCACCTTAACCCAAAATCTATTATCCGAGTACTGGTCCTTAACCAAGAACTTAACCAAAGTGTTACGGACATACAGAAGGACAAGGGTAAAACTATATGTCTGATCCACATAAGTGGCCGTGCCATAAAAAGATGAAGCATTTCTGAAAAATCTAATGACAAATATAAAAAGTGTATCATTGTTTTTATTGGATTGATGATAAATATACTTCATTAACAAATAAATATGTACAATTCAGATCCAGATCTATGGTATGAGAGAGAAAAGAGTAAATGCACATCACAGTGTCATAGTTGCAAAGCAATAGCATTGAAAAGTAGAAACAACAAATAACATTCATCATTGTAAAAGCAGACTTCCTCAAAAGTTAGCTTTGGCAGTTTATATATAAAAAAGATACAAACATTAAAATTTCAAATCATCCACTCTTGTTTCAAAATACATTTTATAGATAATCCCTTAATAAACAGAATTCTGAAAATGGACAGAAAAATAATACACATAAAATAAATAAAATAAATATTCTCTCTAACATTCCAAACAAAGTATCTCAGACAAACATTAATTTTTATTATGTCTGTCCATTCATTTTCATACATTCATTTTTATGTTGAGCACTTTATAATTAGCCATATCATAATACTAATTTTCAGTGCCTCTGACACAGGTTTCTGATATGGCTGTTTCTTACTTATCTTTTGAAATGTTAATAGTTTGTTGGTAAAATTGTTTTTATATTAGAATATGTTATGGATGTCCTAGATTCTGGGTGAGAATGGGAATTTCCATATGAGAATAGCTCCGTCTTCACTGACACTGACGATCCTACACTGATTGGGGCAGATTTTTACTTTACTAACAGAGTCGCTGTGGCCAATACCAACAGAAACAACCTCTCCTTCTTGATACGTCCAAACCTACAAACAAAATAGATTTTCATTTTAAATAGATTTGAAATTATTTTAAATACACATATAATAATATGCTTTGCTTTACTTATGCTTTGTTTTATTTTGATATTTAAAATGTGATTTATTGTTGTACATCTTCACTTCATGACATTTCTTTTCAAATCTCATCCTCATATCACATTCTTTCTGTCATTTTAATTAAACTTGGAAATGATATCTTGTCTGTATCAAATCAGGACTATTGTGATTTTTGTTTCTCAATTTTGTTACCACATATTTCCCTGACTTTTGCATTACAATTTCTTACAAAAGATTTAATCAGTATGTTTTACCTTAATCATTCTATCATCTCCTCCTGTGACTAAGTATCGTCCATCAGGTGACAGGTCAATAGCATTAACAGAGCCGCTGACGGATCCGTCTAATTCACGAATTCTCTCGCCTTCACCTGTCGTTTCCCAGAATCCTATTTTCCTATCTGTACCGCTGGTTACTAGTTGAACCTCTTTAGCATCATACGTCAAACATTTAAATAATGTGTTAGCGAAGACTATGCCTTTTCTTCTCTTAGAACTGAAATATAAATCAAACCAAGAAATGTAGTTTTAAATTTAAGCCCACCTCTTAATTTTCATGCAAGATTCCTGAACTATAACATCTTTGCAACATTAAGTTAACTATCTGGCATAACAAAATTATCAAAAAAATGTATATCTTTCTCAAAAACTTCAAATGTGGAAATCTGATTTATAAAGCTTATGTATGTGCATGAGTGTGAAGCTAAATTATACAATATCAATTTTTTTGCAACACTTTGAAGAATTTGATTTGATCTACGTCTTTCATTTTGTCGTTAGTTACTCACACTAAGTCCCATATGATACACGTTCCATCATTGCTAGCTGTATGTGCATATACAATATCAACTTTTTTGCAACACTTGAAGAATTTAATTAGATCTTTGTCTTTCATTGTGCAGTGTTGTTACTTACACTAAGTCCCATATTATACATGTTCCATCATTGCTAGCTGTAGCACATTCTTGGTCATTTTTAGTGATTTTGACATCAGATACTGTTCCCTTATGCTCCATCATTGTCTCTGTTAGTTTGACGGTTAACACTTCCTCTCCCTTGGCGTTGATGCCTGGTACAATGTCCCAGATGCGTACTTGTCCCTCTCCACCACCACTGACGATACGTCTGCCGTCTGAGGTGCATGCAATGGCAGTTACTCCTTTACTATGTGCTTCTCCTCTCTCAAACTTTAATTTCAATTTTTTTCCACTTTTGTCAAAACCAAATCCTCTTATTTTACCATCATCCCATGCTGAAAGAAAACAAAACAACATTCTAAAAATCACTGTCTTCAATGCAGTCTTTTTAATCCACCTTCTAAAATATCTCCTTTTTTATGCAACAATAAAAGGTTTATTACATGTAATGCATTTGTAAAATTCAAGACATAAATATTTATTTGTAGCTGTAAACAATGATCTGACTTGTCTAATTCAGGTAATAATCTTTGATTACAAAAGGTGAAATTATACCAGTTTCCAGTTCAAAAATAAATTAAAGTTTGTTTTTGCCTACAAAAACGATGTCTCCCCCCCCCCCCCCCCCCCGTTTCCCCCAAAAGTTCTAAGTTCAAAGGACCATGACTCCCACCAAAATTTGAGGATCAAATTTCCTGGTTATGTGCACAACTACATATGGTCTCCTTCCTATATACTAAGTTTTGTTGAATTCGGTTTAGTAGTTTCAGAGGAGTTGCGCTGACAAGATGATAAATGAGGAATTTCAGCAATTTTCTAAGTTCAAAGGGCCATGACTCCAACAACAATTTGAGGATCAAAAATGCACAACTACACATGATGTCCTTCTTTTATACAAAGTTTTGTTGAATTTGGTTCAGTAGTTTCAGAGGAGTTGCGCTGACAAGATGAAACATGAGGATTTTCAGCAATTTTCTAAGTTCAAAGGGCCATAACTCCAACAAAAATTTGGGGATCAAAATTTCCTGGTAATATGCACAACAATATATGGTGTCCTTCTTATATACCAAGTTTGGTTGAATTCGGTACAGTAGTTTCAGAGGAGTTGTGCTGACAAACTTTGTGATGGACAGACTAACGGACACGACAAAAACAATATGTCTCCCCACAAAAGTGGGGGGAGACATAATTATCCAGTAAGCGAAATATTTTATTTGAGTACTTGTACTTTTGTGATCTTTATCAACAAATTGGTGGATGAATAATAGTACTATGATAATTACTGTTCAGCATTGACTGTTCACTAAGTGTTCAACATTCCCCCATCTCAATACAAATATATTAACATACCACTAATGATTGTTTTTCCATCTCGTGTGAGTGTTACAGCATTACATGTCATATTTGCTATAAAATGACGAAGGATTTCTTTTTTGGTTGCCATGTTCCAAACTCTAATTTCTGAATCCTGACAAGTAACTATAAGATCTGAAAAACCACTGAAAAAAAAATTAATTAATTAAATTTTATATAATTTTGCTATGCATCACAATGACAATAATTGAAGACTTTTTTTCTTAAATCTTTTCCCCATATTTTACAATGATAACATTTGCAGACTTTTATTTCACTTGAACCAATTGACCTATAATTTTTTTTCTTGTGATTCAATACTGTTCTTTTTCATACATTATTATAATTTTATCTGGCATTTTGTCATACACATTTTTAAATAAGGACTACAAACTATCTCAAGCATGTCAGCCACAAATTTTGTATTTTTATTTCTTATATTGACTTACTAAGCAAATGTAATATCTTTAACTCCTTTTGAGTGGCAGGTTTTTACTAGTTCTACTCCCATATCATCTGTCTGAGTTTTCTTTTCTATTTTGAGGCCTGTCTTTTTGTTGATCTGTTTTTGGTCTCCACATCCACCGCTGACATACTCAGCGTAGTTAAATCTGTAGACTTGGGAGTTAGATGCACCAATATAAAACTAAAACACATAAAAGGTGGAAATAATATAACATGATATAATAAGATAGAAAAAAAATATTTGATTTAAAATAACAAAGGGAGGAAAAAGGGATAAAAGAATGACTATTGATCATAAGTTCAAATTAATTTCTGTTCCATTACCTGGTGTCCATCTCCCCGTAAAGCGATAGAAGTGATTGCTGCACATGCTTGGTTCTCTAAATTTTTGTCTTTCCATGATCTGAAAAGTATAAAATATTTCAATTAGCAATTTAGAAGATACAGCATCTGTTCTTACAAATAATAAAAATCTGATTCCATATTTCAAATTTTTTATTAGCTTTGTGTCAGGTATATTTCTTCTCGATATTGTACATCAAATCATAGACATGTATACGAGAACGTAGGTCCATGATCAAATCAAATAAGTCACAACAATTAATCTTAGCAATATAAGTAATGACCTTTTCTTTTCAAACTGGACTTCTTTCTTGTCAGCTTTCTTGTAGAATTTGACCAAGGCTACTTCACCATCTCCAGAACCGACCAAGAAGTCACCAGATTTCAGCAAAGCTAGAGATGTAACACCAAGTCGGAACAGATCCTTCTTTGGACCTTGGACCTGGAAGAACCTGGTCCTCATGTTGATTCCAATTATGTCACCAGTGGAAGTTCCACAGAAGAAGAATGGCTCTGCCATATGGTCTGCCATCTACAAAATCAAACCGAATCATATTTGATATCTATAATTCATATATAATAAGACACTTAACATCAAAACAAGGTTGAAATTAATTTCTTGTATGCAAGTTCAAGTTTTATGTATCGTCTCCCCTCTTTGATTGTTGTTTTTAACTTATGACAAGCTAACATTTGAAAACAAAAAATACAACAATTTTTATCCACTTCCGACTTCAGGGGAATTTGTATTCAATAAATGTGCAAGATATTGAACATTGATCAGCCAGGACAAAGAAGAAGTTAACAAACCTGGATACACCTAATTATTCTCTTAATTTGTCCCATTGTGACATCTGTTGGTTTTATTTTCCTGTTTCCTACATCCAACTCCCATACTCTTAAAGTTCCACTGAAATCAAGATAAAACATTTAACATCTTGTATGCAAATGGGAGATAACTCAGGTTTTATATTATCTCATTAAATAGGGCCAATATAAAGTCAATAGATTTTCATCCTCTCGTCCTAATTTTTTCGGCAGCATAATAAAAAAATAATTTTGGATTTTTTGGCACATGATGATTTTAAAAAAAATTTGGTCAATTTCCTTGAAAATGGCAGAACATTTTATCAAAATATATGAAATTTTTTTTTTTTACCCACCTCTCCATATTTTCATGAAATTTGGATGAGAATCTAGGGATTATTTAATGATGACCAAAACCACATCAATCTATATATTTACTGTAGATATATGTCCTTTAGATTGAAGGTCTCATCTGGTCAATTGGCACAGAGACCTAATAGAGGCTCTTGAACCAAACAAATTTTAACAGTATATTTGAAATTAGTTTTTTAGAATTTTCCCAAATATATGTTTACTAGACATTTCAAAGTTATTATGCCTGACAGACTTGAGAATGACTTAAGATACTCAGAATTCCCAAGAAGGATAAAGCTTGTTTCTATTTATTCAATTACACTTTAATCAAAAGTTTACTAAAAGATTATTGTTTATTGTAACTTACTCTCCTCCAGTTACAAAGATATCATCACTAATGTTAGAGTAAGCCACACAGTTGGTCACTCCAGCACTCTCTACCTGTGCCTGGTTTCCACAAATGGCATATATAGAATTCTTATTGGCCAAGTCCCAAACAACAACACTACAAAATAAAATGATGCACTGAACAGTTCCAGCTTTGTACACTTAAAGAGAAAATATTTGGAAAGTTTTAAATAGTTTCACTGTATGCTTTTCTTCTAATAATTTATCATGTTTATCAAGTAACATGAAATTATTAGGTTTTTGAAAATTAGTCTTTTACAAAAATCAAATCAGTTTAAACTACATAACATTCATATAGTAGCATATTTTAAAGGTGTTGTTGGTATCACTAGAGTATCTAAAATCATTTTTAAAAAAGATTTCTTCTAAAACAATAGGTTATATATCCTTCAACAAATGGTGAAATAAATTATTTTTCCACTCTTATAAATTATATTTCTTTTTGTTTTTAACATGCTAGTCTTGGTAAGGATGTTAATTTTTTTTAAACTATCAAGGGGTGAAGAAATTCCTATTATATACAATTTTTACATGTTTTCTGGGGAACCTGTTTAATTACATTATGTCCATAGAAGAAACATTTAAAATTTGAAATCAGGTGGGAAAACTCACAACCACAGCTTGATTTACATAAGCATATTTTATAGCTACTAACTACATATGTGATAAAGTCAATAATTGACTCTTTCTATACATACCTGCCATCATCCTGTCCACCTAATGTTACTAAGTATTTTTCATTCGGTGAGAAAGCTAAATCTTGAACTTTGACTTTGTGAAGACTAAGTGTTGCTACTTTCTCTTTCTTATGAAAGTCCCAAACAATCACATCAGCCTAGAAAAGAATATAAACAACTCTGTACATTCATGAAACTATGAATGAATAAATATAATGTGGATAAATTTATTTTCCTGTGGTTTAATTTTCATGGTTTCCCTAAAAAAGACATTTCGTTGGATTTTTAATTTTGGGGTTTTCACATGTTTATACTAGAAGATATCAATATATTTAAAACTAAAGTAACATATCATTGGATTCATATTTTTTATGTAAACTTGACTGCTACCCACGAAACCACGAAAATTTGTACCCCATGAATAATAATATAACCATAGTATGCTGTAAGTTATGTTAAAATCAGTAATAATTAGACATGTTAGAATTCAAAAGACATGTAAATATGGAAATTTGCATCTGTTTTCTTCTGCATTAATGTGTTTATACTGGACATATATATACATACAAATAATGATAGCCTATTTAGACTATATTGATACCTTAAATCCCATATGAGTGACTTGTCCTGAGGCTATGTAGTTTCCAGATGGTGAAATGGCTATACAGGACACATTGTTGGTGTGACCAGTTAACTGTGTTAAGGCTTGTGTTGTGACATGTTCTATGACTACTGTATTTCCCAAGGGATATATGATATAATCTCTTCCAGGGTGAACTTTCAAGCCTCCTGTTACCTTCCCTGAAATGAAACAAAAATAGTAGATTTATCAAATTGGAATGGATATAAGCTTCATAAAAAATACCTGAATCTGCAATCTACAGATTATTCTTGCCATTATGCAGAGAAAAAAACATGTTTTTGCTTCCAAAATTGATCGATATCTTCGTGGATCATTTTTTTTAAAAACTATAATATGCCCTCAAGAAAGCAAAAAATGGGAAAGAAGTCAGTATTTTTGTTGTACTATGAGCTGAATTTTTCTTCAACATCTGGTTCAGCACTCTTGTTTTCCTGAACTTTACGGGGCTGTCAACTTTCCAAATTTTGAAATCAAGTTAATCTATTTCAGAGATTTTTCATGTTATGTCAATATTTTTGTAGTACTATTCATGAGCTAAACTTTTCTTATAACATCTTGTTTAGCATGCTTGTTTTCCTGAAATTTCAGTGTCTTTTTAATGCTATTTTTGGAAAATTTTGTATGTCATTAAGCACACATATGACCCACAAGAAAAGCTAGTTTGGTTTTATCCTCAAATATAAACTTATTGTGTCAATTCTTTGCAATTAAGACATTTCAAAATTTATTCTTGCATGTAAAATATGCTTAGATATGTTGTTACTTCAGGGGCATCACAAGTTAAACCTGTCACATATTATCCATTATAAAATAAGGACCTGAAAATTGGTAAAATATGTGAAAATCAGGAAGGTTGTCTGTAACAGCCATGCTTTCAACACCTTTTTAAACATGTTAAAAATAACACTTTTTTCTTTGAAATTTTTATGTTATGAAAAGCTTGTTTTTATTTTCAATAACTATAACAAAATGACATATAATGTACGTAACTTCATTGCACATTTGATCCATTTTGGAAACTCCAAATATTAGAATGCACTTATGTCAAAGGTCAAGAGGAAAGAAAATGACCTCATCAAACTAGCTAGGGAGCAAAGGAAGTCCAATGTTTTCTGTTTATTTCACGAAAAACTGAAGGATTATTGAAAAGTTAATCACGTAAGTCAAAATTAATGGGTCCAACTCCAAGCAATATAAAAACAAGTATTTCTATTTTCCAACAGATTGAAGAAATAAAAAAAAATCATTAATTTCGTTCAACAACAAATTTGCCAGTTTTATAACAGAAACAGAGAACATGGTGAATGTGCAACCCATGCGGTACCTCGAATTATCGAAAACCTCGGTATCTACCGAAAACCATAAAGGATTTACCGAAAACCAGCTAAATATGTCCGAAAACCTATCTGAAAACCAGCTAAATATGTTCGAAAACCTATCTGAAATGTTATTAAAATGTTATTTCTGTAATTATATTAAACTGATTTATTTATAAAACCTACATGTTTTTGTTCCGTTTTTTTTTTTAAGAAAACAAAATATTGGCTGATTAAGTTGCTCCTTTATGTTGTTGACGAAAGGTGTAAATAAATCAATTTGGTAATATGGGCTAATTATATTATGTAGCATTTTATATGAAAATCAATTATGATTAAACCAATACTTACTGCAGCCAAGATAAAATATCTTGCAAGTCACAAGCCTATTTTTTAAATTGAGAAATGCAGATTGGCCACCCATTATAATTTGTACGATTCATGAGTAGTGCAGTAAAATGAAATCTATTTTATATTATTCTAAAAAGACACTGATAAACAAAATAGGTTCCAATAGGCTAATAACTCATTTTTTTTAATCATTATTTCACACTTGAACCATGTTTTATTGTGGTTTTCGGATAATTAATACTGGTTTTCGATAATTCACCTGGTTTTCAGTAATTCGTGCTACCCCAACCCATGTATTTATCAATCATGTTTTACGGTAACAGTTATTAAAATTATTTTAGCTTGTTAGATATTTTATTAGATACAATGTAAGTTCAATGCATCACATGCCTAAACATGCCTCATATTAGGATAAGGAATACAAATATGTTTTTTTTATTTTTTGTTGGCAAAACTGAAACATTATTATAATAATGGCATCTCTGTGTGTTTGTTGCAAGATTTTTTACTTAAAATTTCTTCTTCTTTAAATTATACATATTAAACAGAAGCATACCATTGAATCCTAAAATAGAGTCTAGTTCCAATCTTGGAACATCAATTGGTGTATCTGTCATCTTTCTCCGTTAGGTTTTATCACCGAGTGTTTAGGCTTCAATGCAACAAAGATCCATACAACCTTTCAAAATTTAGTTGTTGTCATTGGATACAAGCATGGCGACCGATAGAAAAGCGCCACCTATTTCCGCAATTCCGTTCCGTGTTGTAAAATTGTTGTGGCCAGATATTTTTAAACCGGTGTCCACTGAATTTTTGTGCACTTTTATTTTGGGAACGCACTGAGATTTAACTGTTGCAAGTTCCGCGCACTCGTATAAATCTATGTGCGTTCACCGACTCGTGATCATATTTTGGTTATTCACTCGACCCAATTAATTATCCTATAAGTATATTTCAAGGGACTAACCATTTTAACGTACTATCAATTCTAAGCGCTTTACTGAACTCGTTATATTTGTAAAACGAAAGGAATTATTGAATTCATATCGGTAGATAAGAACATGAATTTATAGAGTTATCACCCTTTATAGTAATAGTATATTATTAAAAATAATAATATTTAAATATATATAATAATATTTTTGGGGTTCTCTCATAGTCACAGTGAGATAGAGGCCCAAACATGGAATTAGGGGAGGGGGGTTAGTCTATGAGCTTTAATATATTTATTCCATTGATGCTCTAGATAATGATACATGTACTTGTTAAATATATTGTAAAAGTAAGTTTTGTATTGTGCTTTGTGTGTTTATATTTTATTATCGAATCATTCAAATCATATATGTTTATTATTTTCTGAAATTGTAATCGCTCAGAGCTTGGGCACCATTAATTGGTTGAATAAAAATATCTGTATCTGTATCTGTATCCATTTATTTTGAGAGGGGACGCTTGTTTCTTTTTAAATATTGATGACAAAAATATTTTGGCAGCATATAGAATAAGAAAAAAAATACTAGTATTCTGAAGAAAGATTTCTGATAAAATAATGCTTATAATGTCAACAAATATTCTGTTTATAAATAATCAAACAAACAAAACCAGCATAAACCACAGGGGCTTAAAATCTGGTCATTTATATCGACTCTTAAAAATCGACCCTCTAAGTGTAAAGAGTGGAGAAATCGGAAGTTTTGATGCTGTTGCAAGATGAAACTGATTTTGAGTTAAGAATCTCCAATAGTTCTTTCGAATTCTTCAGGGTCCACATTTGATCAACACCATTTATAGAATAACAACAAACAATCAATAACAATATTTCTGGAGGCCAGATTTTATTGCCGTTTATATAGTATTGAAGTCAACAGAACTGAACGAAGTTTTGAAATTAAGAACAAATAAAAACCAACAAAACAACCTCACTAAAATTTCCGTTAGCAAATCTGACGCTATCTGAAATTCTCATCTAGTGTTATTTTTTTTAAATCGCACATATTTTTAGGCATCATTCTTTTCTTTCTTTGTTGTAGAGAAATTTATTTAATATGTAGTGACCATGTTTTTATTATTATTCAGCTTTTTATCATGTAAAAGCTCTGCGGTTATCTGTAGTTAATTACAAATAATTACGTATTCATAAAACTTATATTAGCTAGAATCAATAAGATAATGATTTCCATTTTTTTTTCTGCTGGATGCTTGTTATGTTCTATCGGCGGCGCTTTTTAAGTACTACCGGAATAGGCCAGACTTTTATTAGTAGGACCCCAACCCTTAGGTATATAAACCTAAATATAACACTCCTTTTTTTGTGATCGATCAACCATTAAGTTGGTGGGACAGGAACAATTTTTATGATGATATTTGTTTGTCAATCCCCTGGTGTATATGTGTATAAAGCTTCGTGATGATGATATACTTATGAATAGTAGAGAAACTTCTAACGTGACGGTACGGCCAAATTGCAACGACTTTAACGGTTTTTTTTTGTCTTTTTGGGAGTATTTTTGGTCTATCTTTATCCAGACACTTTGCTTATACTTTTGGTCGGCTGAGTTGATCAAGTATACCACTTTCATTAAGAATTGAATGTTTGTATTTTGATGTTTCATTGGCATTGGCGTGTAAAACGGTTGACCGTAGCACATTTTGAATGAAGCGCGTTTGAACTCATACACATCTCCAAACCTCATTCTTTTCTATTATTCAACCTAAGAAAATGTTAGGTTTACACAGCTGTGTAAGCTAACCCAGTGCCCCTCTAAAAAAATCCCTCACAGACTTTTTTTAGTTTAGTTGAATTTACAAAAAAGAAAATTAATAATAACTAGGAATTAGAGTTACAATTTTCGTCCTTTTTGGACTTATATTTTAATTGGAAAATGGTGGGTCAAATAAATCAAAAAGGTAGGCAGCACTGACATATAAAACAAATAAATGTTTAATATAAAACAAAGTCATTTTTTTTAAAGATCGAATTAATAGACACATGTATATATAACAACTAAACATTAAAATGAACTAAATTTAAAAAAAAAAACACTAGCAATCAATATTTTAACATTGAACAAAGTAGGCAGTAGAACATTTTAAAACAACGTGTTTATTTAATGTCCCTGATCACCGTCCCCGCATATGAAATGATACTATAAACAAAATTAACGGCAAATCTACAATTTTCGTACGTTTTTCTATTCGATGATGTAAGTTGTTTTAAAAAAAATATATGAAAAAGTCAACCAAGTTGAACTATATTGGGGTAGACAGGGGGTTCTCTTCCCCGCTCCCCGTCCCCTCCACCCCCGCTCCCTGCCCCCTCCACCTCCGCTCCCCGCTCCTTGCGCACCCGCTCCCCACCACCTCAACCCGATACCCCCGTCCTTCTTGTCCACCCCTGTACCCTTGCTCCCCGCTCCAGTAGCGTAGCTTGCACTGAGGCAACCGAGGCACTTGCCTCGGCAGAAAAATTGACCAGTGAAAAAATAAAAACATGGGGGGAAAAGATTCACTCTAAAAATTAAACAAAAGAACGTTACTCAGAATGTTCATTGGTTGTTGGTGTAAAATTAAAACAGTGACAGTTGGAGTCAAGTTTGTTATTAATTTCATTAGTCTTTGCTCAACATATTCTTAGGTACAAATGTATGAATTGCGTTCCGTAGCTTTCGCAATCTCTATAGAAAACCGGCATGTAGAGAACTCGGATGCATGTATATAGTGAAAGCCCGAATCCCGCACAGCTTTGTATAAATCAAAATAAAGGATCAAAGAACCCTGGAAAGCCTTTAGCGTTTTTGGAGGCAGGGTAGCCATAAGAACAACGCAAGTTGAAGAGTCCACACAGAGCTTGTGCGGGTACAGTCTCTCGATAAAGTATTTTTTTGACAGCTGTATTGCTAAGCTCAGTATTTTGACATAACGACTAATTCCTGTTGTTAGTACTAATATCAATTCTAATATCTACACATTACATCTTAAAGTCCAGCGATGAAAGAAATCCGGGAAAGAAATGCTTCATGTCAGAACCTGAAACCGAGCTATCTTTAGCACTTGTTCTAGCTAATGCTCATAAAGTTATTAATTTTCCGTCCGTCCAACTTCCCCAAAGTAATTTTTTGTAGGTAGTGGTCCATGCATAGCTGTTCGTACAATAGTAATACTTTTTAAAGAAAACTCCAGAATCAATCATATATTGCCCCTAATGGGTGTAATTTTGCAAAAAAGATATGATATGATATGATGATATAATATATTCATATTCAACAGTTAATACATAGATATAGGAGAATAGGTGGACTAAAACTGTACGCTAATAAAATCAGTGGTAACAATAAAGACTGCCAGCCGCCTTTAATGTGATTAGTCAACCCTGGTTGGCCTTTTCCAATCTGTGGTCCCAGATCCAAAATACGAAATACCTCCTTTCTGAACAGAGCAAGACTATAACACTTAAGATGATAAAAGATGAAGTCAGAGACAAACGTAACCTTTTGTGACAAAGATTACTTGCCAAGGACAGACACATACGAATAAAATTTAAACTAGTTTGTTCTGGCCCTGTGTCGGATAACTTTCATGATTATGAAAGTTATAAATGATTTTAAGTCAAAGTATGCCACATTCATACCTAAATTTTACACTTCAACAAAAATCAGTTAAATTAATGGTTAAAGAGGCAAATATTCTGATTCAAATGTTTCTTTTAATTATAAGCTTTTTGTCAGTCTCTTATGAAAATGACTTATTGACATAAAAAAATCTGTTGTTTTCATACGTAAAATCACATATTTTTTCCGGTAGGGGGGCTTCGCCCCCCCGACCCCCAACCAGGGGGCTTCAACGGCAGCCCCCTGGACCCCTGCCTCGGTAGATATTAAACCCAAGCTACGCTACTGCCGCTCCTTCCACCCCGTTCCCCGCCCCTATTACCCCCGCTCCCCGCCTCCTCAACCCCTGTACCCCCCGCCCCCCTGTCCGCGCCCTTCTATATGGTGTCCCAGATTTGTTGACTGATATACGATGGCCAGCATGAATCCTATCAATATCTGATATACAGGTATACGGAAACACTAAAAGGTAACTGACAACGGTCCAGACAAAAGTGGCGACAAATTAGCTATATTAACTGTAATAACATATTGATGGAGAAAAAAAATATTCCGGAAGATATTGTACAAATAATTTTTCGTACATAATTTTCTATCGTCACCGGTAAAGACAATTTACTACTAAACAAAAAGTCCATCTCTCATTTTTTAACAATCTTTTATTTGATTGATTCATTAGTATTATTTCGAAGCTGCAACTGTATTGAAATCAGTTTTTTTATCTAATTAATAAATATAAAATAGTTTAATTTAGTTAGATTAATGCACCCGTCTTCCGGTCTTTTTTCTTCGCACCACGTTAGGGTGAGCACGTGTTTCTAGAATATCACTATCAAAAATAGTTATAAATCGCTCAGTTGTTGTTCCCATTTCTCAAATTAAATGTCAGACTGCATATAGCAAATTTCAACACATAATTTGATACACCTTTGTTGTTGTATTGTCCCCTTTATCCACATATCCTGATCATTATCTTGGAAGTCAAGCAGGTCGTCGAAAATGTCCAAAATCAATGATAAATGTCATACATGTGACGGATCCGTGATGACAAAGCTGGAGATTTGGATTTTTAGCTGGCGATTGGACAAAAAAGCGGGAGATTTTCAAGCTCACTAAAATTGCATTTCAATGTCAATTGAGGACACTAGCGTGTGCCAAAATATACATGGCTTCACTGATCATTTAATCTCAAACTGTTTATACAATCATCTCAATTTTAACACCTTTACCTGTTAAATTGACGTCTACCAAATTGACAAACCCCTAAAATACCGGAAATGTTTTATGATTGACCAATTATGATTTCTATTAAACTTAAATTTTGTCATGTCTTGAAAAAGCGGGAGATTACACAAAAAGTCGGGCGATGAATAAAAAAGTCGAGAGATTTTGTCTCCCGGCGGGAGAATCACATGTAAGATAAATTTGTATTAGGCTATCTTCAACATTATAAAAATGAAATTTAGCTTCAGAAGTATATGAATTAAACTGGTCTAATTATTTAAATGCCCCAACATGTTGAAGATTTTCATCTGCCAACCTAGTATCTTAAAGATAATCTTTTGTGAAGTGCTACTGGCTTGTAGTATGAACTCACAAGGATAAAAAATAGTTGGTGTTGATGTAAATTCAGATCATAGTTGGCAATAATAAGTTTTAACTGCATACAACTATGAATCTCCTTGCCAAAACATAGCTGTGGTTCTGTATTTTTTATTTGAATTGCTATGATTCTGGCGACAGTCTAACTCATATAAAATAGCAAAAGGTCCATAAAGACTCCTCAAATTACAGATAGCCATATATTCACATAGCTTTATGATTAATGTTTTTTACTTTATACAATGTAGATAAACAATGCCAAGGGTTCCATTGGTGCAGTCCAAGACTTTTACAACTCCTAGACGTCCTTTTGAAAAGGAGCGTCTTGATCAGGAGTTGAAACTTATTGGTGAATATGGATTGAGAAACAAGAGAGAAGTTTGGAGAGTCAAGTTTACCTTGGCTAAGATCCGTACAGCTGCCAGAGAATTGCTCACATTAGATGAGAAGGATCCAAAGAGATTGTTTGAAGGTAATATCCAAGATTTAAGAATGTGTCAAATCTACATGTACTAGTATTCAATGCACTTTTATGCACAACAGAAATATATTTCCAGTTGAAAATTGAAATATCGTAGCAAAAAAACAACACATTCATTCCTGTTTTTATCCAAGTGAAAATTTAATGGCAACATCTTTCCTTTAATGCAAATTCAGATTCAGGTAAGCTTTGTAATGTGCATGTACATGGTAATATTGCATTTGGTAGTTCTTTTCATAAAAAACCACTTATCTCTATGCAGGTAATGCCTTGTTGAGAAGACTTGTACGTATTGGTGTATTGGAGGAATCCAAAATGAAGCTTGATTACGTGTTGGGTTTGAGGTTGGAAGATTTCTTGGAAAGGCGTCTACAGACACAGGTTTTCAAACTTGGATTGGCCAAGAGTATTCACCATGCTCGTGTTCTCATCAGACAAAGACACATTAGGTAGATAAATTATAGTGTACACAGTTCTTAATTATTTCAGTTGCAATGGAATGAATTTAATGACATGTTTTGTATTTGCTAGAAGTGACCATTAAAAGAAGTGAAATTCAAATTAAAAGAAGTTTTTAGTTATATTCTGTATTTACAATTTTATAAATGAAAGATATTTATAATATCAAATATGCTTGAAGTCTACATTCTTATTTCTAAATATGATTTATTTTCCAGCTGAAACTGATGTTTGTATGTTTGAATAGTTGATTAAACACAGTAGACCACTGGGGTATTACTACTCCAAGTCTATCTGTAGTATAAACAGGCCACTGAAGTAACAAAAAATGTTGCTTCATGTTTGTGTATTACTGAGGGTCTTGTCTGCATACCTTTCTCAAAATATGACACACCAGGCCACTGAAGTTACATAATTGTTTCTTCATGTCTGGTGACCATATGAAAGGGTTACTGAGGATCAGCATACCTGGCTCATAGATATGACACATCAGGCCACTAGAGATTCTCTCTCTCTATGTCTGTTGTAGATCTTTGAAAGTGTATGTAGTCTTAAGTAAATGGCCTCAACAGTGTTTTTGATAGGTCCAGCACAAAATCTCAATAATTTACATGAAATTGAATGGGAGGACTGGCACAACAACCAAACATTTCAAAATCTCTGCATCAACTAGCTTGCTTTGTGCCAATAGAAATAAATAAAGACGATAGACAACTTTACTTTTCAAACAAATTAATATTGAAAATAATCAATGAAAGCAAAAAAAATATAGTTTGATGTCACATATCCCACTCCATTCACAAGAAAAATATGCTAAATTCTCAGTACACATGTATGCCAAAAAAGATATAATCATAACAAAAAATATCAAGCCTAACAAAATATATGTGTTCATGAGACACTTGTATAAAGTCCTTGCTAATCTTCTATCCATTTTGATTTTTCAGAGTGAGAAAACAAGTTGTGAACATCCCATCTTACATCGTCAGATTGGACTCCCAGAAACACATCGACTTCTCCCTTAGGTCACCATACGGTGGTGGTGGACCAGGTAGGACCAATTTTCTTGTACCCCCTTTCTACATTGTCAGATAGTTTTCATATGGTTTTCTACATGTTATGTATCCAAAATTATGTCCGATGAAAAGATTTTAGAGTGAAAAATCCAGGTTATGAAATGGTGAATGGCTGGTGGGGAAATAATTAGTGTATCAGTTTTCTCAACAACTACTTTTAACAGCCTCTAGATATTTTGTATTCAGCATCAGCATGGGTCCTGATACTGTGAGATAAGATTTCAAGTTTCAACAGAGGCCCTGCATATAAATCAAATATGGTTCATGACGTGGATTTATTAAAGATTGGCAAAAATTTAGCACCATTTGATACCAAAATAAAATAGACGTTGAAATCTTAGATGATTTGAAAAATAAAAATTCATTTCCATTAATATTGAGTATTTGATTTTTCAGGCCGTGCCAAGAGGAAGAACATGAAGAAGGGACAGGGAGGTGGCGGTGATGAAGATGAGGATTAAACTGACTTTAATATCAGTCTTCTTAATAAAGTTAACTGAGTAACATCATTTGTCTTGATCCATTGTACTGAGTGTAGGGTAGTTACAAAGTTACCATAGATGGGGTATTTTTTAGAGGTTGTTTCTCCTGCAAATTGTTTCAGATAAATGTTAAATTTCGAAAAAATGAATCACCATTTTCAATCCATTTTGTTTTTGATAACAAAAAAGTTATAGGCCCAAAAATGTGGCTTAAATATGTAAATCTTGAAAATTAGGCCCTACTGAAGAGAAATGCAGCCCAACAAACAACATTAAACTAATTCCAGTGCAAGACAAAAATGTCCTGTTTCATATGAGAATACAACCAAAACAACAAATCCAGGCCTTAAATATTAAAAGAGATAGATGTAAAAAGAGACAATAGTCTTGATTGGATTTTGAAAATTGTCAAACACAAACACACAGAGTTCACTAAATCCATCAAAAAGCTTTAAGACTGACTGATGTAGCCATGTCTGACAGTATTTGAGATTTGCTCTTGTCGACAAAATGCAGAAATCATTATGAAATGATACTATCTTGTTCTATCAGCCCTGTCACCAACAGTGAAATGATAGTTTTAGGGAACTTTTAAAAGATGAATGCAAATGTTGATTTGACATAGTTTCTTATCCGATTAATCTTGCTTCAAGAAATCATTGGCATCATGATGGATGTGTTGCAACAAAGCAGCCTTGTTCATTTTGATGATTCAGTTTAGTTGTGTTTTTATGCTCTGTCTATGAATGTAGAGGAGGTCTGTTTATCCAGTTGTCTTAATTCGTGTTTAACTTCAGGTTATAGGAAGTTTGATACCATCAAGAAACTTTATAAACATATACAGCACGATAAGAACAAACATTAAATAAAGCTAACAAGAAAACTAACGAACTGGAATGATCAATCTCGTATATCCAAGAAAAGGGACACACCAGGGAAATTGAAGATCACAATGGTCCTGACTTGGTACAGGCATTTAAAAAATCCCAATGATGTGAGTACAGTACTGGCCATTTGAAGTTGTGTGTGTGTGTGCGTGTTGGTGTTCAATGCCTTCTATTGAGGCAACCTGGGCCACGCCTTGAAGTTGCAACTGCAGATGTAACAAATGTTAAAGACTTTAAAAAAAGGTTAACATTCTTATTCTAAATCTTGAGGATTCTGGAAAAGGTCATCAGACGAGAAATGTCTTCAGATCTACCACACAAAGACAGTATGGAGGAATTGATAGATCTGATTTTAATCAGATTGATGATGATGCAACTGCATACCAAATATCAATCCTATTCACATAAAAACCCTCGGTCACTATACCTGTCTCGCCTTTCAAAGCTTTGGCAACACATTGCTTGGATTACAAAACCACTAAAATTGTACATGTCTTGTCAACTTCATTGTTGTTGGTTGGTCACAGAAAAAGTTGGTTGTTGTACATACCCAGGTAGGTTTACCTACAGGTTAAAGTTACAGTAATGGTACCTTCATGAAACTTAAAATGCAATTACATGGTATATTATGATACGAACAAACAAAATCATACTAAGAATAGACCCGTCTTAACTTCAAGGTTGATTGATAACAGAAACAAGACCAATCGATGTCTGGCCCTGCATGGCACGACAAAACATTGAACCCTGCAAGTTCTAGGCCAAATATGGACAGTAAATAGTTTTTAGCTCACCTGACCTGAAGGGTCTATAGAATGAAAACTATTGCAGACAGAGAAAAGATATTGCGTGCTAAAACCTTCAGCTCATTAAACTCTACGAAAGTCTCCATTGGGTCAATGTCAGATGGATGACCACTTTGAGGGGTTATGACCCTTTAGATGTGAAAATAGTGGTTTTGGTCTATAGATTTGAAACTATTGCAGTTAGATAAAAGCTGTTGCTTGCTTAAAACTTCAGCTCATTGAGCTCTACAAAAGTCTCAATTGGGTCAATTTTGTCAGATGACCCCTTATAGAGTTTACAGCCCTTTAAAGGTGAAAAATGGTGATTTTTCGTATTTTTATACGACTACAAAAAGATTGTGATCGTATCATGTTATATATGTTAGAGGCAATAGGTATAATAAGGCATTAAGCTTAAATCCTAGGCAATAAGATAATACCTAGTCATTAGTGTTAATGCCTAAAAAGAATTGGGCATTAAGCTTAAAGCCTAGGAATTAGGTCTAATGCCTGATTTTTTTCCATGAAAATTATTCTTATTGCCTAACCAGATAATCTGATACATAATGAAATTTGAAATTAAAGGTTCAATATAGGTAAGTTTAGCTGAAATAGTATTTCTTTGGATACTAGTAGGTAGACCAATTTCAAACAAAATCAAATATTATTTATTTCTAATATTTTTGTATTTTAGCTTACCTGGCCAAACGCCATGTGAGCTTATGCCATCACTATGTGTTCGTCATCGTCCGTTAAAAATTTCAGAAATCTTCTCCTCGGAAACCACTGAACCAATGAAACTGAAACTTTGCATATTGGCAAAACGATGAAAAAAAAACATAGCAAAAAGGTATCAATTGGGCATTCAACCATTGTCAAAACACCGAAAGGGAAGGACAAGGACAAAATCAGTCACCACAAACAAGAACAATGTGTAAATTTTCCTAACAACCAATACAGATTGATCTTCACTATTGAAACATTAAAACATCTTAAATATAACATTCGTAAATATAAGAGGGTGTGGATGGGGTTTCCAGAATAGAGAATAATGGCCAAAAAAGTTAACAAATAAAGAACAAAAAACAACTAAAGAATAGAGAATAATGTGAAAATTGACAAAACCCCCCACCAAACCCTTTACAGAATAGAGAATAAAGGGCAAAAAATTTACAGAATAAAGAATTGAGGACACCTCATATAAATAAACTGGTATGTGCCCGACCTACTACAGAAAAAAAAGCTTACATTATATAGTGTTTACTACATATAATTTTATGGAAAAAATTGCAAATCCATAAGGATTTCTTTGATATTCTGATTTGTTTGGAATCATTTGAATTTTTATTTTACATCACTGACCACGAAATACGACGAAAGCATCGACATTATGTACCTTCAGCAGGTCATTATTAATGATTGTTGTGTTGCTGGCATAAATATTTATGAATTGGTCCATCATGTTACGTACCAAAAACTCTGTTTTTGTTTCGCTAAATTTTATAACGGCTTTTTAATATTTTGACCAAATTTATGGCAATTCTCACAGTTTCCTAAGGCAGCATCCATTTGAAATTCTGGGGGAGGTATGGATTTTAGCCCCTCGACAATTTATTTTTTTCAAAATTTTTCGAAGACGAGAATTTTTTTTTTTAACGACAACGAAATTTTTTTTTATTCGCAATTTTGTTTACGCTGTTTAGTCCATGCTCACCAAAACAATTTATTTTTTTCTTTCTAGGTCAAGGACAATTTATTGTTTTCCCCAAAAATTGAAAACAAAATATTTTTTTCAAAAAAATCCATTCCCCCCAGAATCTCAAATGGTTGCCCCCTAAACATTTTAAACTCCAAATATAAATTTACCTTTAAATATGTTCTATTTTCAGTAATAGTGGCCATGTATTTTATCATCTTGTCAACATAAAACAAAATAAAAAAAATTAAAAAAATATTTGATTTTGTTTGAAATTGGGCTAGCCATCCAAAGAAACAGTTAAACTTATCAATATTGAAACTTTAATTTCAATTTTCTTTTCATGATGCATCAGATTATCTTGTTAGGCAATAAGAATAATTTTTATGGAATAAATCAGGCGTTAGACCTAAATCCTAGGCATTTAGCTTAATGTCAAATTCTATTTAGGCATTAACACTAATGACAAGGTATTATCTTATTGCCTAGGATTTAAGCTTAATGCCTAATTATACCTATTGCCTCTAACATATATATATATCTTTATTTCCTCTTGTACAGAGATTCATGAGTACAAATTATATACATTTCATCAAATTTACAACTACAACAAAAAAAAAAAAAGTTAAATGCAATAAAAATGAGATATTAATGCATATAATATACAAGTAATGGTAAAAAAAAAAGAATTATTATAATGATGCACTTTATATATGTTTTTAATATTTAAACAACCTGATTAAATTTAAGACTAAAAAGGATTAATAATTACTTACATTAGAGGGTGAAAGATGATAAATTAATTAATATTTAAGACAAGAAAAAATAATGAAAAAAAAAAATCAGATAAAAATAAAATAGAAAGTGGGTATAGCAAAAACAAATAAAATAGAAGATTGGAAAGAAATTAAGCATTATATAATAATCATTTGGATTACAAAAAAAAACAAAAAAACAAAAAAACAAAAATAAAACATCATTAAACTTTACGTGATCAGTTTGTAATATGTATGAGTATACTTAATAAATGTAGAAAAAAAGAAAAAAAGCGACAACATCAATGTGACTGGTTCCTACATTTAAGCATTTATCAAATTTATATAAACAAATCATGCATTCCAGGGATGAAAAAGTTTACACATATTGTATACATGTTTCACACAGTACTTAGAAAATGTTATACTCTCGTCATCACTATCAAGTTCATATGTAGTACAGCATGCTAGCAGTGTGGCAGTAAATTCTCTGGACGAAAGATTGTTCATGTGAACGCTAAATGATATGGGGTTCAGATTAATGATATCGGACCACAATATGTCTCTTAATTCACTTATGAAATCACAGTCAGTTAAAACATGCTCGAATATATTGTTGCAGAACTTTCTGCATCTATCGCATAGCAGAGTCTCATCGTCTGTTCGTATGATGGCACAAATGTCAACAACATATTTTGCAGCTGTTCTAAGTTCAGGGAACAACTTAGCTACGGTCCATGCTTTATGTACTCTAATAGATGGGGGGGTGGAAAGGGGGGTATTGAATCCCCGCTCCCCGCCTCCTTTCCCCCCGTTCCCCGCCCCCTATCTCCCCGCTCACCGCCCCCTATCTCACCGCTCCCCGCCCCCTTTGAAGTTTCTCCCCGCACCCCGTCCCTATAATTTCACCCGTGGCCAGTTATTTTCACAACGTAGCCTTATAAGACTTTATATAAAGGTCCCTAAAACATGATAAAAACGCTTGGAACATGATAACTATTGCCTCAAGTCTCGATCTACCCCGAACGGTATTCTCTAGATGATCATGACCTTTGACCGAAAACTACTCTGTTACCTGCCACAAGGATACCAATATTAGACAGTCTATCAACCAAGACTGCCTAAATATGCGCTAGCCATTTTCGGTAAATTAATGACTTTAGTTGATTATAGTAAAAATAAATAAAAATTACAGCTAAGTTCCAGACAATACGTCTGACGCGTGTTTCGTCTATTCCAGGCGCATCGTGCAAAGGCACTCTACCAAAAAATCCAAATTGAAAATTCCGAACACTATACGAATGTTAAGAGCGTAATATAACAATAAAACAAAAAATTCCGAACGTGAAAAGAAATTATGACTAAGATCAAACTATGTTTGGGCTAGGAAAAACCTTAGAGCTTAGATAAACCATCAGATTTCATAACAACGGATTTCTTTTTCTTTATCAATATGAACCGTTAGAAAAAAGAAGGATATATATGGAGTGATTGTGCGTATCAAAAAATGCACACAATGCCCACAATATACATAAAATAAACCAGTTTATTAAAGAAATGTTGTTTGTTCTATTTCAACATGTATATCCACTATTTAATATTCATAATTTCGTAAAACATGTAAAAATTAAACCCACATATCGCAGACATACATGTATATTTCTTTATGCGACTGTGTGTTCGGACTTTGATGTCACTTTTTAGCTCACCTGGTCCATGTGAGCTATTGTCATCACTTGGCGTCCGTTGTCGTCGTCGTCTGTCGTCGTCGTCGTCTGTAAACTTTTTCAAACTTCTTCTCCTCTGAAACTACTGAACAGATTCAAACCAAATTTGGTCCGCTGGTACTTTAGGGTATCCTGCACAAAACTTGAGTAGGGATTTTTGATCCGTCGAAAAACATGGCCGCCGTTGTAAAAAATAGACCAGGGGGTCAGACTACTGTTTTTGGCTTGTAAATCAAAAAGTATAAGAGATAGATGAAATCTGATGCCACCCTACTGCTTCAACATCAAAAGTTCTACAAAAGTCTCCATTTGGTCCAAATTGTCAGATGACCCCTTATAGGGGTTACAGTCCCTTAAAGGTGAAAAATAGCGTTTTTTTCATGTTTTTGCCCTATAATATGAAAACTATTGCAGATAGAGAAAAGCTGTTGCTTGCTTAAATGTTCAGCTTATTTAACTCTACAAAAGTCTCCATAGGGTCGAAGTTGTCAGATGACCCCTTGTAGGGGTTACGGCCCCTGAAATAACGTTTTTTCATGTTTTTGGTCTATGGAATGAAAACTATTGCAGATAGAGAGAAGCTGTTGCTTGCTTAAATGTTCAGTTCATTTAGCTCTACAAAAGTCTCAATAGGATCAAAGTTGTCAGATGACCCTTAATAGGGGTAATTGCCCCAAGAATAACCTTTTTCGTGTTTTTGGCCTTTAGAATGCAAACTATAGCAGATAGAGAAAAGCTGTTGCTTGCTTAAATGTTCAGCGCACAAAGCTCCACAAAAGTCTCCATAGGGTCGAAGTTGTCAGATGACCCCTTATAGGGGGTTACGGCCCCAAAATAACGATTTTTGTGTTTTTGGCCTACAGAATGAAAACTATAGTAGATAAAGAAAAACTGTTGCTTGCTTAAATGTTCAGCTCATTTAGCTCTACCAAACATAGGGTTGACATCAAAACCAGGTGAGCGATTTAGGCTCCTGGGAGCCTCTTGTTTAAAGAATAAAGGTAATAAAAAACTACCAAAACTATAAAAAAAACTTGAAGGATCAATCTCAAATGTCCATTGGAAAAGACAAATCAAGGCAAGCACACCGGGGAAATGGAGGATCGCAATGGTCCTGACTTGGAATAGGCATTCAAAGGAAACGTTGGGTTGAACCAAGTTTTATGGCATAAAACCTACCTCTTCCATGTGAAATACGTAAAAATTTTGTACTTAAAGTGTTCACAAAAATTACAATTTTTATGAATCACAATTTATGACCTTACACTTCTATGCCTAACACCCTTTCCGTGTTGTTCCCTAAAGCATAAAAGTGCCTTGATGTGATCGTCTGGTAGCTTGCGATTCCGATAATATAAAAAATCGGGCATTAAAACATCACTTAATGTTACTTTTGGCAAGCAAAATACAGCTTGTATCATAATAGATTAAGAACATACAACAATGACACAATTATGAAGCATGTACAAAAATCTAAAACGGCTACACCACCGACCATGCTAGATTACCACCGCCTGTTCCACCACCGTCCCCCGTCTATTTTAACACCGCTCCCCGCCCCTTCAGCCACCGCTCCCCGCCCCTTCAGCCACCGTATCACCGTCCCCCCTTTCCACCCCCACATAGATGGATGAATAAGTATGAAAAAGTTAAAATCACTGTCTGTAGAAATTCGCTCATACCACAATTGTTGTTCCGTTTTATGAATGTTCATTGAGACAGTCTTATTCCAAACAGGTTTTGAGGGGAAAGTACCATCATCACAGAATGTTTCTACGTAGTTTATGAGATTATACTTGTTTGCCAGTCTATATATATCTGGGATTAGGCCGAATTGGTTGGGAACGCATTGATATCTAAATTCATACAGTCTTGATAGTAAAATTTGCTTAGGTAAGAGTGAATTGTTTAATCTGCACAATCGTCCGAAGAACAACAGTTTTTGCTTGTCGATGTATGCTTCAATGGAAAGCCATCCCAGGAGACTAGTGCACTTATCAGTTCTTGTCCTTCTCGGTAGTCCTTGCTATTGTTTGGATGTGAATTATGGAATGACATTAACAGAACTGAACTATTAATGCTTGAAAGATCACATCGATTTGTGTGCAAAGTACTGCAGTATTCCATAATTCACATCCAAACAAGGCTCTAGTATAACTTAATTGGATTATAATTTTCGAGCATGTTACCGGATTCAACAGATCATTCTTTTTTGCTTGGATTACAAAACCACTAAAATTGTACATGTCTTGTCAACTTCATTGTTGTTGGTTGGTCACAGAAAAAGTTGGTTGTTGTACATACCCAGGTAGGTTTACCTACAGGTTAAAGTTACAGTAATGGTACCTTCATGAAACTTAAAATGCAATTACATGGTATATTATGATACGAACAAACAAAATCATACTAAGAATAGACCCGTCTTAACTTCAAGGTTGATTGATAACAGAAACAAGACCAATCGATGTCTGGCCCTGCATGGCACGACAAAACATTGAACCCTGCAAGTTCTAGGCCAAATATGGACAGTAAATAGTTTTTAGCTCACCTGACCTGAAGGGTCTATAGAATGAAAACTATTGCAGACAGAGAAAAGATATTGCGTGCTAAAACCTTCAGCTCATTAAACTCTACGAAAGTCTCCATTGGGTCAATGTCAGATGGATGACCACTTTGAGGGGTTATGACCCTTTAGATGTGAAAATAGTGGTTTTGGTCTATAGATTTGAAACTATTGCAGTTAGATAAAAGCTGTTGCTTGCTTAAAACTTCAGCTCATTGAGCTCTACAAAAGTCTCAATTGGGTCAATTTTGTCAGATGACCCCTTATAGAGTTTACAGCCCTTTAAAGGTGAAAAATGGTGATTTTTCGTATTTTTATACGACTACAAAAAGATTGTGATCGTATCATGTTATATATGTTAGAGGCAATAGGTATAATAAGGCATTAAGCTTAAATCCTAGGCAATAAGATAATACCTAGTCATTAGTGTTAATGCCTAAAAAGAATTGGGCATTAAGCTTAAAGCCTAGGAATTAGGTCTAATGCCTGATTTTTTTCCATGAAAATTATTCTTATTGCCTAACCAGATAATCTGATACATAATGAAATTTGAAATTAAAGGTTCAATATAGGTAAGTTTAGCTGAAATAGTATTTCTTTGGATACTAGTAGGTAGACCAATTTCAAACAAAATCAAATATTATTTATTTCTAATATTTTTGTATTTTAGCTTACCTGGCCAAACGCCATGTGAGCTTATGCCATCACTATGTGTTCGTCATCGTCCGTTAAAAATTTCAGAAATCTTCTCCTCGGAAACCACTGAACCAATGAAACTGAAACTTTGCATATTGGCAAAACGATGAAAAAAAAACATAGCAAAAAGGTATCAATTGGGCATTCAACCATTGTCAAAACACCGAAAGGGAAGGACAAGGACAAAATCAGTCACCACAAACAAGAACAATGTGTAAATTTTCCTAACAACCAATACAGATTGATCTTCACTATTGAAACATTAAAACATCTTAAATATAACATTCGTAAATATAAGAGGGTGTGGATGGGGTTTCCAGAATAGAGAATAATGGCCAAAAAAGTTAACAAATAAAGAACAAAAAACAACTAAAGAATAGAGAATAATGTGAAAATTGACAAAACCCCCCACCAAACCCTTTACAGAATAGAGAATAAAGGGCAAAAAATTTACAGAATAAAGAATTGAGGACACCTCATATAAATAAACTGGTATGTGCCCGACCTACTACAGAAAAAAAAGCTTACATTATATAGTGTTTACTACATATAATTTTATGGAAAAAATTGCAAATCCATAAGGATTTCTTTGATATTCTGATTTGTTTGGAATCATTTGAATTTTTATTTTACATCACTGACCACGAAATACGACGAAAGCATCGACATTATGTACCTTCAGCAGGTCATTATTAATGATTGTTGTGTTGCTGGCATAAATATTTATGAATTGGTCCATCATGTTACGTACCAAAAACTCTGTTTTTGTTTCGCTAAATTTTATAACGGCTTTTTAATATTTTGACCAAATTTATGGCAATTCTCACAGTTTCCTAAGGCAGCATCCATTTGAAATTCTGGGGGAGGTATGGATTTTAGCCCCTCGACAATTTATTTTTTTCAAAATTTTTCGAAGACGAGAATTTTTTTTTTTAACGACAACGAAATTTTTTTTTATTCGCAATTTTGTTTACGCTGTTTAGTCCATGCTCACCAAAACAATTTATTTTTTTCTTTCTAGGTCAAGGACAATTTATTGTTTTCCCCAAAAATTGAAAACAAAATATTTTTTTCAAAAAAATCCATTCCCCCCATAATCTCAAATGGTTGCCCCCTAAACATTTTAAACTCCAAATATAAATTTACCTTTAAATATGTTCTATTTTCAGTAATAGTGGCCATGTATTTTATCATCTTGTCAACATAAAACAAAATAAAAAAAATTAAAAAAATATTTGATTTTGTTTGAAATTGGGCTAGCCATCCAAAGAAACAGTTAAACTTATCAATATTGAAACTTTAATTTCAATTTTCTTTTCATGATGCATCAGATTATCTTGTTAGGCAATAAGAATAATTTTTATGGAATAAATCAGGCGTTAGACCTAAATCCTAGGCATTTAGCTTAATGTCAAATTCTATTTAGGCATTAACACTAATGACAAGGTATTATCTTATTGCCTAGGATTTAAGCTTAATGCCTAATTATACCTATTGCCTCTAACATATATATATATCTT
Organism: Arcuatula senhousia; assembly: GCA_963971305.1. Taxonomy (NCBI): domain Eukaryota; kingdom Metazoa; phylum Mollusca; class Bivalvia; order Mytilida; family Mytilidae; genus Arcuatula; species Arcuatula senhousia. Next base: position 9,822,100 of record OZ020307.1, read on the forward strand.
TATTTCCTCTTGTACAGAGATTCATGAGTACAAATTATATACATTTCATCAAATTTACAACTACAACAAAAAAAAAAAAGTTAAATGCAATAAAAATGAGATATTAATGCATATAATATACAAGTAATGGTAAAAAAAAAAGAATTATTATAATGATGCACTTTATATATGTTTTTAATATTTAAACAACCTGATTAAATTTAAGACTAAAAAGGATTAATAATTACTTACATTAGAGGGTGAAAGATGATAAATTAATTAATATTTAAGACAAGAAAAAATAATGAAAAAAAAAATCAGATAAAAATAAAATAGAAAGTGGGTATAGCAAAAACAAATAAAATAGAAGATTGGAAAGAAATTAAGCATTATATAATAATCATTTGGATTACAAAAAAAAACAAAAAAACAAAAAAACAAAAATAAAACATCATTAAACTTTACGTGATCAGTTTGTAATATGTATGAGTATACTTAATAAATGTAGAAAAAAAGAAAAAAAGCGACAACATCAATGTGACTGGTTCCTACATTTAAGCATTTATCAAATTTATATAAACAAATCATGCATTCCAGGGATGAAAAAGTTTACACATATTGTATACATGTTTCACACAGTACTTAGAAAATGTTATACTCTCGTCATCACTATCAAGTTCATATGTAGTACAGCATGCTAGCAGTGTGGCAGTAAATTCTCTGGACGAAAGATTGTTCATGTGAACGCTAAATGATATGGGGTTCAGATTAATGATATCGGACCACAATATGTCTCTTAATTCACTTATGAAATCACAGTCAGTTAAAACATGCTCGAATATATTGTTGCAGAACTTTCTGCATCTATCGCATAGCAGAGTCTCATCGTCTGTTCGTATGATGGCACAAATGTCAACAACATATTTTGCAGCTGTTCTAAGTTCAGGGAACAACTTAGCTACGGTCCATGCTTTATGTACTCTAATAGATGGGGGGGGTGGAAAGGGGGGTATTGAATCCCCGCTCCCCGCCTCCTTTCCCCCCGTTCCCCGCCCCCTATCTCCCCGCTCACCGCCCCCTATCTCACCGCTCCCCGCCCCCTTTGAAGTTTCTCCCCGCACCCCGTCCCTATAATTTCACCCGTGGCCAGTTATTTTCACAACGTAGCCTTATAAGACTTTATATAAAGGTCCCTAAAACATGATAAAAACGCTTGGAACATGATAACTATTGCCTCAAGTCTCGATCTACCCCGAACGGTATTCTCTAGATGATCATGACCTTTGACCGAAAACTACTCTGTTACCTGCCACAAGGATACCAATATTAGACAGTCTATCAACCAAGACTGCCTAAATATGCGCTAGCCATTTTCGGTAAATTAATGACTTTAGTTGATTATAGTAAAAATAAATAAAAATTACAGCTAAGTTCCAGACAATACGTCTGACGCGTGTTTCGTCTATTCCAGGCGCATCGTGCAAAGGCACTCTACCAAAAAATCCAAATTGAAAATTCCGAACACTATACGAATGTTAAGAGCGTAATATAACAATAAAACAAAAAATTCCGAACGTGAAAAGAAATTATGACTAAGATCAAACTATGTTTGGGCTAGGAAAAACCTTAGAGCTTAGATAAACCATCAGATTTCATAACAACGGATTTCTTTTTCTTTATCAATATGAACCGTTAGAAAAAAGAAGGATATATATGGAGTGATTGTGCGTATCAAAAAATGCACACAATGCCCACAATATACATAAAATAAACCAGTTTATTAAAGAAATGTTGTTTGTTCTATTTCAACATGTATATCCACTATTTAATATTCATAATTTCGTAAAACATGTAAAAATTAAACCCACATATCGCAGACATACATGTATATTTCTTTATGCGACTGTGTGTTCGGACTTTGATGTCACTTTTTAGCTCACCTGGTCCATGTGAGCTATTGTCATCACTTGGCGTCCGTTGTCGTCGTCGTCTGTCGTCGTCGTCGTCTGTAAACTTTTTCAAACTTCTTCTCCTCTGAAACTACTGAACAGATTCAAACCAAATTTGGTCCGCTGGTACTTTAGGGTATCCTGCACAAAACTTGAGTAGGGATTTTTGATCCGTCGAAAAACATGGCCGCCGTTGTAAAAAATAGACCAGGGGGTCAGACTACTGTTTTTGGCTTGTAAATCAAAAAGTATAAGAGATAGATGAAATCTGATGCCACCCTACTGCTTCAACATCAAAAGTTCTACAAAAGTCTCCATTTGGTCCAAATTGTCAGATGACCCCTTATAGGGGTTACAGTCCCTTAAAGGTGAAAAATAGCGTTTTTTTCATGTTTTTGCCCTATAATATGAAAACTATTGCAGATAGAGAAAAGCTGTTGCTTGCTTAAATGTTCAGCTTATTTAACTCTACAAAAGTCTCCATAGGGTCGAAGTTGTCAGATGACCCCTTGTAGGGGTTACGGCCCCTGAAATAACGTTTTTTCATGTTTTTGGTCTATGGAATGAAAACTATTGCAGATAGAGAGAAGCTGTTGCTTGCTTAAATGTTCAGTTCATTTAGCTCTACAAAAGTCTCAATAGGATCAAAGTTGTCAGATGACCCTTAATAGGGGTAATTGCCCCAAGAATAACCTTTTTCGTGTTTTTGGCCTTTAGAATGCAAACTATAGCAGATAGAGAAAAGCTGTTGCTTGCTTAAATGTTCAGCGCACAAAGCTCCACAAAAGTCTCCATAGGGTCGAAGTTGTCAGATGACCCCTTATAGGGGGTTACGGCCCCAAAATAACGATTTTTGTGTTTTTGGCCTACAGAATGAAAACTATAGTAGATAAAGAAAAACTGTTGCTTGCTTAAATGTTCAGCTCATTTAGCTCTACCAAACATAGGGTTGACATCAAAACCAGGTGAGCGATTTAGGCTCCTGGGAGCCTCTTGTTTAAAGAATAAAGGTAATAAAAAACTACCAAAACTATAAAAAAAACTTGAAGGATCAATCTCAAATGTCCATTGGAAAAGACAAATCAAGGCAAGCACACCGGGGAAATGGAGGATCGCAATGGTCCTGACTTGGAATAGGCATTCAAAGGAAACGTTGGGTTGAACCAAGTTTTATGGCATAAAACCTACCTCTTCCATGTGAAATACGTAAAAATTTTGTACTTAAAGTGTTCACAAAAATTACAATTTTTATGAATCACAATTTATGACCTTACACTTCTATGCCTAACACCCTTTCCGTGTTGTTCCCTAAAGCATAAAAGTGCCTTGATGTGATCGTCTGGTAGCTTGCGATTCCGATAATATAAAAAATCGGGCATTAAAACATCACTTAATGTTACTTTTGGCAAGCAAAATACAGCTTGTATCATAATAGATTAAGAACATACAACAATGACACAATTATGAAGCATGTACAAAAATCTAAAACGGCTACACCACCGACCATGCTAGATTACCACCGCCTGTTCCACCACCGTCCCCCGTCTATTTTAACACCGCTCCCCGCCCCTTCAGCCACCGCTCCCCGCCCCTTCAGCCACCGTATCACCGTCCCCCCTTTCCACCCCCACATAGATGGATGAATAAGTATGAAAAAGTTAAAATCACTGTCTGTAGAAATTCGCTCATACCACAATTGTTGTTCCGTTTTATGAATGTTCATTGAGACAGTCTTATTCCAAACAGGTTTTGAGGGGAAAGTACCATCATCACAGAATGTTTCTACGTAGTTTATGAGATTATACTTGTTTGCCAGTCTATATATATCTGGGATTAGGCCGAATTGGTTGGGAACGCATTGATATCTAAATTCATACAGTCTTGATAGTAAAATTTGCTTAGGTAAGAGTGAATTGTTTAATCTGCACAATCGTCCGAAGAACAACAGTTTTTGCTTGTCGATGTATGCTTCAATGGAAAGCCATCCCAGGAGACTAGTGCACTTATCAGTTCTTGTCCTTCTCGGTAGTCCTTGCTATTGTTTGGATGTGAATTATGGAATGACATTAACAGAACTGAACTATTAATGCTTGAAAGATCACATCGATTTGTGTGCAAAGTACTGCAGTATTCCATAATTCACATCCAAACAAGGCTCTAGTATAACTTAATTGGATTATAATTTTCGAGCATGTTACCGGATTCAACAGATCATTCTTTTTTAGCTCACCTGGACATTTGGTCCAGGGGTAATCGGAAAGAAAGTCACAGGAAAAAAGGTCACAGTTTTGATAGGAAAAAAAGTCACAGGGAAAAAGGTCACAAGAAATAAAGTCACAATGTATTTTAAAGTCCATATTGAACTAAGTGTTATTATTTTTATGTTTAAACTACTCTTCTTTATCTTCTTTTTCGTTGTTGTTATTTCATTTTTTTTAATTAAAAAAAAAATCTCGGAAAAAGAGTAAGATATGAATAAAAACTCATTTGATGTTATTGACCATAATAAAAATTACCAGTAATTTTACTTACAAATTACTCATTTCTATATAATTAAATTGATATTAAAACATTTTATCTACCCGGTATGAAGTTTTGTATTAAGTCTTGCTTACTTTCGCTCTTCAAAAACGTTGAATTTTTTTTTCATTTAAAAGACAAACAGAAAATTCTCAATTGTTTGCTGGTGACTTTTGTATTCTTGTTATTTTCATTTTTCATGTATTATTAATTTACATTTTTTATTTTTATCATATCTATGACTATATCATTTATAAATATTAGAAAAATACAGTATAAAAATACATAATTTTAATATTTTTTATTTAATCATTCAAATATAATATTATATGTATACATTGTGACTTTATTTCCTGTGACCTTTTTTTCCTGTGACCTTTTTTCCTGTGACTTTTCTTCCGTGACTTTTTTTCCTACATTCGGTCCAGGTGAGCTATTTCCATCACTTAGCGTCCGTCGTCGTCGTCTGTTAACAATTTTTCAAAAATCTCTGAAACTATGAAACTATGAATGATCCTTAGGGTGTCCTGCACCAAACTTGTGTTTCGATTTTTGATCCGTCAAAAAACTTGGCCACCGTTAATAAAAATAGACCAGGGGGGTCAAACTACTGTTTTTGGCTTGTAAATCAAAAAGTATAAGAGATAGATGAAATCTGATGCCACCCTACTGCTTCAGCATCAAAAGTTCTACCAAAGTCTCCATTGAAATGTTCAGCTCATTTAGCTCTACAAAGGCTCCATAAGGTTGAAGTTATCAGATGACCCCTTATAGGGGTTACAGCCACTTAAAGGCGAAAAATAGTGTTTTTGGCCTATAGAACGAAAAGTATTGCAGATAGAGAAAAGCTGTTGCTTGCTTATATGTTCAGCTCATTTAGCTTTACAAAAGTCTTTATAGGGTCGAAGTTGTCAGATGACCTCTTTTAGGGGTTGCAGCCCCTTAAACGCGAAAAATAGTGATTTTGGCCTAATAAATGAAAACTATTGCAGTTAGGGAAAAGCTGTTGCTTGCTTAAATGTTCAGCTCATTTATCTCCACAAAAGCATTCATAGGGTTGAAGTTGTCAGATGACCCCTTATAGGGATTACAGCCCCTAAATAACCATGTTTTCATGTTTTGGCTTATAAAATGAAAAATATAGCAGATAAAGAAAAGAGGTTGCTTGCTTAAATGATTAGTTCATTAAGCTCTTAACAAAAGTCTCTATTGAGTCAAAGTTTTCAGATGGCCCTTAAAATAACATTTTGCACGTTTTTGGCCTACTGAATGAAAACTATTGCTGAAAGAGAAAAGCTGTTGCTTGCTTAAGTCTTCAGCTTATTTAGCTCTACGAAGTTCTTTGAATGGTTGACATCAAGACCAGGTGAGCGATTCAGGCTCCTGGGAGCCTCTTGTTTTTCATTGGAATCCTTGTAAAAAACCCTGCCTGCATTTTGAATCAGATTTGCAATATCTCTTTCCGCTTTTAAGAAATTAGGGGCCAAAGGGGCCAAAAACGCCAATAAGTAGTGTTTCTTTGAACATGCGATAGATTAAATTGTAGCTGTTCAATTGATATGATGTTTGTTACCACACAATGAAGGTTGGTATTGAATTTGGGGTCTGTGGCCCCTACCATTTCAGAAAAAAACAAAAGGGGCTAAAATGGGTTTTTTGACAAAACTTCTGTAGAATGTTTATTTTTCATCCGATTTTGATCATTCATTTTTTTAATGCATTCCTCTATAAATTCTGCCAACTAAATGTGACAACTGCTTTGATATATTGTGCATAGTAACCTTGCTAAGGTGGTCAAAATCGGGCCACACCCGCTCGGCGTAGCTTTTAATTGGCCCATCAATTAGAGAAAAGCTGTTGCTTGCGTAAACCTTCTGCTCATTGAGCTTTCCAAAGGTCTCCGATGGGTCGATGATGTCAGATGACCCCTAAGAGTGGTTATGACCCTTTAAAGGTGAAGAATATCGATTTTCATGTTTTTGATCTATAGATTGAAAACTATTGCAGTTAGAGAAAAGCTGTTGCTTGCTTAAACCTTCAGCTCATTGAGCTTTACAAAAGTCTTCATCGGTCAAAGTTACCAGATGACTCCTTAAAGGGGTTACGGATTAAGGGGAAATAACTCCTATAAGGAGTCCTCCCACAACTTTGACTTAATGGAGAGATTTGTAGAGCTTTTGATACTGAAGAAGGAAGTTGCTTCGGATTTTCTTTATCTCTTATACTTTTTGAGCTATAAGCTAAAAATTATGGTCTGACCCCCCCTGTTCTATTTTTAGTAACAGAAGCCATGTTGGTTGGTTGACATTCATAAATTTCACAAACTTAGTAGAGGACATCCTTAAGATCAAGTGTACAAAGTTTCAAAGCAATCCCATCAGTGGTTTCAGAGAAGAGGATGTTTGAAGAAAAGTTAACGGACGGACGGATGACTGACGCTTAACGATGACAATAGCTCACATGACCCTTCGGGTCAGGTGAGCTAAAAATGGGAAGGATGGATTAAAATGTCTAATTTCAAATTTGTGGTAATCAAAAGGTAAGCTTGTTATGCATCAGTTTGAAGATTAATTATTGTAGTTCAGTATAATAATACAAAAACTAGAGGCTCCCAGGAGCCTGAATCACTCACCTGTCTCTTATACTAAAGCCTTTTACCAAGTGTGCAACATGGTCTACATGTACTTAGTAAGTAACATTAATGAAACTAGTTAGGATAGAAAACACTTTTAAGATCAAGAATACAAAGTTACAACGCTTTCCATTTGAAAAAAAAAACCAAACAAACAAGTTAAAATTGATTGAAAACGGTTAAAGGGGGATAACTCTTAAAAGGATGATCTGACAATTTTGACACTGAAATCATTTGTGTAGCTCTCAATTTGCTGAACAATTTTGCAATGCTAACTTTTCCTCTAGCACTTACAGTTGTCAAGATAAAGTCCAACAACTGAAAATAATCAATTTTGACGATTAAGGCGAAATAACTCCTATAAGGAGTCGTCCCACAACTTTGACTCAATGGAGAGTTTGGTAGAGCTTTTGATGCTGAAGAAGGTAGGTTGCTTCGGATTTTCTCTATCTATTATACTATTGAGCTATAAGCTAAAAACTATGGTCTGACCCCCCTGTTCTATTTTTAGTAACAGCGGCCATGTTGGTTGGTCGACATTCACAAATTTCACAAACTTGGTAGAGGACATCCTAAAGATCAAGTGTACAAAGTTTCAAAGGAATCCCATTAGTGGTTCCAGAGAAGAAGATGTTTGAAGAAAAGTTAACGGACGGATGGACGACGGACGCATTACGATGACAATAGCTCACATGACCCTTTAAGTCAGGTGAGCTAAAAATCTGTCAGAGTCAAAATTGGCTGGATTTTGTTTAACAGGAAGTAGATGAGTGACAGACATGAAATCGAATCCCACAAGGTGGAACCCCACCTTGATGATGTCTATCAAATATAAAGTGGCTGTGATTAGTGGTTGCTGAGAAAAGTTATGAAAATTTCTTCACCAAAAACAAATCATTGCTGATTTAACACTACTATCAAGCTATAAATACAAGAATTTTCCAGTAAAATAAAACAATTTTGATATTTGCATATTTGCAGGGCCAAATATTGGGGTTCCTGACTCTGTCCTTTACAAATTCATCTAAGTTCATGAAAACTTATGAAAATTTCTTCCTCGCCCCCATCCAGAGCCCCCCCCCCCACCAGACATTCACCATTTTATAACCCAGATTTTTCACTTTGTGAAATCTGGCCAAAAACCTGAATTTACCTCAATTTTAAAGAAATTGAACAAAATGCATCTGTTGTCAGTTGATGTCCAAATGTAAACATGAGTACCTTGTGGTACTTTTATTATAGTATATGATATATTTCTTTAAATTAATCAAGTGCCTGTATAATTCCACTATGGAAAGTAGATAAGCGACCGTCCTAAAATAAAATCTGACATGCCATCAAAATTTCAACAAGCTGAATCTGTGATAAGTAATTGCTAAGAAAACTTGCAAAACAATTCTATAAATAAATGGACAAAAGTTGGGAAAGAGGAAATAGAAAGGGAACAGACCTGAAATCTAATCACATGATATGGGACCATTTACTCATGCTTATATTCCCCATTTGCCTGCCAATTGACATTCCTAACCCTAATTCATATAATAACTTGGGGTTTGTGCCTTGGCCCAAATGTATGTACAATACTATTGGATGACCCAACAGAGAGGAGAGAGAAAAACTTAAGTAATTGTTATATACACTTAAAAAATTGAAATTCTCAAATGCTTACTCACCATGTACAACAGAAATCAAAATCATGCTAAATTCAGTACGACCAATCCCAATAAATTTTTGTATTTCTCATATTTTTCACAAGCTGTTGTTTTCACAAGGAGTACCTTTAGTGCATCCGGATGTCATAAAGATACTTAAGGTGGAGAAGGACAGTGGTCATGCGACTTGCCCAAAATAAAATGAAATTTGAAAAATATTTCGAGATTTTTGTTTTTTTAGAATCCTTATACCGAGTTTAGGCACATTTTATCAATATGAATAAAATTTGTATTCTTAAATTAGTAACAAAATTTAGCTTAAGTATGGTCAAGGGAGGTAATTTGGCAAAAATCATGAAAAATCATTGTGTTTGGCTCCTATCTTTGCTTGTACATAAAAATCAAGGGAAGAAACCCCACTTTAAATTGATTTAATATGATGAATTGTTGCAAGATCTATGAAATGTCAAAAAATGAGGAAATTCTATTGACAGGAAAAAAAGTAATGGAACATTTCTTATATAATTCATAGTAAACGAGTATTGATTGTGACGGCAGCCGTCACAGATGTTCCCCAAACGAACAAGATGTACCTTAAAGCAGCAAAAATACTGCCTTTTTTCAGTTTTATAGAATGTGGAAATGATATAAAAATATAGAATATATATGCATAATGTTCATGGCATTGTCAATGATGTGTTAACAAACCATCTAGGATAATTAAATTTTGGAGTCCATCTTGGATTTAGAAATTTCACGTTTTTGCATTTGACGGAAAAACTGTAAATATCTCTTTAGAACATTTTAAATATTTTTGTAGTACTTATCAAGCTCTATAATACCACCAATTTTCAAGGTGCTCATCACATGTGTTACTGAGATATGACAATGTCCTATATAATGAACTTTTGCTATTTATTAAGAAAAAGTGGCCATTTAAAAAAATTTCGAAGTCCTAATGGACACCTCTGATGTGGAGCATAACTGGCAACACCAAAATCTACCAGAATATTAATTTTTATCAAATTCCAAGCACTTTTAAATTTTGGCGGCCATCTTGGATTTTGAAATTTCACATTTTCGCATTTTGCGGAAAAACCGTAAATATCGCTTCAAAATTTTTTTTGATATTTTTGTAGTACTCATCAAGCTCTATAATCCTACCGAGTTTCAAGGTCCTGACCACCTAGGTTACCGAGATATAGCAATGTCCTATATAATGAACTTTCGCTGTTTACTCGGAAACGGTGGCCATTTTGAAAATTCCGAAAACGTTGTGCACACCTCTGATATGTGCCCTATCGCTGTGGAAAGTTTCATAAAGCTCAGTCTTCACATCTCTTCGGCTATACCCGGACAAGCGTTTTTTAGAGTGCGGAAGAAGAAGAAGAATAATAAGAATAATAAGAAACGGAGTAAAAACAATATGTTCCCACACTTCGTTTGGGGAACATAAATATTGATACTTTAACTTGATATAACTCGAAAAGTAGGGAAGAAACCCATGAATTTTTAATCAAATTATGAAAGAGTACATCATTTCGGACATTAATGCCAATTTTGAAGAAAATCTATTGACAAATTAATTTTGGGCCCAAGTGCCACTCTCTACTTTAACACAAAACAGTATTATTATTTCATAAAATTTCTGTCATTCTTTCAAACATTTGTGTGGAATAATTTCTTAAATAATTTACATCAATGTCTCAGTAAACTATTGATTTTCTAATAATTAGGAAGACATTTTAATGCAGATCCAAATGCACAGCTTACGAAAAATATGAGAAATACACAAATTTATTGGGATCAGTCATACTGAATTTAGCATATAATTTTGATTTCGCATTGTACACGGTGTTACAGCTTATGATAAAATCACCTTGAATTCAACATTCTACATTTAAACAAATAAACAAAAATAGCTTTTAGTGAAATTTCTATCCTGTTGTTCAGTAAACTGAATAAAAGTCCAAAATAGATTTTCGCTGTATAATATAAATACATGTAGTAACAACATTGTATAGATAATATTTTATTATCTATATTATGATTTAACAGGCTAATTAAAGACTTAACAATACACAGTTGTACAGTAAAACAAATTCAATTAGTTTATGTAAAAAAATCTCAAATAAAAAAGCTTATACCGTACATAAAATAGATGCCAAAGGTACAATAACAGTAAATAAATAGGAACTTTTTACTAAGTATGAAAAAAAAATCTGAATCATGAAAGTTTGATTTAAAGACAAAGAAAAAAGAATATTATACATGTATAGATGTACATGTATGTAGTTTATCTCTTGAGACAAAAATAGTACCATATACCAGGTATGTCAAATTTAAAATTGATAAGTTAAAGCTTAACACCAGTGTCAATGGAATATCCACTTCAGATAAGGTATAAAACATAAAATAAATAGCACACATAAGTTCTTATTAATAAATATACAGCACTGGTAGTGGTACTATCATGGCAAGGGACATATATCTGGGGTCACAAAGCTGAAAAAATAAGAGAAAAACATTGTCATATGTCTATTTTGCAGAGTGGTAAAATGTCAAAATGTGCCCAAAAACCAATTTGGTTTAACTTAAATAAGTTCTATTTTGATTTCATGCAATTAAGTTGACCCAATAATTGTTTTTAAGCCCAAAGATAGAGCATTTGACTTTTTTTAGAGTTCTAAAAGACATTTAAGAAAGTAACTTGGTCATTTTTTTGGTAATGTAAAATAAACCCTGAAATCACAAGTGTTCAATATGGTTCTGTATCAGATTTGTTAATGATACTGGTCCCACAATTGCCATTATTTTTTTGTGTTTATTTCATTGTATTTATTGATACTTTTTTTCATTTAAAACTTGGTTTAACCAGGGATTAAATAAAACTGATTATTGAAAATTTTACTTAAAAAATTTGGACCATCTTTACATTATTCAATATAAAATTAATATTTGAAGGGTGATTGCCAAATATTTTGTATATTATAATTCCTGAATAATTTCTCTTTCCAATGATATAGATATTGTGTAATTTCAATTAGTGAAATTTGTGTTAATAAAGAAAAAAGTTGGGGAGGCATAGAAAAATATTGAATTTTTGTTAGTTTGTATTGGATGTTGCTCATCCCCTTGTTTTGGACATCCCTGGTTTAACCCACCATTTCTTATGAAGTGCCTGTAAGTCAGGACCATTGCAGTCTTCAATTTCTCTAGTGTATCTTCCACTTGATTTGTCTATTCTTCTTGAGCATATATCAGATTGATCATCCCAGTTTGGCAGTTTTGCTATTACCTTTATAGTTCTCTTGTTTACATTACATGTAAGAATGACTGAACATACCTATGTCTGGCCTCATCACAATATAGTCTATCTTTACTATAGTACCGAGATATAAAATTCTTATCAAATAAAAATCTATTTTTAGATATAAATTCTTCAAAGTTCAATTCTGCAGGAGACTTTTGAACAGCATCAGTTACTATGGAGATGTAAAAGGTTGTTATTGTTTCATGGTATCCAAACTTGACCTGAAAAAAAATGTAACTAAATCTAACTACATGCACAAAAGAATTACATAAAAATCTGCATCTAATTTTACGTTTATCTCAATATTTGAATACATGTACCTTCAATAAAGGTCAGAAACATAAGATCTTGTCAAAAAAAAATAAATAAAACAATTTGTTTTTTAAAATGAAACTTGCAAATCTTCTCAGCATTTTTATTTATAAGGTTGTAAATGTGTGCAGGTTTCATCTTTATTTTGTATTCTTAACAAGAGGCTCCCAGGGCACTACAACATTCACCTAGTCATATGGAATAAGAGGTTTAGATTGAAATCTCATGCACAATTTAAATCTTCATTTAAGTAACTTACTTTGTCTTTGTTCTGTTCGTTAAATCTTTTTATTCCTTCCCTTCAATAAATATGAAAAAATGTTGTTATTCTGCCCCCAAAGAATCATGAAATAATATGACAGAGCCTGTTAAAAATTTGGTTGTACAACTTCTTGAAATTGACACCAAATTTTAAAATTTCATTATTTATTCATTTACATCCTATTTTCATTGCCAACTTAAACTTTTTAGGGTCTAAAATGGGCAATTTTTAGTAACAGATTTCTCAGCTTCTACTTAAGGGAATGATTTTGAATTTGGTACACAGTTATAGCATAATTAGTTGTATCATGCCTTCCCTATTCGGGTCAGTAGGTCATCTTTTGTTTTTGTTTTCTGAATGGTTGATTGGGGTTATGCTTAGATTGACTTGGTGCAACCCCTTGTTGTTTTTACATTATGCTGTTGTCTTCAGTATCTCCTGATTTTGTCCTTGCTTTTGAACTTTTGGGATTCAAATACCCCGTACATACATTTTATGATGAAACTATTCTGCTAGTTTAAACATTTTGTTAGATAAATTTCTCAATTTAAAACTTTTATCTCTGTTACATCAGAAGCCTTTACACTTCCTCTGAGAAAAGTTTTCTTTACCTGATGTATGGGGTTGCTTTTTCTTTTCCATACTCTGTTATATAATTCCAGGCCATCCTTAAATGGGCTTCATGTGTCCAATCTTCATATGGCAAACTAGCATCTTCAAAGGCTTTAATAAAAATCTCATCACCAACAGATCTGAAAGACCTGAAAACAAAAAACACATTAAACAGTCTTAAGATCAAATGATTCCTGATTTGCTTATTTATTCAACAATATAGGGAGAAACTATACATTTATTTCTACACTGCTGAATCTATAGTGAATATCATGAAGCATTACATACAAAGTTTCATAAAAATCATGAAAGAACTATTATTGAAATATTTTCTGTTCAATACAACATGTGATGACATAAATCCACTATTAATACTAATGCACTTATGTGGCTCAACTTTGTAATTGACCATCTCTAAAATGCATATTCTAGACAAAACATGTATCAAGCACAATTTATTAAGTTTTCCAGACACTTTTGGAAATTTTGATGTAAGGTAATTATTTGGAAGCATCACTTTATGGCTTTTAAACCAAGAACTTTTTTCATGTTTCAGTAGTATCTTACTTCACATAATAGAGTAATGAATCAGGGGCATCATCTGCAACCGAGGCTTCAAAAACATTACCATACCAAACATGATGGTCACCAACAGTGTGGACAGAATGTGCTCTACACTGCATCACAGCAGCACAACCTGGGATGATGGGGATTCCCTGCAAAGGTTAAAATTTAGGTTATAATGTGGTGGTCATCAACTGTGTGGACAGAATGTACTCAACACTGATTGCTGGATGCCCTGAAATGGTTAATATATAGGTTACTACAAAATACACAGATACATGTACATTTCATTACAGCAGCATACCCAGGGATGATGGGGATTCCCTGAAAAGGTTAAAATATAGGTCACAAATAGTCATTCACTTTACCATAGCAGCACAACCTGGGTTGATTAAGATTTCCTGAAAAGTCAACTTATACACTGTAGTATCATAAATAAACAAGCAAATATTTCCTTTACTTTACACATACATACAGGAATTGAATAATTTTGCTGCAATGTGTCTTGTTTTCATTAGTAGGTATACAATTTTTTATGAAGATCCAACATTTTGTTTCTTTAAAAGAAAAAAAAATCAAATTTTCCAAGACAGAAAACCTGCGGTAAACACAGGCATACATGTACATGTATGTACAAACAGCTTCTCTCTTTGTTTGTGGGTGATAAAAACATTCAATTTTAGCAAAGGGTTACTGTCTAAACTGAACTCCATTGGAAGTAAAGGACTTGTTAGATAGGTTTATGTGTATTCTGGGCTAGTCTACTATGTTTCACTGAACTTTCAACCAGGTGTGAAATCTCAGAATCACATGTTAAATTGAGAGGTGGAAAAATATTGACATCATAACAATACATACATCATGTCCCTGTGTATGTGGTACTCTGACAAACTGATCCACATCATCATTAACATGCTTAGAAAACTCCATTCCATATGATACCTGTAATGAGCCATACAAATAGTTGATGTAAATTCCAACTCATTTCTGCTAATCTCAAGGAGGCAATAATTGGTGAGAATTAATTTGAATGAACGTTATAATTCTTTTTCTATCAATAAAGTGTCTTACTAAGATTTGGAAAATAAGTTACCATTTATTGCCTTGTCAAACACAAATTATTAGTCACTATTTTAAGCTTTAATTGATACAAAGAAATCTTGTCTAAAAAACATTTGGAGTATCATTTTAAACCAAAGTGTTACGGACGTACGTATGGACGGACGGACGGACTGACAAGGGTAAAACTATATGTCGGATCCACATACGTGGTCGGGCCATAAAAATCACGTGGTTTTCCATAAAGGCTTTTCTTGGACCTGATGAATGGGTCGTGCAAACATTAAATCTGATTGGATATTGATGAATGGTCTGACTAATGTTGCACACAGCTTCCATCTAATTGGGTTTTCCTACTGTGACGATTTGCGGTTTTTGTTATTTGCGATTGGCTTGTTCATGACGACGTAAATTTTCATTGTTGTGTCAAAAAAGTCCATCTAGTTAAATCGGATGGGTTGTATGTGGAAAATTTTTTAACTCATAACCAAGACAAATCCTTCAAGTTATTGAAGACACTAAGTAGGTGAATGGTGCAAAAATGACTATCTTCCAAAATACTTATATTTACCTGGTTACTTGACAAAACATGAATTGCAAAGTGTTGTGTTCTTAATAACAAGTCATGCATCTTACTGAAAAAAAAATTAATTCAATTGTCATTTGGCTGATCATAGATGGCAAATCTTTTTTTTTCAAAGATAGCTTTTTAAAAGAAATGGGTTTTTTTGGGTTTTTTTTTTTTTCAACAGAATGTAGAGATTGAAGTCATTGTACTGAAATTAAATATATTTTGGCAAGATAAAACTAAAGAAATCATCCACTGCCGTCTAAACAAAAACAATGGATACCCATGTTAACAAGAGTCATGGTCTCATGGATTATTTTTTCTAATATGCCATTTCTGTGTTTTGCTTAGACCTACAGTGAAAGACAAAACGTCTGCCATTTTTTATGTTTTGTGTGAAAAACATATTATGACGTTGCTGGTTTTAGCGTTAAAGTAACTGTGATGTCAACCTAGTATATATTGTAAATTTACACACAGCTTATTGACATGGTTTCCATTGTTCGTGGGTGTGGTCTTAATTAGAATTTCAAATCTTATTGAACTGTAAGAAGGCGCACATGTTAAATCAAGACCAAGTAAATCCAAAAAATTTGAAAATTGTTGGATTAACAGTACTAATGGTCAACATTACACACCTTGGATGATTTACACAGAAAGATACGATCGGTGGATGATATGACACATTGGTAAATGATGTACACGTTATCCCTTTGTTCAGCCATCTGTGTTTTAGGATGTCATATTCTGCTGTCGTAACAACAACCACTGTAAAGAAAATGAAAAAATACACCATGAAAATTGTTGTATGTCAACTTTCATAGTTCTATGCATTAATAAGAATACATGTATCTTAAAAGCACATTCTTTCTTTCTGCAATCAATGTTAAATTGATTTTACAGAAATTTTAGTTTGTAAACATTCTATTACATATGATTGTAAAGTATTATGATGATGCTTGCTGTCAACATTCAAACCCAGGTTGTTCCGCATGTACACTTTTGTTTGTTAAAAAGATCGTTGACCCAAACAAAACAGAAGTCATCCTCATTTGGTTTTATATTTCAACCCAGGGAAAATAATCTACCCAGGCTGCCTAGGGAGGGAATGTACAAGATCCCTATATCAAACTTCTTTCATGGAAAAATTTACTAAAACCTGATTTGGAATGGATCAATAGATGAACAGAACAACAAACAGACTCCAGTATCATATGCCCCTCTTCTTTTTAATTTGTAAAATTTATAAAAAAGTATAAGTCTACATGAAGTAAACATTGTCAAATTAATAAAACAAGCTGGTATCATGTAATCTAAACAGAGAAATTGATTCCTAGGTCTTTATTGCATTTCAGCAAGTTGATCATGAATTCAACATGTCATCAAAATTACAATTTTGTATAACATCATCTCATTACAAGCAGGATTATATTTTATTAAATGTGTTTGTAATCACAGTTTAACATTTTGGTGTTTAAGTTAATTAAGTTTCAGATAACACAGCACAAGAGGTTTTTCTATTGCTTGAAGACAGATTGACCTGACACCTATCTCAGTTTTGCCTTTGGTGGCATAGAAAAAAAGTAAAAAAATTCAAATTGTTATCAAGGTCATAATAAAACATTTGATACTGTGAGCAAGCTCACAAAAAGGATACCCCCGCTTCATAAGATATTCGAGAGCAATGCCAATTCCTATGCACATCTTCATGTGATGTACTTACTTCATGTAAAGTTTGTACAAAATCTGTCAAGCTTTTTAGGAGGAGTTGCGCTTACAAGGTCTCCCATTGAATACTATACTTAAAAAGTCTTAGTCAAATTATCTTCCCTGAATGATATCAAAGAACGATGAAAATCCTTAATGCTATCTACATATGATTTACTTCCTTCATGTAAAGTGTCATTGAAATTGGTTGAGCAGTTAAGGAGGAGTTGCACTTAGATTTCTCCCATTAAATACTTATATTTAAAAGTCTAAATCCAATTATCTCCCCTGAATGATATCCGAGAGGAATGAAAATTCTTATGCACTTCTACATATGTTCTTCCTTCATGTAAAATTTCATCAAAATCCGTTGAGTTGCTTTGGAGGAGAAGCACTTACATGGTATATGGACAGACGGACAGACAGATAGGGTGATTCCTATATAACCCAAAACTTTGCTCGCAGGATCTTTTTCAAAATTCTTTATAATATGGGACAGGGGTGCAAATTTTATTTTTTATCCATTTTGATTCAAATACCCTGCCATTTATAAGGAAATTGACCTAACATGGACATAATTAATTTTGCCAAAAAATGAGTAAGTTTGGAGGTAGCTAAAAAAAAATTGAAGTGGGATGGGATGAAAATCTAGGATATTTATTTATATTGGCCTTCATAGACCTTAATTGCTTTTTTCTACACAAAATAAATCAACAATCCTCAAACTTTACAAACCTGTTTGTGGTACCTTGCCCATAACTTTTTTGTAGAGCAGATCTACTGCTGATTCTGTTTGTCTGTCTGTTTTCTGTATTGGTTTCTCTGAAACTGCACAATAATTCATAAAGAGGTTATCTGTTAGACCATGTCTGCAGATATAACATTACAATTCAAACAATCTGTATTGATATTGTAAAGATAGAGTCTACCATAGAAGATGTACATGCATGACATGTATGTCACTAAGATATCCAATATTCGTTGAGCCACACATACATGCAATAGACATACATTTGTCATGAAATCTTCTTTACCATAAGATTGCATAAATAAAACAGTGGCAGAAAGGTTTAGATATAGGCTCATGTTCATGATGTTTAAAAATATGTACAGTGACCATATTATGTTGCTTCTGCTTAATTGGCAGAAACATAAATAATACAAATAAGACTCAACTCATTCAAATAGAAATGCATTGAATTATCCAAACAACATCAAGGTTTTTGGAATTTCATTTTACCTTAAACACAAATTAAAGAGTTTGTTAGGAAGATTTATTTTCTGACCAGGTCTGACCAGGTCTGACCTTTGCTATTAAATGTAATGATTGGCAACACCACAGTATTTCAACAAGTAGGAACTGCTTCCAGTTTAGATCACCTGAGATCACTTTTGGTTGATACCAGTTTGTGTTGGTTGTTGTTAAGGTTGTGTTGCCTGTCTTTTGGTTGATATCAGTTTGTGTTTTAAGTGAACTTTCCCTGTACCTATTTTCAGATCCTATCTAGATTAGAACACTGTTCATTATGCATTTAAGGAAAATTTGTATTTTTACATCACTTTATTTTGTACAACAAATCATAAATCCTTATTGGACATTTTACCTTTTTTACAATAACATCGTATAGTTTGGTAAGAAGTCACTGTTGTTCTTCGCAATAAAACATTGGCCATTAATTGTATTACCTCCATTTATAACTGAAAAAAAAACAGTCAAAAATAAAGGCTTGTAGAAGGCATATCAGTTCAGCCATAAAAACAATGTGATATGATATCACATTGTTTTTATGGCTGAACCTAGAATGAAAAAGATCAAAATAGTAATAATATTGCTTTGTTTGTTATTTACAAAAATCCAATACATATCTTCATGAATGAATGTCATTCTCCAGTGGTTTTTTTTTTATTATTTGGGGCGGTCAACATGGGTGGTGCCTAAAATGAGTAACCTATACCTGTATCACCCAGGATGGTTAAAATTTCACATACCCACTTCGACTGTAGAGAAAACAATGTCAACCATTGCAGGCCTATCAAGTTTTTATGAGCTGCTTGCGTGAGATTTGCTAAAAAATTGAAAGATCAAAGGAAAAAATTAAAAGATCAAAGAAATTTGCCGCCAAATTGCTGACAAGATGCGTGAGTCTCACGCGAGTTGCGTGACACTTGACACGTCTGCCATTGTAACATTTGATAAATGCCTTTTAGATATGATATTAATTGAATGATTTTATACCTCCAAACAATAAAATTATCTATTCATAAAATTTTGGGGAAATTTGATGTTTTTACTCGATACTGACATTGAAATTTTACCCGTACTCGATGACATACATAGCTTTTTCTAATGAAATAGGAAACAGATTGGTTTAAAAAATTACTTAAAAGTTACAAAAATATATCAGCAATTACTGTATGAAAGTTTTATTTAAAAACAATAATTATCTGTTTTGTACAGTAGATTTAAATATATGTAGCCAGCCTTTATCCCTGAACAAGGGAAGTACTTCTTTGGTTCAGAGGTAGAGCGCCTGACTGTAAACCTAGAGGTCCCGGGATCGAATCCCGCTCAGGACATGTCGATTTTGTGAAGTAATTCATGCTCTCCGGTTACATTGGCGCCCAACTAAAAAACCCACGATGGTTAGAACAGGAAAACTAGCCAGGGTTAGTTGTGTTAAGAGTCATACATTGAGGTATGATGACTCTTGAGGAGGGGGAAGTGTAACAGGGTTGCCCCCCTTCGTACATTAATTAGTAGATTTAAATAGCCAGCCTTTATCCCTGAACAAGGGAAGTACTTCTTTGGTTCAGAGGTAGAGCGCCTGACTGTAAACCTAGAGGTCCCGGGATCGAATCCCGCTCAGGACCAGGGTTCTCATTAAGTGCCGACGACCGGCGATTTCGCTGCCAATTTCTAGATTAGCGCCGGCTACTTTACTTTCAATTTTTTTTTTTAAGTTGTGAAAAAAGTTTAATATGACATTTCGCGAAAGTAAACATTCAATCGCTATCGATCCGACGCTTTTATGGGCCGTAAATGACAATGTCTTCAAAGCGCGGTTACAATTCAGGATTACGGAAAATGAAGTCCGGACACGGTTTGATTTTATAATCCATTTATCTTTTCCGGTATGGATGGCGAGCATGGGTGATGCCCCATCACTGGCCAAAGTGCGGCGAATAGACAGCTTTTTTAAGCCAAAAACTCAGGGTGTGTGTAAAGAAATGAACACATTCAACTCAAGGTCCTAAATAGTGATAAACAGCAAGAATTAAATTTTGTAGGAAAATGTCTATGTGCTTTTACTTAAAGAAGAAAAACAATCAGTGTTAGAAATTTTATTAATTATATTTACTACAATTTTCAAAGTCTTAAAATTCTTGATACCATTGATAGATAACAATCATTTGTTGCTGTGCTGTGCCTGTAAAATGTCCTGTATCTGCATCATCATGGTAAGTTCATCCTGAATTTCTTACAAAAGAAATATTATTTGGTATAAGAGTTGACGAAAAAAAAACAAAAAAACAAAGGATATTTTGACTTTACCCCAGTTTTTCAGGAAATATCACTCCCAAAAGTGGCAAATCCATTGCAAAACATATCATCAAAATATGCCTAGATTGGCCCCAGAGGCTATCTCCTGCAATGTAAATTCCAAAAATTTGGACCCCCGGCAACACGATAAAGGGGGGAATCCCCCCTCTCAGGCTCACCCCCCGTCGAGCCGCCGGCCCTCCGTTCAGGCCTTCGGCCCTCATGATTCTAAATGGCACCTCTTACTATTTTAAATCATCCTTCTACTTCAAATTATACTGAGAACCCTGAGGACATGTCGATTTTGTGAAGTAATTCATGCTCTCCGGTTACACACAATTTCACTTTATACTGAGGGGACCTACCGCGATTTGATCCAATGTTTATGAATGAACCATACCCAGTGAAAATCCGTTGAGTGACCACCATGATCAAGATGACTATACTGTCACCTTTAACATTGTAAATCTGTATAATTACTAATTCATTGGAAAACAATAAATTCCAAAATGATTCATTTAAGAAGCTGTCCATGTAGAAATCAGGCAAAAGCCTACAGAAGCTGGCACATGAAGAATTTTATCCCAGCAAATTTATTGTTTTAATGTATTGTTGGACTCATATGTAAAACAAAAATCACCAGGATTTGTTTGAAAGCAACATGGATGACTTGTGATTCAGCCTTAAAGTTCATGAGCAAAGCAACCAAATTTTGCAAATATGCAAGAGTTATCTCCCTTTTTCTGCATAATTTCAATGCATTCTATATAAATTATATCTAAGTTATCACTTCAATAAACCAAAAATCTGCATTTGTTTTGGGGAATGGATGTTAACCTGATGTGAAATCAATGAAAATTTTTGAAAAACAAAATTTGTCATGTGCCAGCTATTGCCTGAGTTTGCTTGGACAACCTCTTAAAAGTTGACAATACATTTAATGTAAAGCCAATACTTATGATGACAATCAACAAAATTTGGGAAACAGGATGTCATCTTCTTCACCAAGCTGGCAAGCATGTGATGAATCTAAGTACTATGTCAATATCTAGATAGCTGAATCTTTAATTCTACCTTTAATGAGTTTTATATAATTATATAAAATTTCCCTGTAAGTTGACTGTAACGTTCATAAATTACTTTTCTGTTCATACACTTTTAAGGGGAGGTAATAACTAAGAAGAAAACTGCTATAAAATAGATTTTATAATCCCGGTAACATCATGTGAAAACAAACATGTAAGGAAATTTGAACAATAGTCGGATTTTTTTAGTAATCAATTAGATTTACTATTTATAATTATTCTGATTTATAAAACAAGTTCATATGATTTCTTCAAATCTGTAAATTTCAACATCGTGCACATGAATGTTATTCATAGGAATAAAATAAACCTGCAAATCTCTCAGTTTTATGAACTACCCATTCATGAAAGCTTGACGTAACCCTTTCATCCTTGGCAGGTCATAGGTCGTCGAGGAAGGATATCCATTTTCTTCTGTTCTGGACAAGCCTGTCAATTTGCCCCTGTCCTTGCTGTTTACTAAACTGTTCAGTAGATCTTCTCCAAGAGTTTTTTTGATCGACCTCTTTTTCTCTGCCCTTGTGGGTTCCCGTGACCTCAGAGTTTGGTTGGCTATGGTTGATTTTTGCTTTTCGTAGAATATGATCAATCCAGGACATTTTTTCTTTTGATCTTGGTATCAATGTAAAGTCAGTAAATCTTCCCTCTTCCAAAATTCTGCATTTAATTAATGTTGTCTCTCCAGTAGATCTTTAGGATTGTTCTCAAGCATCTGTTGGTAAATACTTGGAGCTTATGAATTGCAGCTTTTGTCAGTCAGTCAGTCAGTCAGTCAGTCATTAAAATTCCGGTTTACCTAAAGGTAATTGCGGGCTTTTACAGAATTTAAATAGATAAAAAGATTACTCTTCGTTATTGATTATCAATGATTCAATATACTAGTACAAGATATATGGAGTGCAAGTATTGGACAAACTAGAAATAGAGGAATTCAAAAAGTTCATATTTAGTCTAGCATGCTCTATGTTTGTTTAAAAAAAAATCGGGTAGGCGGATCATATGCATAAGCATATTTTGCCCTAGACAGTTACCTTCATAACATCTCTATGTAGTTCATTTCGAGAATAAAGAAATGATAAATAGATTATTTTTCAATAGTATTAGAAGTAATATTATAATTCCGTGTACCTATAGCCAAAAACCGCGTTTCAGCTAACGGTACACGCGTGTATTTGGAGCCTACAGGTACACGCATCGGTAGCGGCTATAGGTACACGTGTGTATTCAGAGCCACTGCAATAAAAACATTTAAGATTGATAAAGCTGCTGATAAAATTTGCTCAGCATAACTTATTTGTATTATTGTCTATGCTGTTGTCGTCTATGTTGTCACATGGGGTTGTTCCAAAGGACTTTACCAGAGTTGTATTAGTTCCAATTTCAAAGTCTAAAAACGGTGCCCTTACAGACAAGGATAATTACCGACCTATTGCTATCACATCTATTCTATCGAAAGTTATGGAAAATCGGCTACTTAATTGCACTGAAGACAAACTGTTTATATCTGATCATCAATTTGGTTTTAAGAAAGAACATTTTACTGATATTTGCCTATTTTGTTTTTAAAGAGGTCGTATCTTTTTATGTAAAAAATGGAAGTCCCGTTTTCGTGTGTTTTCTAGACGTGAGGAAAGCTTTTGATCGTGTAAATCACTGGACTTTGTTACACAATTTGATGAAGAATGGTATATCTGCTGTTATAAAAAAAAAACTGACATATTTGATCGCTGTAATGCTTCGAAACCATACAATAGTCATAAAGTAAAAGATTAACGTTTTAGAGTAACTATCAAATTATCAATATTTCTACCAAAAAACACCAAATTTAAAGATTTTACTATAACTTCCAACTTGTATCCTGTCTTTAATGAGTTTTTAAGCCATATTACCATGTCAAGAGGATTGTTTTTGAATTTACGTGCCTTATAAACTACATTTCCATAGAATTCGGAATGTGATATTCCTTTTACAATAAAAAACGACGTGTACAGTTAAATTTTTCAATAAGATACCCATATTTATGACAAGTTTAGTAAAAGATTTGACTAATTGTTGGTATCGATAACCTTGTTTTAGCAATTGTTCTGTAATGCAACGGTTTTTGTCATTAAAATCAGAAACACTACTGTAAATTCCAGCATATCTGACTAACTGTGAAATGTACACTCCGTAAGATGGAGCTAGATATACATCACCTTCAAGAAAAGGAAAGTTTACAATTGGGAAATAAAAGTCATCACCTTTATCATAGACTTTAGTGTGCAATTTTCCATTGACAATGTTTAAATCTAAATCCAAAAATGGACATCTATCGCCGGTCGAGTTAGATTTATTAAGAGTTAATTCTTTAGGATATAGATATCATAAATTAAGTTAGAGAAAGTGGAGTTGTTAAGAGCAAGGATGTTGTCTAAGTATCTGTAAGTATTGTTAAAAATGTCAATAAGGTGGTGTTTGTTTTTTTGTCATTTTTGTAGTTTGGCTTGTTTTGTAGACTTAAAACGTGCCTTTGACTCAGTTTCACATTTACACCTGTTCTATAAACTGAAATTAATCGGGATAGGAACAAAATTCTAAAGAGTTATAAAAACATGCATGAAAATACAGAAACATGTGTAAAAAATAGATCAATATATTACTAAACTCTTTAACTCAAATGTAGGAGTAAGACAAGGAGACAATCTGAGACCTTGTCTATTCAACATTTATTTAAATGACCTACCATCATATTTCGACCAAACTTATGACCCAATAGTTATGAAGTCATATCCTTTAAATATTTTGATGTATGCAGTTGATGTAGTCCTGTTATCATCATCAAAGACAGGTCTCCAAAACCGTGTTAACAACCTATATAAGTTTACCTCTGACTGGAATTTGTCAGTTAATACTAAGAAAACCAAAGTGCTTGTATTTGATAAATTAGGGCTTCGAAAAGATATAAAAATCAGTTAAGGTAACGAAACATTAGAATGTGTTCAAAATTACACATATCTGGGAATCAATTTCTCAGCATCGGGGAGTTTTCAAAAAACTAAAAAAAGATCTTTATAAAAAAGGATTAAAAGCCCTTTTCAAATTAAAAAAAAAACTTTTCACAAGACTTTCTTAAACCAAATACTCTACTCCACATTTATAATCATACAGTAAGGTCAATCTTACTGTATGGTTCAGAAATATGGGGTTATATACCACATAGGAAACAGAAAGACTTAAAAAAAAATATATTACCAAAGAGACTGACTATCTAGTTCTAGAAAAGATTCATACAAAGTTATGCAAATTTTCATTAGGTGTCGATACCAGAACCTCCAATACAGCATGTAGAGGAGAGTTAGGGTCATTTCCCGTACTATTTCATGTAATTAAAAGTATGATAAATTATTGGATGCATCTAGTTAAAAATGTTGAACCCTCTAATACTAATTTATTTGAAGCTATGTCAGAATCTTTATCACAATCAAATCAAGAATCTTGGGTTGGTAACATCAGAAGTATATTCAAATATCTAAATTTAGAGTATCTGTTTTCAAATCATACCAAGTTCAAACAAAATTTCATCATAAATAAAGTAAAACATTCTCTATCTATAAAATTTCAAGAATATTGGCTATCTAACATAGATAGAGAGCAATTTGGGTACAAATGGTAAATTTGGTAACAAATTGAGAACATATATATATAAAAAAAAAAATTCTTATGTTTGAACCATGCTTAAAACTAAATTCTAGGAAAGATAGACAAATCATCAAAATTTAGAACAAGCTGTCGTGACTTAATTTGAAAGAGGTCGACATTCTGGTATAAAAGTTGAAAACAGAAAATGTAAAATATATAGCACAAATGCTGTTGAAGATGAGATACATTTTCTTTTGTAATGTAACACCCTAAATACTATAACATCGCCATATATTAGCAAATTTACATCAAGTTTCCCAAATGTATCTAAACTTTCAGATGGAATGAAATTTATTTGGATTATGTCCTCGGAAGATCATATACTATAGTAATGTCAATTTTATCTAAGTTATTGAACTCCCTTTTTGAAAAACGTAGGGAGATTCTGACAAGTCAAGAATTAATGAAATAGAGAAACTTTATATATATAAACGGCCATAAATTTAGAGTTCATATCCAGGTCGCAGTGAGGTCTCTGAGGTTTGTTTAAAAAGTTAAAATGTTTTGTTAATAGCTTAGTTATTGCTATACTGAATAGTGATTTATTATTTAATTCAAAGTTATTGCAAAGCCGGCTGGTATACCGAATTATATATGTTTACTTATAATTTTTATTTCATTTTTTGTAAGACTAATATATAATATCAATTATAAGATAGATGTTTTGTAAATAAATATGGACCTATTTTTATGTATCTGAAATAAAGGTGTTTATCTATTTGAATATTTATTTATTTATTTAAGTCAGGCCCCTGTGACTCACTGTGAGCCTCTTGATGGAACTCTCTTTCGAAACCTTAATACTAGTTTTAACCTTTTGGGGGCTTTCCAAAAAGTAAAAACACTACTTCCGGTGTAAACAAACAAGCATGCTTATAAGAATTGGTAGTATACAAATCCGATTTTACAGCAAAAAGCACGTCGGATCATCGAAATCTTGGCTGCAGAGGCAAAAAAGTGACCCATTTGTCAAAAGAGCACACAATGAAAACTTCAGATGTCGTAGTGCTTTCAAATTGATGGAAATTGATGAAAAGTACGACCTTCTTAAACCTGGACAGATTGTCATAGATTGTGGTTGTGCCCCTGGATCATGGTCTCAAGTAGTGATCAAGAAATGTGATGGTATGTCAGTCAGGGATCACCCTTGTAGCAGTGAATTTAATTCACACATTTAAGTGATACAAATTCACTTGCTCGAGTAGATATGATTTCTTAATCTAAATTCACTTGCATGCATTCAAGTGATTTTAGGCAAAATGTTAAATCTTTGGTCATCTGTAATTATGTTATATAATTTTTTCGAATGGTCAGCAGTATTTTTCTTCTATGGATCTAAATTGAAACTTTATAAAGTAGAATTAGAATTAGAATTATTTATTGTCAAAACACATTTACAATAAATGGTTATAACACATTAATACATGAACATATTCTTAAATCAAACGAAATTAAAGACTATATATTACAGTAATAAACCTTGGGTGGTGGCATAGACCTGTATATTAAATACGGTTTAATATACAGATCTATGGTGGTGGCAACTCTAAAATGGATCATGCATTAATCCTGCATGTATATATAATTTTAATCACGAAAGCCTTTCATTATTTGAATATAAATATAAGGTTTTTTTTCAAATTACAAACAAATGTGGGGTGACCATAATCACTTAATTTTTTCCTTGACAATTGTTTATGTATTTAATTAAAGCTTTATGTACTATTAAAGAACTGCTATTTACGGGGTTGGCAAAAACCCGGGTTTTAAGAGTATTTCCCAGCCCAGCGGGAAATACTGGGAAAACCCGGGTTTTACTGGGTTTTATTGGGCAATACTGGGCATTACTGGGAAATAAGTTTTTTCTTATTAAAATATCATCAAATACCTACATACATGTAACATTCAGTATTAAGATGTGTATGTACACTTTTTAGTAAAATCTAAACAAAAACACTATTAAAAACAGATTTAGAGAGTGAAAGATTAAATTTTAATTAAAAAGATATACATGTAGTATATGTGATAAATTTTCCATGTATAGAAATGCAAAATGATCTATAAATAACCTGATATGGCCTTATACAAGTTCAATGTTTTTTTAATGCATGTATGTCTCATTCTTATAAATACACAAGTCCTACCTATTAATAATTAGACAAAATTATGATATTTTGATTACTAATCCTTATTTTATCTTTTCATGTATATGGTTTCACAATTCTGTTTTGTTTTATAGCCTTGGGTTTCATAAATAATTAGCATAGATTAAACAACATGTATTGTCATAGTGTCATGATTTTCAAAATTGTAATGACAGTGAAAAATATTATAGCAAAAAAAGTAGTGCAAATATACAAATTATTGAAGTAATGCATGAAAAGTAATGTCAAATACAAATAATGTATGAATTTTGTAGATGAGGAAAAATTTTGAAGCATATAGTACTATTAAAAAGGCTTTTTTTCATGAATAAATTCTTATTACCCAGTATTGCCCACTTTGATGATTTTAAGGGTATTGCCCAGCCCGGGAAAACCCGGATTTTCCCGCGTGGGAAAACCCGGGCGGTCAATACTTTGCCAACCCTGGCTATTTAGAATTAAAGGTATTTTGTAGTCGGTTAATGAGTCTAAATTCTTAAAACAACATTTGAGTTTAATAATTAATTCTTTTCTAAAAGTTGTATAAGCCGGACAATGAACAAAGAAATGCATTTCATCTTCAATTGCACCGGTGTCACATTTTGGACATATTCTGTTGTTTTGGGGAATATTTTGATATCTGCCTTTCTCTATTGCTAGAGTGTGGGCACTTATTCTGAATTTACAAATTGTTGTTCTATCTGACCTGAATCTACAGTTATCTACATAGAAAGGTCTCTGGTTTTGTCTGTAAATAGTTTTATAGAAAGACAGCTTTTTACTTTCAGCTATACTGCTGTTCTGAGTTTGTACTGTATGGTCATATAGTCTTTGTTTAATTGATGTTAATGCAGATTTGATATTTTCAGTACAATTAATTAAATAGCCAAAGCCTAGTTTCTTAACCCACATTTTTATTGTTGTAATCCATTTATTGTTATCAGGAATATTATTATAGACTTTATTAACTAATGTATTTGTTGAATTTGAAATATGATCCCAAAATTTTATAGCTAGTAATTTTACTTTTTCTACAAGTGGGTGTCTATTAAGCTCTGTTAAGCATGCAACATTTGTTGCTTTGCTGTGTATTCCTAGTATTTCTTTAATAAATTTTAAATGTAAGTGTTCAAAGGGGTCAGTATCTTTTAAGTGACAAAATGCTCCCCATAATTCACACCCACAAAGTGTTATTGGACTTATACACATGCAATGACATACATATTAATTGTCAGGACGGGTTAAACATGTATTGTATTCTTTATATGTCACTTTATATAGGCCTTAACCATCTATTGTAGTTGAGTTTGAGCTAATAAAATTATTCTTATTCTTATTCTTATATCAATCAAAATTATCTGGGCGCAGAAGAATTTGAGTGGGCGCATAAACTTTTAAAATAGCTCCCTTCAGAAATTAAATGGCTATTAATTTGTACTTACTGTGTCTTTGAAGAATTTAATTTATCAGACAAGCTATATCTATAATGGTACTAATGAACTTCATTGAAGTGTAGAAATTGTAAATTTGTTCTTAAATAAACCAAATAAAAAGAAATTTCATTTAGTGGCTATATTGATTTGATAAATTAAAAGTTCACTGGAACAAGTAAAATTTATTCAAGCAAAACTGTGTTCATCTATATCAGTGATTTGATTTCACTTGTCCAAGTGAATCAAATTCACTTGTATAAGAATAATCCCCGACTGTTTGTCATCTGCAGATTTGTTGGTGTACATATCACTGGATTAAACGATTTGTGTGGAAAATAATTCCTTTAATTAAGCCTATCACCAGTGACTTTCTTAACATTTGATTTATGGCAGTGTCAGTGTGTCCATGCTGTGTGGACGGTTAGACCACAGGCTATTCATCCATGCTTCCAGTTTTTGTAGAGCAGGACATGTATATAGGTGTTACTTTACCGGCGACGGCAGCATTAGCTTTTTGGAAGTTTTATGAGCACCTCCATATCTCAAGAACTATAGGTCCTGGGTTGATGAAACTTGGTATGCATATGCCCCAATATTAGCTCAGCACAGTTGCATCCCCATCTTTTGACCTTGACCTTGATTTTCCAGTTGAGTGACTTTGACAATTTTCAATACATATAATAGCAATGGAAAAGTTTTGTGAGAACCTCCATATCTCTAGAACTATAGGTCCTAGGTTGATGAAACTTGGTATGCATATGCCCCAGTAGTAGCTTAGCACAGTTGCATCCCCATTTTTTGACCTTGAACTTGATTTTCCGGTTGAGTGACTTTGACAATTTTTAATACATATAATAGCAATGGAAAAGTTTTGCGTGCACCTCCATATCCCAAGAACTGTAGGTCCTAGGTTGATGAAACTTGGTATGCAAATATCCCAGTAGTAGCTTAGCACAGTTGCATCTCCATCTTTTGACCTTGACCTTGATTTTTCGGTTGAGTGACTTTGACAATTTTCAATACATATAATAGCAATTGAAAAGTTTTGCGAGCACCTCCATATCTAAAGAACTATAAGTCTTAGCTTAGGTTGATGAAACTTGGTATGCATATGCCCCAGTAGTAGCTTAGCACAGTTAAATCCTCATCTTTTGACCTTGACCTTGATTTTCCAGTTGAGTGACTTTGATTATTTTTATTGCATATACATGTATTTGCAATGTTTAAGTTCTATAAACATTTTTTGATCTCAGAAACTGAAAATCCATGTAAATTCAAAATATAGTGGAAGTAAGAAAGAATTATTGGTTCCGATGGTACCGGTACTTTAGTGTTAACTCTTGTTCTAACAAATTAATAGTTACATATGGCTTTTAAACAAAATTGTATTGACCCAATATTACTCAGAGTGTTATTGGTAATTTTGAACCATCTTGAATCTTTGAGTTGGAGAAAGACATTGATTTGCTCTATTACAAGTAATGGCACCTCAATGCAGCTCCACCTAATCAAAGGTGTCAAATTGTTTATACATTTACATGCTACCTGCACAATGCTGATTTTCGTTTTTTTTAACAGCCAGACTACATTCTGCCCTTTATTTCAAGTCAGACAGTGTCCTGCCTTTTATCCGATTAATAGACTCCCCCTCCCCTCACCAAAAAAGAAAAAGAAATTAAAAAAGAATTGTTTTCCCAAATGTTTAGCATTAGCTTTTTGAAGGTAGAACTTCACACTTCTTCAAACGTGTAACTTTCATATTGACTAAAGCATAAATTTAAAAGGATGTCGCTTCCAGACCATTTTAATATTGGCAATTTCAATTAAAATGAGCTAGATTGATATAGACAAAATTTTCCTAATATCAGCGGTATTAGGCTGCGGTGACAAGGAACCTAACCGCAAAATATTGCGAAAATGTTATGTTCCTAGCTACGTTTTCCTATACCAATTGAGGACCTATGCGATCGTCTACTTCTCTGATATGTCTTTGCGTTTCAATTTGTCTTTTCTTCTTATAGACATATATGAGATTGATCACCCCAGTTTGGTAGTTTTGTTGTAAAGCTCATTATTTGTATGATGAGTTGGTCAGATGTCAGACTATAAAGCAGTGAAGCTGACTGCAACCGTTAGCGGTTCACCTGTGGGTGAAAATGTATTACATATATTTAGGAATACTGTTACAGGTTTTGACATAAATAAGAACCTCGTCCTCCCTGCAGCTAACACAACATCTCTTTACAAGGAATGTCATTCAACCTTGTTTTCCCTATTAGCCTTAAGTCCGTATCCAACTTCATCATCATTTTATGTCCATTTTATCATCTCTTTATGCTGATAAACCACTTTGGTCAAACTAGAACTACTAAACCAATGCATGAATTAATTTACAACAAAGGACATGTAACATAGAAAAAAAGACAAAAAGATTGTACAATAATCCGTTCAGTTATTCCCTCAAACCGTTTCCAATTAATTCATGAATGGTTGAACTTGTATATTATAATTGCTTTTATGCCCCATCTACGAAAGTAAGGGAATGAAGTTTTCGGGTCCGCTCATCCGTCCGTCCCTCCCTTTTGCGAGATTGAACTTTGTCTTTTGGACATATTCTTGTTTTTAATTCAAAAATTACTTGAAAGACTAATTGCTTCATCTCGATAAAGCCAACCATCCAATTGGTCTAAAATCAAAATACAATAATAAAAAAAAATAAAGTAAAAAAAGCTGATAATTTCAAAGCCTGTCTAAAAACAACTTTTAAATTCATTTTAGATTTACATGCATGGCAGTATTTTGTCCTTGCCGAAAGTATCGAAAGTAGACACACGAGAGTTTGAGAGATACAGGACCAAAAGAAATAATTGTAGGCACAGGATAGGGTTACGGCAAATTTGGACAAAACCGTAACAATAAGAATTTCTTATTGTTACGGCAAAGACGAAAATCGGGAACGGATGACGGGAAGAAGACCGAACCATTTACGACCGTAACAATAAGAAATTTCTTATTATTACGGCACTTATAATTACGGCAAATCGATATTGTGACGATGTGAAATAAAAAGTGACATAACATTTCTAAACTCATATAATACAAGCGGGCGAAGGCGAAAAATTCTAATAATCTAAATTAAACTCGAATTTTGACATCTTCAGTGGCACAAGGACACAACCAATATGTGGTTTTCGTGCTTTTATTTTATTCCGAGTGAAACCATTCAAGGCACCCATCTCAGACTACGGATGCTGCAGTGTGGACATGCGTACAACAAACTGTGCAGTGGTTCAATTCTGATTTTTTTCCTTCAAGGATCAACACACATTTTGAGTTCCTTCCATCCTTCGGGGTAAAAATCGCTTTACTCGACCTATGTAAATGATTTTGTCAAAGATTTGTGTCGTCAAGTCACTTGCCTCAGTTTGAGTTATGCTTTTGGTAACGATTTTATTGCCATCAATAAGAACAAGCGATACTTCTACATTTATTTTAAGTATCCCATTGAGCATAAAATGTTAACAAGTTGCGGAAGAAGTGAATTATAAAATATCTTATGCTTGGTAAATCTCTAACGCGAGATTTGCCGTAATAATATGTGCCGTAATAATAAAAAATTCTTATTGTTACGGTCGTAAATGATTCGGTCTCTGTCCCGTTATCCGTTCCAGGTTTTCGTCCTTGCCGTAACAATAAGAATTTCTTATTGTTACGGTTTTGCCGTAATCGTATCCTGTGCCATAATTGTATGATCTATCGTGTGGCATTTGTAACTTGATTTGACTACCAGTATATCTACCTGTACTGTGGTTTTGTTTTGTTTCAGATTTATCGTGGGAACGTAGTACTGTAGTGGGAATAGACGTCCTTGATGTCTCTCCGATAGAGGGTGTCACTATATTGGACCGATGTGATTTCACAGCACCAGAAACACAGGCTAAAGTAATGGAACTCCTTAGTGGCAGGAAGGCAGACCTGGTACTCAGTGACATGGCCCCCAATGTCACCCGCATCAAAGACCT
This sequence comes from Arcuatula senhousia, assembly GCA_963971305.1. Taxonomy (NCBI): domain Eukaryota; kingdom Metazoa; phylum Mollusca; class Bivalvia; order Mytilida; family Mytilidae; genus Arcuatula; species Arcuatula senhousia. The sequence goes on from OZ020307.1 coordinate 9,855,132, forward strand.
TGACCATGATAGAATTATAGAACTGTGCTCCTCTGTTGTCAAGTTTTCTATGGTAGTTCTGAAAGATGGCGGGTCCGTTTTATGTAAAATATGGATGGGAGCAAAACAGCCGTTGTTGCAGAATGGGATGGAAAAACTGTTTTCGAGTGTTAAATGTATCAAACCCAAGTCTTCACGGTCGGAATCTGCTGAATGTTATCTGTTAGGGCGAGACTTTAAAGGGGTTCGGAATGAAAATTAATAAAACCGTCTATATTAGCAAAACAGTAAGATGAATACTCAAGTAGTGGTGATATTGCTTCCATTTATGTTTCTGTGTCCAGTAATTTATAAGTTGACTTAGTGTGTAAGGCAAAAATATGTGGGAAATGATGAACACGATACTTATTTGTACCAGAAAACGTAAGAAGAACATATGGCTTTATAACTTTAGATCGTCTTTACCAGCTGTCGCCCGGTCGCCCGTCCGTCTGTTTACCTTTTTTAACATAAATATACCTCTGTGACAATAAATTATACCTTTTTTTTTTAGACATTTCAATTTCTTTTTCATGATAGTTTATAACATATTGCCATTGATTATAGCTATTTGAAATCTCGATAAAAATTGTCCATTGAGGATGTGTCAGCTCTTTGGTTATATCTCTGTCCGTCTGTTCGTCCTCATTATTCTCTGAGATGTATTCTTGGTTGATTTTAAGTTTTTCAGTCTTTTTATGAACACTTAATGAGATGGACTCGAGTAATCAGGAATTTCAAATCAAAATGATCAACCAATTGATAAGATGCATGCTGTATATAAGATTTGTCGAGCACATTAAAGTATAAGTATAGTTATAACTGAAATAAAAAAAAAATATATGTATATAACTCTTTATTTTGGTTAATTTCTGAAAATTTAGTCAACCAAATGAAATAGTGAAAAACGCGTTTCCTCGCATTAGACTGATTGGAGTTCGGCTACATGGGCATGCCCTTAGAGCCTCAAATGAGCGGGTACATTGGAATGCCCTACTGGCCTAGATGACTGATGGGATTTCAGGTACATGGGCATGCCTTAGATCCTCAAATGAACGAGAACATTGGAATGACCTTAGATTACCGATTGGATTTCGGCTACATGGACATGCCATTTAATAGATCCTCAAATGAACAAATGAGCGGATTAAACTGCCATATCGTGGAACTGTGAAATACATAATGAATTATATATGAGATATTTATATTTTCTCCACTAAATAATCTAATAATTGATGACGATAAAGTACAAATTGGACCATTTATCGGGCCGTTGTATTCGTAATAAAACGCTTCAATAGTGAGCACCATTCTTCATGGTAACAATGAATGAGAATAGAGAAAATTGTTTGTTTACAATGGGTTACCGAGTTCAAACTTTTCAGTCTTTTTCGTTCATTTTTTTTGTTCGATCAAATGACGTTTGCGCCCTTTTCTTCCACACCGAAACAATTTAATTCATAATCTAGCTTTAAAAGTGTTGCAAGCAGTATGTTTGCCATTATCGAATACCGGAATTGAATTATTATAATAAGCTTATAGGGATTGTGTTACCCATACATAGGTACCTTTACTAAACAGGAACTTGTCCGTTTAAATAACAGGTATATTGAATACAATACTGTATCTTTGCCATTCAATAGAGACGTTTGATTTTTAAACAATTTCATTTAAAAGGAACCAATCAACCAAATCCATATTTATGAAAGCATTCATATACCACAGCGCCATTGGTGTCATAAATGGTAAATATATATACTGATATTTGTCAATTACTGATGCTGTAAAACGCCGAGGATTACCGTAAGAAATCGACAAAGATCGATATCCTCGGCTTCGCTCGCTGATCGATCGAGGTATTAATATTAATGTCTATAGTCATTGTGTATGTCAACACGGAGATATCATGGCTGTATGATATTGTTTCCATTTTGATGCATCGTTTGATTCTGATGACATGGAAACCAGCTTCGGTTGCTTCACATATCAAGCCTTAGAATAAGGAGAGCCATATATGCTGTATATACTTAACTAATATCGGAGATTTTGTGATCGGCGATGGAATAATAATCATTGTGTGACACTTGTTTTATTTATTTATTTATTTATTTATCAATCGGTTAATTCATCTGTAATATTAACATGATGGAATAATACTTGTGACCAAACATGACAAACAGTACTACGGGTCAGGAATGTTTAAGTGAAAGGAAATGGTACATCTTTCTTTTGTCCAGCTTGGTGACATTTCTCGCTGGATTCATTGTCATTGCTGCCTATCGGTTTATTTTATGGTTGTGGTGCCAGCGACGGAAAAATAATGTCCCTCCTCAGACAAAAGTTGCTAACCATGCCGGACCTCTACCCCCAAACGACAAGGCGAAGGCGGCGGGTGCCCAAGGATCTGGAGGGACGATATTCCTAAAAAGCCCGGACCCTGAGATAGGATGGATGACCGAGGCAAAGGACTGGGCCGGGGAACTCATATCTGGACAAACCATGACTGGCCGCATACTGGTAAGACCCTCTTCAATACTTGTCCATTATTTTCTTAATTTCCTTTCCTTTCATATATTTTTTTCTTTTCTTGAATCTTCATACAAATTCAATATTACAATTTACAAATAAAGTTTTTACTTTTTTGATCTTATTTCATACGGTAAGTTAGCTGAAATGATTTCAAATTCTAAATGCGTTGTTGTGTTTGCAATGATAAATAACTATAAGCAAAAGAAGATGTTTATAAGCCATGATGATTGAAAGAAGAAGGAGTTGGCAAAAGCTCAGCTGTATAGGTTATGTAAAGAACATGGTAGTTACCTTAGCAATAGATGTAGATTGAACACATGTGCATCAACAATACATAGAATGACAGCTGTGTTTATTGTATATCATTATAGTGTATTATCTACACTAGGTTATGAAGAAAAAAAATAATAACAATCTGAAAAAAAAAACGAGCCAAAAAGAATTTCATAAAGGTCCGAAATTACTCCGAGTAATCAAGTGAACTTCATCAGCTCGAGAGAGTATTTTGTTAGTAGACTGTCATTTCTTTTTCCGGCTATTTATTATTCTCTTTTTACTTATTTTTATATTTCAAAAAATATTTTCTTTTTTTATTTGTACGTAGTGCTTCATTTTGTTGTGAAATTTTAAAATAAATACTTGTAGCTTGCAAATGTCGGAATCATATTCGCCGTGGAACCGAATTTTGTAACCTTTTAGTATTAATGTTTCCGGTTGAAGGATTGTTGCAACAAACTGTTTTCTTTGAATTTTGTATTTGTTCTTAAGACGTTAATACTGTAAGAAGTATTAATTTATCATAATAAAAAAGACATTAAACAAATAAGCTAACAAACAAAGTTTAAAAAAAACTGGACGCATCTAAAGCGAACAAGTTCATAGAATCTCTAAAATTCGTCAGCATCAATATGACCTCAGTAGTTGCTACAGATTTATAAACTTTGAAAGCTTAATCAAAGTGTCCTTTTTTTTCAATCTTATTAAAAAAAAACTAAATAGAGCATGCCAATATTGCCCCCCTAAAAGTTTGACTCATGGTTTTACTAGTCAAGATTTTTTCATAATATACTGAGTATAGCTTTAATTTTGTTTATGTTTCAGGTTGGTCTTGTGTTTCTTCTCAGTATTGCTTCACTCATCATTTATTTTATTGATGCCACAGAGTAAGTATTTGGGTCTCATGAACATTAATGCAACATCCACACATCTAACAGACAATCTGTGTAGTGCTTTATAGATTTGGGTGCTGTTTAATAAAGTAGTCGATAATTAACATGCTCGTTATCCCATGCAAATTAAATGGGCTTACGTGCACGTTAGGCTAACTGTCGCTTTACGAAACAGTACCCTGAACTTTTGTGAAGACACTCCTTAGAGTTATATCAATACTCCAAAGAAAACAATATCTTTGATTGTTTAGAAAAAAAATGTGTAAATAATTGTAGGTCAATTATGTTTACCTTGTAGCAAAAATCACACTAGTACCCCTAGAAGTATCTTAACAGCTTTCCTAGCAATCAATTCTTAAAGAGCTGAGTTTAAATCATTTAAAACAATAATTTTCTCTTCTTAAAATTAATTTATTTTCTTACATTTTAAAATAGAGAATTCTTTTTTTTATCTTTTCTCCCAAGGCAGACTTTTATTGCCTACCAAACAATAAAAATACACATCAATAAGTAAAAAGAAGGGGGTCCTGTTCATTTGAATACCCAACATTCTTGCAATCGAGCTCCCTGATAAATAAAATGATATTCCTGATGGAGTTCCTGAATGATCGATCCATGAAAAGAAATGGTGGTCTTGAGAAAATTTCAGCTCTCCTCTTACATATGCATGTACATTATTTTCACATCAGCTTGTTTTCTATAAATTGATTGATGACATCAACAAAAAACCTCATTTATTGAATAATAACATTAGTTATCTTGCAGTGTCATCTACCAAAAACTGGGGTTTCTATTCAATTATATACATATTGTTACAATAACTGGTGATTGAGAATTAATCAATCTAGATTACTGGAAGAAAATTGTTTCAGTCATTCTCTGAAACAATATGGTGAAAAATCCCTTGTTACATCTTAGATGAAAAATTTACTAGTATGCCAAAAAGTTGACTCATTTAGTGCTTAATACCATATATTCAAAACAATAGGTGCTTAAAATAATTTGGAATGCACCCAGGGGTAGAGCAAAAGAGATGTACTTAAAACATCATGTTTTCTAATTCAAATGCTGATGATGAGAGGTTTCTCCTTGAAATATGCCTATAGATACCATGCATACACCAAAGCAAAATTAACTGCATATTGAAACCTGCCATAATACTTTGTATTAATCAGGTACGATGATGCTAAGTGCATGAACATGTACTTCTATTAAAAAAAAGCTTTTAGCATTATTAAAGTGCTTAATTTATATTCTATTGAAGTCCCCATTTGTCACTTTGTTTTGTTTCCATAGATTTTAAACATGCACATATCTAAATTGTATCAACTTCAATAGTCCTAGCATTATACCATAGATTAAAATTAAAGTAGCTTGTATCGATTGTTTTTTTCATCTGTGCTATATATTGTGTTTAACAATGGGCTTGGCTATACTTATATTTCCTCTCAGCTATGAACATATATTGAAAATTTAGATTGATGGTTTAAAGGCATAAGGAAGCTGCTTTGAATAAAGACATTAAGTTAACATGATACTTCAGAAAAGTCAAACATAACTCAATTTATATAAAATGGAGTTTTAATAACCAACTTGTTCAGTTTTCCTTTCATCCTCTTTGAAGTTTTGCTTTTACTGGTTACCCTTAAGTTTCAGACTAAGTACAATATAACTGATTTTTTATGTACAATCTACAATCATTATGTCTCCCCTTCCCAGAAGAGGCCGGGCCATAACTTTTTTATCCTTTAAGATAGGGCTTTGATATTTGGCATGTAGATGTATCACCACAAGACAATGTGTCGCGTACTAGAATGACCTTCATATGACCTTGACCTTTGATCTCAAGGTCAAATTAATGCTAATTTTACATGCAAAGTGTGTCCGGGTCATAACTTTGTTATCCTTTGATAAAGGGCTTTGATATTTGGCATATGGATGTATCAGCATAAGACGATGTGTCACGTACCAGAATGACCTTCATATGACATTGACCTTTGACTTCAAGGTCAAGTTAATGCTTATTTTGCATGCAAAATTACTAAGCATCATAACTTTTTTTGTTTTTTGACATAGGGCTTTAATATTTGACATGTGGATGTATCACCATAAGACAATGTGTCCTGTACCAAAATGACCTTGACCTTTGACCTGAAGGTCAACTTAATGCTAATTTTATATCCAAAGTATGTAAGGGCCATATTTTTTTTGTTCTTTGACGTAGGGCTTTGATATTAGTAATGTAGATGTATTATCATGAGACGATGTGTCACGTACCAAAATGACCTTCATATGACCTTGACCTTTGACTTCAATGTCAAATTAATGCTAATTTTACATGCAAAGTGTGTCCGGGTCATAACTTTGTTATCCTTTGATATAGGTCTTTGATATTTGGCATATGGATGTATCAGCAATGTGTCACGTACAAGAACGACCTTCATATGACCTTGACCTTTGACTTCAAGGTCAAATTAATGCTTATTTTACATGCAAAGTTAGTCAGGGTCGTAACTTTTTTCGTTCTCTGACATAGGGCTTTAATATTTGACATGTGCATTGACCATGAGACAAAATGTCCTGTACCTAAATGACCTTGACCTTTATCCTGAAGGTCAACTTAAAAGGAGATGTTTTGTATACCAGAATGACCTTCATATGACCTGACCTTTGATCTCAATGTAGGGCTTTAATATTTTACTTGTGGATTTATCACCATTAGATAATGTGTCGTATACCAGAATGACCTTCATATGACCTTGACTTTTTACCTCAAGATCAAATAAATGCTAATTTTACATGCAAAACATTCCAGACAAATACTTATTTATCCTTTGACATAGGGCTTTTGAATGTAGGTGTATCAATTATTAAGCATGTTTTTGTACAATGTATGTCATTGTGACTTTGACTTCTGACCTCAAGGTTGAAATTATGTTATTTTGGCAAATTTAGGAAGGGGAGACATCCGTTTTAGTGTGCTAAAACAGTTTTTCCTAGTTATTATTGTTATAACACTTTTTAACTTTCATAGTACCTATGATAGATCTAAAAAAAAACAGTGGTTCTGATAAGCAGTGATGCAATGTCAGCTACATTTGGTATCATCTATTTTCCATTGCTTGATCTAAACTGGCATACTTGGCTTTCTATTAAAAGCCAAAAATATGTTTTATATGATTGCCAGACCTATCCTATTATTTGCTGTCAACCCTAGTTTTTTGTGCCTACCCTAGTGCAATATATTGGTAATTTTGGGGATAAGTGTTGGTAAATTTTTTCATCACTATTAAAGTCATGAAAGGTATTTTAGGAAAAAAATGGTTTTGCCAACCTACTTTATACTCTAATATTTTAAGCAATACAATCCTAATCAAACATGTATACTTATATATATTTTTGCCTCATTTATAGTTCCTTCTTAAGCACCAAAGAGTAATTCATAAGTATTCAAGACTTACTGGTTTTAATGGACAACCCTTGACATTTCAAATGTTAAGAGATTCACAAGATTTAATATTGTAATACTTTTTGAATATTTATTTGAACTACTGCTGACAGTTTGTATCAATTAGGCCATAATAAAATAATTCCTTGATTCTCATCCAAATTTCTTGAAAATATGGAGTTTGCCAGCAAATTTTCTTTTTCATTTATATCCATTTTGATAAAATGACCTGCCATTTAAAAGGATATTGACCAAAAATGAACATAATTCGCCAAAAGCCAAAATAGTTTTTTTTTTTCAGGTGGCTGAAAAATTAGGGCAGGAGGAGATGAGAATCTAGGAATATTTTTATATTGGCCTTAGTGATTCTTTTTTATAAAAGTTTTATGACAGCCTTAAGTCCTAAATCTCACATGAAAACTCTCAAATACAAATGAATATTATAAAACAACATGTAGGAAAAGCTAAATGTGTGATTGAATATTCCAGAAATTGTCAGGAGAATTTAAACAATTTGTATGATGTAATTTTTCAGGGCCCAAGTGGAGAACTGTGATAGATGGGCCGAGAGTCCTTCACAGCAAGTCGATCTGGCTTTCAACGTTTTCTTCATGATTTATTTCTTCATCAGAGTGAGTAATTCTACGAACAATTAGAATAAGACGCTGAAGGAATATCAATACCATTTCGGAAATTGTCTTTTCTCTCAATGGTTATTTTGTATGGTTTTATTGTAATGAAAAGATCTGATGGAATTAGATTTTGAACCTAATTTAGATGTGATGGAAGATTCTGCTAAAAACACTCTTAGTTTGTTTATTATGGGGTGGAAACATTCACTAAATACAATACAACAGATGCTTGCATTCTCAGAAATTTTTAATACTTATTCACAAAAAACAAACGCAAGACTTTAATGTAACTTTTTATTTTTACACATTCTTAGAAGAAACATATAAAAAGATTGCCATGAAAACTTTGTTGCAATGCAATTTGATTTTAATGGTACATCTATTTTTAAGTTTTTGATATTTAGAGCAAATTAATGAAGCTTTTAGAATTGTCTGTCTGATAATAAAAAAAAACACAAAAAAAACAACTATAAAAATCACTAGACCCAACACAGTTAAGTAAATTTGAAATGATACAACTCATATTGATTATAATTTTTTTTCAGTTTGTAGCAGCTAATGACAAATTATTATTTTGGTTGGAAATCTTCTCCTTTGTTGACTACTTCACTATTCCTCCTTCATTTGTCGCCATCTACCTAGATAGAAACTGGCTGGGTATGTATTGCATCAGTTCTATAAATAGCTCTGTTTCAATTGTTTCTGTGTTGACCACTGATTTTTCTGCTGTTTTTTAAAAAAGTTATAGGCGTGAAGCTTCAGTTAAATGCATTTGTTAGGTCTAAAGAAGCACAATATAATAAGATAATTTAATGGTATTCCAAAAATACAGTGCTTCTTAGACTTAAAAGTTTCACTTGCCCTGTAATCGTAATGAATATAGCCCTTTTTAAAAAATCATCCGGAATTCCAATTCCGATTCTTTTATTTGCATTTTTGCAAGAGTAGTTTCCCTTTGTGGGTCGGCCACATAATGTGATCAACTTGAGCTAAGGAAATCATCAAGTTATCCCTATCCGTTTTTGGCGTAATTTCTCCTTCCCGATTCAAATAAACAGGTTGGAGTGAAATCTTATATGTTAAAGTATGTTTTAGTAGTTTAGGACTTAAAAATGTTTTAAGGAGTTGACGAATGTAGTTAATTTCAACAGAATTACATTAACGAGGCCTACCTGGAAGTCGTAAACCTGTAGTGCATAATTAAAAGATTTCTCAGGTCCGCACGTCCGGAAAATACTTTTTCAAAAGGACTATACAGGGCTGTCAAATTTTTATGAGCTGCTTGCGTGAGATTTGACAAAAAATTGAAAGATCATAGAAAAAAATTAAAAGATCAAAGAAATTTGCCACCAAATTGTGGAATAGATGCATGAGCCTTACAGCAATTATGTGAGATTTGACAGGCCTGAATATAATGTACTGAAGACTATAATATTGCAGTTAAAAGGGTTTTTGGTGATAAAATGATGTCTCTGAAATTATTTGACAAGTTTTGATCTTTAATTGAGAGCTTTTTTAATAACCAATATCTGTTCTTTTATCCTTATTCTGTCCTTTCTCTATTGACCTCTATTATACACAGTACTGTCCTAAATCAGAATCTTTGACAAGCAGAATATCCCATGTCCTATGACTAATCTACGTTGATTGTCCCATGTTGGTCGGCTAATCTAAAGCTTATTGGATCCAATCATAGAGTTGTCAGACTTAATTAGAACTATTTGTTTAGTATATTGTCCCTTGATAGAGGTCACATCGTTGTTAACACTCATTGTTGATATAATTTTTTTTTTATTGAGCGATTGACTATTGTCACAGTATCAGACAAGATAACTTAAGGTAATTTGGATATTAAACTTGGCAATAAGATGATTTGGTACTCTTTAGAAAGGAGTAATAATTATGATGAGATGTTTCCTCTAGCAGAGAGCTAATGTAAGAGGGAAAATATTCAGGAGGGCTTTATAAATTTTTGCATCATATATCTGTGAAAATTAAACCACACCAGGGTCGGATTCAGAGGTCCATTCCAGGGAAAAGGTGGCGTTATTGCTAAAAATGTCAAATTTGTAATGAAAATTTGAATTTACTTGGTCAATTTTAAACATAAAATAAAAAATTCTCAATTTAAGGGGGGGGGGGAGGGCACCACTACACACATGATTTTTGATTTACATATTTAGATCTGACATTTTTCAAAACTTTAACCTCAATACTTAATACATGTAACACATTTCAAAACAGAATATGCAAATTTTAAACCATCCAGAAGTATTCTTTTCACAGTACTCTTATATATAGAACTGCTGACTCTTGCTGATATGACATGCTAAATTTCGGTCAATAAAATATGGTAGAAAAACCAGGGGGGGGGCTGGGGGCCCGCTGCCCCCCCCCTTTTGGCAGAAAAATTTGGTTGAATATATAGGAAATCAGTGAAGCGTGACCAAAGCGGGCCCCCTCTTTTCAGAATTTCTGGATCTGCCACTGAAAACTCACAAGTTCAAAAAGCAGATCTAAATTAAAAACTCATTAGGCTGGTCCCTTGTTGATTTAAAGTTAGTAACAAAGCCTGTCTATCATAAGTTGAGGCTCTGATGATGCTCATGGGAGTTTCAAGTTTCAATTGGAACTCTTATGGCAATCAAAAATGGTGTAATAATTATTGCATCCAATATGCAGGTGATGTTCTGATACTAGAAACTTTAACTGCAAATTAATATTTTATAAGTACAAGGGAATACATGCATTCATTTGGAGACATGAATTTACAATGCTTGCCTGGGTGACTAATTAAAAATTAATACAATCCTAAAGAAACACAAACTCAGGCCCTGAATGTTCATATTGTTTCATTACCAAGTCAATAGCTGTAATTCATGGACCAATTACAGTGTAAAGAATACTAAATAGGTTCTATACTGGATCCCATGTCCTCAGGGAAATATTCCCTTTCTGTAACTAGAGGTGACAAAGATAGCTAGTTATTACTAGATCTGTTAAGTTACCATATACAGTAAACATAAGATACATGGTTCCTTGGAACAGATATTAAGCACTGTGTGCCACTGGTTTGGGAAATAAGTAACATATGAAAAGAAACAATGTTCCTGAAAACCAAAAGTTTTTTTATCATTAACAACATCTTAACTGCTTAAAGGTCACAAGAATTGTGGGCCTGGGGTTGCAAGGTTTACCGTGTCTTAGGACTTTAACATTGATTTTTTAAATGAGGACAATAAAAAACTTATGATCAACATCTCATGAAAGGAAAAACCTTTTACCTTTCAACTATTAACACCTTGAGGAGAATTCCTTAAAATCTTTTAATATAAGTTAAGATTAAAAAAAACAGCAAGTTTATTTTATTGAAGGCCTTTGATTTAGACCAAGTCGTTTTTATTTAAAAATTAGTTACCATTTCCTCATATATGTACAAGTTCAAAAGTTCGTGTTTATTGCAGTCTAAAGTTAGTTGATCACAAAACTGTTACATTACAATTTACATTGTATTAACCACTATACTTAATAACATTAATCAGTTCATTTCCTTTAGCTGCTTTGATTGTTAAATGATTTGTTATGTTATATATAAATACATGTACTATGATGGGATTAGGTTGATCTTATTTTCTGAAGTAATCCCCTCCCACTTTAAATCATTCTGTTTACCACTTGTGTTTGGGCTTCAGTGTAGTATATGTTGGTTTATGTTGTAATATTTGTTCTTCCTTTACTTCAAATTTTCCTAAAGGGCCCTTTAAATGAATTAAGAATGCACTGATACAGCTGTAGTTCTTGTCAATGATTCAGTTTTGTTTAACCAAGATTTTTCGTAAGGGAAAAGGTCTCCTTGGGTGTGCTTATGTTTGAAATTATAACACTGTAACATTTTCTAGAACATTCTAAAACAAGCACTATGGGACATGTAAAATGGTAGAATTTAGATGGCACACCAGTGGTATACAAGTACAATTTACAAAAAGAACTTTTGTCCATGTAGATTTCATTTTCATGTTTTTGATTCCATATGCTTTGTTAAGAAGCCAACAGTTTAAATATGACATATTGTAATTGTCTTGTACCAAGACTCTAGACTTAAACTTCCTCTGTCAAGATGAGTATGGGATTCTGAAGGCCACCCATAGTACAAACTACTTAGAAACAGATATATACAAACAATACTTGTGATTAATTGACAATCGGGGGAATAAACATGCACACTATAAAATTGGCAGTTTTGCGTCATACTGTCTCTTGCTCTGCTTTCTCAGCACCAACCTGTTATATAAATCTATACGTAATTTCTGCCTTCAGTTCTTGCATTGATCACTTTAAAACATTTCAGATATCTTTAAACCATTATAGTGAAAGGCTTTCAAAAACATTATCAGAATCTTGAGTAAAATTTAATTTGTGTATCAAGACATTGGTATTGATTTTGTGTCGGGGGACTGATCGCAGACGTATATTACTGTATTTCTAATCGTGCTGTGACCAAGTTTATGTCAGGGTTGACATTTTGTTATGGAACCAAGGAATATGAATTTGCAAACTGAACAATTGAAGATGATTTAGTTTGATAAAGAATGAAATGAAAAAATACCAACTAAGGCTCACAACAGTCATTGCTTTACCTTTGACTTGCATGTAAATTGTACCTGAAACTTGCTGAATTGCTAGATTTATAACACTTATTAGGTCTATTTTTCCTGTATTACCATATAATGGCATATATAAAGAGAGAATGAACTTTTGATATAACAAAAACATACATTTGTATCCAGGAAAAAGAAACATTTACTTTTATCAAGTATAAATTACAGAATAGTTAAAAATATTTTAGATCTTGCCATTTCCATCAGCTTTGGTAAATAAATCTGTTAGTTTTGAACAAGTTGTGTCTATTTGCTGAATAAAAAGGTTTTTTAATGTGATAAATCTCAGATGTATTGGTAATTAGTCTCATTGTTTTGGAAACAGTGAAAACATTGATTGAAACTGTAGAATATCATAGACTTTTTTTGAATTGATGTACAATAAAATCTAATGATAGAATCATATTTCACATTCACTTGTCATGAAACAGAGTGAAAAACTGTGTCACAGAATTAAAATTAGATATAAGACCTCACATCATCTAAAAGAAATGTTACAAAACTAGAATTTGATACTGGAGAAATGACAAAGGCAGTATCAGGAACATCTCTAGAAATAAGGATCTTTTTGTTGGATTGTCATCTTGTAATTTTATTTATTTTTGTCTTGCATCTTACCTCATGAAATGCAGTATAAATATACATTTTTTTCAG